>CAUYUJ010014262.1:123906-176931 GCA_963575745.1 Prorocentrum cordatum | reverse complement strand
ACCACGAGGTAGGTGTGCAACGGTGCCCCGGCAGAGGTGCCGTGGGCAGAACCAGGCAAAGAAGTGGCGCCAGATAGACAGGCCGAACCCATGAGTGCTTGGCGCCGATGCCGCCAGCGCCGAGGGACACATGGAGCCCGATTGGAAGACGTCGGTGAACGGAAGCCACTGCACCGCCGTTGCCAAACAGCCAGAGCAGGTGCAGGGGGATGATGTTGACGTGTGGACGCGTGGGCGTCAGAAGACAGTCAACATCTACGGTAGGTTCGTGTCGTGTCAACCGACGACGACCCCGCCAGCGGCGTGCAAGTTTGAACGCCGCGGGCGACCCAGAATCTTTCGATGTGGAACGATTTGGACGTTTCGGGAACGGCCGATCGTTCAAGGTTGAACGATCCCCGCGGTGTCAGAAACCAACGCCGAAGTCGGCACGACACGAACCTGACGTACGTGGGCACATTCGGGAAGCCGACCAGACAAGTGTGCAATACCAGCATGAAACTCGCAACGACTCCCGCGAATGCTGCTGCACGCCGCCGCGTGCCGCAACACCTGTGGGCGTGACATGTGTGTCCTCCCCCAGGCACTACAGGCGTGACCTGCCCCTGAGCTCATCATCATCATCATCATCATCATCATCATCATCATCATCATCATCAGCATCATCATCATCATCATCAATATCATCATCATCATCATCATTATCATCATCTTCAGCTTCATCACCATCTTCACAAATACCATTAGCATCACCATCACCGTCATCATCATCATCATCATCATCATCATCATCATCATCATCATCATCATCATCATCATCATCATCATCATCATTATCGTTATCGTCATCATCATCATAAGCATCATATCGTCATCATCATCCTCATGGTCCTCCCTCTCTTTATCGTTATCCTTTTGACCATCGTTCTCATAGCTCGCCTCATCGCTTCGGTCGACATCATCATGAACTTTGTGACCATCACCACAACCGCGGCAACGACCGGATTTTCTGACATGTACGTTGGTCGTTGAAGTTGTTCCTGTTGCGGGAAGCGTTTCAGCAGCGGCGCCTCGCCGAGGCGCGTCTCGGAGAGTGCCCGCACGGCTGTCAGAGACCCGAGTTATGACCCGAAGCCACACGACGATCACGTTTTTGGGGGCGATAGGCTCACGGGGGGGAGGCATCGACCCCGAATGGCCCACTCATCGCCGATGAGGGGCCCGCCAGCGCACCTATAAACGTGCGGTGTCGTGCGGTTTCGCTGTCGGGGGCCCATCGCCGATCTGTCCGTGGTGCATCGCTGCCTGCAGCTGCAGCTCGATGTGTTTCCCCTCGGAACTAGTCCCTCACACATCGCGGCGGATGGCTTCTTCTGCAACTCTTCGGCCTCAGCGGGGGGGGCTCACCAAGCCACGGGGCCGTCAGGAAAATGGCTCGGGATGAGAAGCTGGCCTCGCGGAAAGTGGCCCGACTTGAGGGGGCCCACGCTCCCGCACATCCGAAGATGTGATTTTCGTTCGATGCGTGGCCCATGGAGTTCCCTCGGGCGGGGCGTGGACGAGGATAAATCCGTTCCAGAGCGTTCCGGATCGCTCTCAGAGCGTTGGGGAACGCTCTGAGAAGGCCGCGGCGCCCGAGACGTCCTGCAGAGCCGCCAGATCTCAGAGCTTCTCGGTGCATCCCCACCCGATGTTCTCGTCGTCCTGGCTTCGTCTTTAGTGTAGCACCCCAGATGCATTTCTGATGGCCCCAGGGCCCGATGATCAAGCAGTGGCGAAGCGTCCCGGCTCGCTTATAGCCCCACCAAACAATGTTCTAAGTACTTTTTGTGGTTCCCACGAAATGTTCTTAGAACATTTCTGGCTGGGACTGTTACCTAACAGCTTGTTCTGATAGGTTTCTAGTGGTGTCAAAAGAGAGCAGCAGATGACTCCACAGGGGGGTCTGGGCGGGTGCCGGACAGGGTGCCGCAGAAGTAGTTTTAAGCCAACAGTCACACACTTCGTGCTCTTCGACCTCCCAGAACTCCATTCCCGGGCCACATTCTGGAATGCCCGGAGCCAACTGTAGGCCACTTCGTGCTCTTCGACTCCCAGAACTCCATTCCCGGGCCACATTTTGAATGCCCGGAGCCAACTGTAGGCCACTTCGTGGTCTTCGAGTCCCCAGAACTCCATTCCCGGGCCACATTTTGAATGCCCGGAGCCAACTGTAGGCCACTTCGTGGTCTTCGAGTCCCCAGAACTCCATTCCCGGGCCACATTTTGAATGCCCGGAGCCAACTGTAGGCCACTTCGTGCTCTTCGAGTTCCCAGAACTCCATTCCCGGGCCACATTTTGAATGCCCGGAGCCAACTGTAGGCCACTTCGTGGTCTTCGAGTTCCCAGAACTCCATTCCTGGGCATGATTTTGAATGCCCGGAGCCAACTGTAGGCCACTTCGTGTTCTTCTAGTTCCCAGAACTCCATTCCTGGGCCACATTTTGAATGCTGAGGCAGGCTGATGCTGCGGCCGAGGCAGGCTGAGGCTGAGGCAGGCTGAGGCTGAGGCCGAGGCTGAAGGCAGACTGAGGCTGAGGCTGAAGCAGAACTGAGGCTGAGGCTGAGGCAGGCTGAGGCTGAGGCTGAAGCAGGCTGATGCTGAGGCAGGCTGAGGCTGAGGCTGAGGCTGATGCAGGCTGAGGCTGAGGCAGGCTGAGGCTGAGGCCGAGGCTGAAGGCAGACTGAGGCTGAGGCTGAAGCAGGCTGAGGCTGAGGCTGAGGCAGGCTGAGGCTGAGGCAGGCTGAGGCTGAGGCTGAGGCAGGCTGAGGCTGAGGCTGTGACTGCGACTGCCGTTGCCGCTGCGACTGTCATCGCGAATGCGACTACGACTGCGAGAACAGCAGAATTCTACAACTGGATTTTCATCTGAATCTTAAGGGGAATGCTTTCAGATATGCTTCTACACATCGCTGTTAGGTTGCTTTGCCGGGATAATCTTATTTTATCACATCGGGTTTATGTTCTAAGAACATATTTGTTGTTCTTGGAACATTTCTGGGTTCTGAGAACATTGCCTGGTATGACCATAGGAATACCGGGACGGTCGGTCCCTCGCCCTCATTCTTCCAGACCTTCCGCGCTGACCTTCCACACTCTTGCGCTTCGTGACACGCTGAGTTTTCCTGCGTTTCCTGAGGCTTTTGATAGTTTCAATGCATCACCTTCCGCGCCTTCCGCAGAGGTCGGAAGGTATGGAAGATGGAGGTGGAGGGGGGGGCCCAGATCGAGGCGAGACGCCTGATGCGCAAACAGGCACCCTCCAAGATGTCGGCCTCCGCGGGCCGCAGCTCCGGCCGCAGGCGGCCGCCTGGGGCGCTCCTCGGTGGCTCCCTCGGAGCGCTCGCGGCGGGGCGCAGCTGCTGGAAGGCACCCCGCGACTCCGGACGCCGCCGCGACCAAGAGATACTCCAAATCCTTTCTATTATTCGACCCCCCCCCAAAAAAAACCAGACCCCCCTCCAAATGCGACCTCATGTTCTGGACCCCCCTCTTGGGCGGGGCGCCTTGCTGAACCGGACCCTCTGAGCTCCAATCCAGAGAAAGCGCCCTATACCGCACCCCCCATCAGTTACAAAAAAGGCGCCTTCAAAAACCGGACCCGGGGGACGATTAATAAGGGATTTGGAGATGCGCGGTACTTCAGCCACGCGCAGAGGGGGGTGGGGGGGAGGGGGGAGGGCTTCTTAGAAGCACCCCTGCTTCTTGGAAGGCGCGGGCCTTATCTATAGATGTAAGGCCGGCGCCTTATAAGAAGCAGCCTGCTTCTAAGAAGCCCTCCCCCCTCCCCCCACCCCCTTGTGCACGCCGCCAAGTACTGATGTGTCCCACGCGCGGCCCCCGAAGTCCCGACCTACTCCCCGGGGCCGGTGTCCGTCCCGAGTCGTCCTGTGGACGGTGCCGGAGCCCGGCGAGGGCCCCTCGGCGCTGAATTCTGCAAGTCGCTGGGGCTCGAGTGGGGGATCGGCTACAGAAGTGAGGTGCCCCGATATGGCTTTGCCCGTGGAGCTTACGAGAGATACGCAGAGTGCTCGCAGATCGACGGAGCATTCTGCGGATATATATATATATATATATATATATATGGTCGTAGGTTTTCGACGAGCAGGTCGATGCTGGGGTAGGTCGATTCTGAAGACGATCCCTTAGCTACAGTGGAGACCCACGCCAAGAAACACCCTGCTCGTCTCCAGGGTACCCTGGATTTCCTGGGTTTCGACGGTTCTACGATGGAAACAGCTTGACGCTCCCGCACCTCCGAAATCCCTGCACGTCCGGGGGTCTCAGGGTTAGGCTTCTCGTGGAAGGCTTCTTGTGGTCGGGCCCCCTACCCCAGAGATCCGATGTCGTGATTTGTCTCGACCCACTCCCCGGGACCGCTTCTTCATCCCGGGTCGTTTCTTGACGGTCCCGAGGCCCGGCGAGGGCCCAAATAGGGGTCGAGATTAGCGAAAGACTTCCGTCTTGATTTTTTCAATACTTTGGATCTCTGGGACTGTACTCGAGGATCTCTGGGGCTCGACTAGACGTAAGAGTGACCTTTCGCCAGAGTGACCTCTGGTGCGGGCACAGATGGGTCCCCAGATCGCTGAAAACGAAGCAGGAGCAGCGGTTTGTGCGCCCGGCTCTGCCCCCCCCCCCGCGGCCCCCCAAAGGCCGCGCACCAGAGGTCACTCTTAATGGAGGATGACGATTAATAAATGACCGGGGGTCGTGTTCACGCGGCGGCGCCCGGGATGACGATTAGAAAAAGCCGGCCGCGGGCTGGAAAACTATCTTCTTTCATCGTTCTCCTCCAGTCAGAAAACTGTGCAGAAATAGCAGAAAACTATTTTTGTTGTGGATCGTTCTCTTTCATTTTTAAAATTAATCGTCATCCCGCATTACCCCAGGTCCCTCCTGCGTGTAGCCGATGGGGCGCCCATCCCCCGGCCGCCGCCGAGGGACCGCCGAGGACGCCCGGCGGCGGCGGCCTGCGGCGGCCGGGGCGGCATGGGCGCGGAGGGCGCGGCGGAGCTGCGGCGCGCGCTGCGGGGCGGGCCGCCGCTGCCGCCGCTGCGGGCGCCCGCGGGGCCGCTGCCGGCGGCTGCCAGCTCGAAGCGCAGCCCTATCCCTCGAGCAGTGGCGGAGCGTCCTGGCGTGCTTCTATCAGAGCCCCGAATCATCAGGGGTAACTCGGGTCAGGGCTAACTCGGGTTCGTTTTTCGGGAATCCGAACCCGAGTTACCCCGGACCCGAGTTACCCCGGATAATTCGGGCGTCCAGAGCCCAGCATCATCAGGGGTAACTCGGGTCAGGGCTAACTCGGGTTCCTTTTTCGGTAATCCAAACCCGAGTTACCCCGGACCCGAGTTACCCCGGATGACTCGGGCGCCCAACTCTAGGCCTGCCAGAGAATGGTCCAGGAACCTTTTTGTGGCTTACGCGGGATGCTCTTGGAGAAATTCTGGCTGGGACCGTCCTGTGTTCACACATCGGGTTCGTGTTCTAAGAACCTTGTCCTTGTCTTTAGAACATGTTGGGTTCTCAGAAAATTCTTTGGCAGGCCTATAGGAATGCCGGGACGGTCGGTCCCCTCTCAGATCCTCACGCCGGGCATGTCCCTCTGCAGGGGGAAGACGCAAGCATAGTCCACAAATCATATGGGGACGATTGTTTCGTTGTTTGTTTGTTTCTATCGTCGGTGTGTCTCAGCTCTGTGTCAGTTTTCCTTCCATCCAGAAATCCGCCTGCAGGAAAGCAGGCCCAGACCTGACAAGACATGACCCCGAGATCCTGGCGAGCCGGGCGTCTTCGCCCGGTTGCGGGCCCCAGGGCCCTCACAGATCATCGACCCGGCTCGACGAGTGACGCAGAGGGTCGGGATTTCGCGCGGATTTTTGTTCCGAGACGTCGGACCTCAGGGGATCGCCCCGTAAAAGATCACGACGGGAAGTGTTTGGCCACTTTCGGCCTCCAGGGGCCCTCGCCGGGCCCTGGCACCGTCGAAAAAGGACTCGGGATGAAGGTCCGGTCCTGGGGCAGGGGTCGGGACTTGCGGGGACCGCGTATTGAAAACACCAGGACGTTTCATGTCTCGGTGTCTGGCAGACGTACAGTCGAGACCGATGGTAAGGATGGGTAACCTTCCCAACGGTACTCTTGCATATGCGCCTCATTGCAAGGGCAATCTTGCATCTGTGCCTCCTGCAGGTCCACCCTTGACTACTTTCGATGGCCCGCCGCGTTGGAAAAAAGCGCCAGCACGGGCGTCCAAGGGGCTTGCATCCTTATCGCGCATCCTTTACGATCAGTTATGACTGTACCCCTGACCCTACGCTTGGCATCACCTTACCTCGGTGCCGATCTTAGAAGGATTCCCCTCAGTTTCTGAGGGCGCACCCCCAAGAGGGACATCGCCTTGGGCTCGCCGATCTTAGGGTTAAGTCGGGCCTGTCCCTCTGCAGGAAGGATATCCAAAAATGATATAAAAAATAGTCTGGGGACGATGTGTTGACTATGTTTGAACATGCTTGGGGCATTTTGGGGGGTATGTTTTTAAATTCTTTCGCCCAAAATCCCCCTGTAGTGGAACAGGCCCGACCTAGTCTTCAGGGACGGGTAGAAATTCGAGGCTGGTGAGGTGGGGGGACACTTCTCCGGCGTGCTGCAGGACTTGGGGCCTCCGATCGTAGAAGGGTTCGCTTCAGTTTCTGAGGGCACACCCCCAAGATTGACATCGGCTTGCGTTCGCCGATCTTCGGGATAGGTAGACGGTCGAGACTGGTTTAGGTGGTGGAGGAGGAGGACGAGGAGGAGGAGGAGGAGGGGAGGGAGGAGGAGGAGGAGGAGGAGGAGGAGGAGGAGGAGGAGGAGGAGAGGAGGAGGAGGAGGAGGAGGAGGAGGAGGAGGAGGAGGAGGAGGAGGAGGAGGAGGAGGGAAGAGGAGGAGGAGGAGGGAGGAGGAGGAGGAGGAGGAGGAGGAGGAGGGGAAGAAGGGAGGAGGAGGGGCAGGAGGAGGAGGAGGAGGAGGGGCAGGAGGAGGAGGAGGAGGAGGAGGAGGAGGAGGAAAAGGACCTCGCTGGGCCCCACAGGACGATCAGAGAACGCTTCGGGATGAAAATCCAGCGCGGGGGAATGGGTCGAGACCTCTGGGGGTCCGCTTTGCGAGAAAAACACGACGTCGCGACGACCCCAAGATCCTGGCGTCGCACGTTTGTCGCAGCGGGCAATTTTACGTTTGTTTCGGTCTTGGGCGACCCTCACGGATCGATCCAGCTTGAGCTTCGCCGCAGAAAGAGGAGGTCCAGTGGCTCCAGTCGAGTTTCTTTGTCATGTTGCGTTTTTTTCTCGACGTCGGATCCCCGGGCGTGACGACGACGAAGATCTTGGAAGCTCTCGCTGGCTCTTGAAGGCTTCCTCGCCTCTGGGTGCTGTCCCGCAGCTGCGCCTCGCCAGGGGCGGATCGTCCTGAACGGCCGCAGCGGGCCCGAGCTCTGGCCCGGGCCTGGCCGGGGTCGGAGGATCGCGCCGACGTCGCCGATGCAGCGGCGACGTCGCCGATGCATCGCCGATGCGGTTCGGCCTTTCGTCCCCAGCTGCTCGGATCCCAGTCCCCAGAGATCCGGCGTCACGAAGAACATGCAGCATCGCCAGCAGCCACGGCCGGAGCCCTGCACGGTGCGCGCAGCAAGGCGAGGTCGCCCGTTGCGTAGAGGATGCGACGCCAGGGCCCCAGGGTTCGGGAGGCCTCGGAGGACGCCCTGGCGCGCCTCGAGGGGGGCGACCGCGGGGTGCTCGAGCACGTCGCCCACTGCACGGAGGAGTTCGCCGCGATCTACGACGGGTACCCCAAGAGCCAGGCGAGCCGCGGGAGGAAAGCGGGGTCGACGGCGCGGACACTCGCGCGCAGGCTTCCCGCGCAGGGTCGCGCGCGGAGCGCCCTCTTCCCCACGCGGTGTGCCACGCTGACGGCCCGCGTACGCCGCGGCGTAGGGTCGCTGCGGTCAGGAATGTTGGCCTACAGCGTGTCGCTGCGCCAGTTCTGGCCCACCGCGCGTCGCGCGACACGCCATCCGAATCCCAGCCCCAAGCTCCAGCGTCCCGAGCCTTTTTCCCGGGAGCCTCCCGCCCCGCGGAGCTTCGAGACACATGGTCCACGCGCAAGGTACAGCGTGTCTCCGGGGCCGCCGCCGCGACACGCCCAGCAAAGGTTCCTAACCGTATTCTCGCTACCGCATCCCTCCGGTTGCTTCCTTCACAATTTCACAATATGAGTACTACTCTCCTGTCTCCCCTGATGACGCCCAGAAGATGTCTGGCACCCATCCGCGTATTGTTTATTACACACTGGATTCCCGCGAGTTGGGTTTTCGCTTGGGTTTTTGTGTTCAAGATGTTGTTCCCGCTGAAGCGCTGGCCTCATTTTCGGGCTTCTGCTCGTTCCGAATCGTGCTCCCGCTGCAGCGCTGGCCTCATTTCCGCGCTTCCGCTAGTTCCGAATCGTGCTCAGATATGGCGTTATCGACCTAACCCGCGTGAAGGCCAACCTCCCTCAGTATGGAATTGGTGGTTGGGGCGCGCGCAGCATCTTCCGTCTCTCTCACTGCCTGACCTTCTCAAGTTGGAAGCCCATGTTGATGAATCGGCTTCTGGATTGGAAGTTCAAGCCGATTCTGAACGTTATCAGTCATTGAAGGAATGGGCTACCACTGAGGCGGCGAAGGGTTCTTCTGCTGTCTTTCGTTTTCTTTGGGGCACTGATGCTTGGGTGGACTTTGATCTGGATCCCGAGTTAGTTGATGAGCCCCTCGGCGCCCCCGTGCATCATGCGAAGTCTCGCCATTTCCGGCATCCCATCTGGGGCGTGACTCTGGATTCTCAGAAGCCTGAGTTTCCCCCGTTCGCAGAGGCTGATATCGGTCGCTTGGTGATGCCGTCGCCGCGTCAATGTGTTGAGCTTGCTTCGCGGCTTAAGATCATGCCTTGTGTTGACTGTGACTGGCTCCATCCGCGCCGCGTGGCGCAGCTCTCGAAAGGCGCTCAGATTTGTCTCATCGAACTTTGGCGCACGATGCTGTGCGAAGGCCGCCCGCCTGATCATGCGAGCCATGCGATTACGTCGTTGATCCCGACGGGCGCCGCTGCTTTGCCACCATCGTTCGAATTCTTACGCGTTGGTTTCGGCGCGCTGAGGGGCAACCGTTTGCTCGATCTACATATCGGGACCATCTCTTTGGAACCGCGGTTCAGTCCAGCTTGGCATGCGTCTGGAGACACTCCGCGATGGCTGAAGTGGCCCATGCTCGCGGCTGGGCTAACTTCGGTTTGTTACTTGATACTGTGAAGGCGTTTGAGCATGTTGTTCGCTACAGTTTGGCCCACAGGACCTTGGTGCTCGGATTCAACCCCTGGCCCCTGAGGTTGCTCCTGCAACTGTACACAGGACCGAGGTTTACCTCTGCGCAGGGCAGTCATGGGGAAGTTGCCCAGGCGACTAGGACGATCATTGCGGGCTGCGCGATCGCGGACTTGCTGATGAAGTCCATCATCGCACCAGAACTTGATGTTCAGACTGGGCTTTCCCGGCACGCCCAGCACGGAGTTGTTACCGACGACTTTTAGCTTATGATGATAGGCATTGTGAGCTTCTCGTTGATGTGGTCCTTGTTTGGGAACGCCTATCTCCCAGTATCTCTGGAAGCCGAGAAAAATAGTTCGTCGTGTCCTGACCCTGCCGCGGCGCGGGCGGTGGTCGAGGCTACGCCGCCTCTTTCGCACCTGTCGCCGAAGATGCTTCCGGCCGTCGCACGCAGTCTTGGCGCGGAGTTCGCGCTGGTGCCCCAGCACGTGCTGCTTTGCAGAGACCGGAACATGCGTCCTAAAGATGTTTCGCAGAGGGCCAGGCTCGCCGCGCGGCTTCGTAAGGCGGGGCGGCCCGTTGGTCGATTGGTCCGGCAGGGGCCCATGCCCGCTGCTACTTATGGTGCTTCTGTCTTGGGCATGAGCACTCCCAAGCTCAAAGAGCTTCGGCTTTTGTTTTGCACCGAGTAGCCTTCTGAGCTCGGTCTCATCGTTGTATCGCAATGCACCTTGCGCTGGACCGAATTTTCAATCCTGCTGGCCCTTGCCATGTTGATGTGGTGATTATGTGGCTAGCCTCTTGTTTGAATGTATTGGTTCCGCGGCCCTTTTTGGACGAGGCCCTGACTTGGGCTATATCGAATGTCTCCTTGGATACTCGTTGGGACGACCTTGGAGGCCCAGCATGTGCCCTGGTTGCCGCATTGTCGCGGCTCGGCTGGCGCTGAGGGTCATGTAATTGACATGGGCATGATTTGCCCTGGGGACGTTGCTATTGTTGTATCTTGGCATGCAGATGTGTGGGCTTGGTGTCAGCCTGTGCCCTATCACCCTCTTCTTGCTCACTTGGGCGGTCACCCGTACCTGCCGCCGCTGAGGAAGCTCGTAGAACTGTTGGGTCGGCAACAGCGTTCTTGCTTGCACGCAGTGTTGTCTGGGTCGCTCCATCTATCCTTGGAATGCTCATCATGTGGGGACTTGTCTTCTGATGAGACATCGGCGCTGCACCATGTGATCTGTAGTTGTTCTACCTTGTGGGGAGATCGACACACATATGGATTGCCGGCGCACATGGCACGAGATCGAGAGAGGTTCCCAGCGGGTCCATTGGCACTCAGCCTTGGTGCCTGACCCTGAGCGTCTCCTCCCCCAGCCCCCTTTGTGTGTCGATGTCCAATGGGACTTCCCTGGTGGTCCCGGTCAGCCCTTGTTGGAATCGTCTGTTTTTGGCGTCGGTTCTGGCCTGTGCGGGCCGTCCCCGCGGACCCTTGGATGTGGCTTCTCGGCCGTATCCGTGAGCCCCACTGGATCTGCCCGAGTGGCCCCTTACAGAGCCCACCCTGGATCACATCCGTGTGTTCCTGGGTCAGAGTCTCTCGCATGAGTGGTTGTCTTGCTTCATGCTGTCCCTGATCAGCGGGGGCGCTACAAGTACCACGGCGATTGTCAGGAGGGAAAGAAACACACAGACACAATGAATCGTCGACTCCTCGGGAATATGGGAAAATATGGGAACTGGGGAAAGACAGAAACCCAGGAAATATATAAAAATATGGGGATTCCGGTTATTTGTCTGTATTTATTTGTGTGTATGTATGGATGTGTGTGTTTGTGTGTGCGCGCGCGCGTGCGTGCGTTCGTGCGTGCGTGTTTGTGTTTGTGTTTGTGTTTGTGTTTGTGTTTGTGTTTGTGTTTGTGCTTGTGCCTGTGATTGTGTTTGTGTTTGTGTTTGTGTTTGTGTTTGTGTTTGTGTTTGTGTTTGTGTGTGTGTGTGTTTGTGTTTGTGTTTGTGGTTGTGGTTGTGGTTGTGGTTGTGGTTGTGGTTGTGGTTGTGGTTGTGGTTGTGTTTGTGTTTGTGGTTGTGGTTGTGTTTGTGTTTGTTTTTGTTTGTGTTTGTGTTTGTGTTTGTGTTTGTTGTTGTGTTTGTGTGTGTGTTTGTGTTTGTGTTTGTGTTTGTGTTTGTGGTTGTGTTTGTGTGTTGTGTTTGTGCTTGTGCTTGTGCTTGTGCTTGTGCTTGTGCTTGTGCTTGTGCTTGTGCTTGTGCTTGTGCTTGTGTGTGTGCTTGTGCTTGTGCTTTTGCTTGTGCTTGTGCTTGTGCTTGTGCTTGTGCTTGTGCTTGTGCTTGTGCGTGTGCTTGTGCTTGTGCTTGTGCTTGTGCTTGTGCTTGTGCTTGTGCTTGTGCTTGTGTTTGTGTTTGTGTTTGTGTTTGTGTTTGTGTTTGTGTTTGTGTTTGTGTTTGTGTTTGTGTTTGTGTTTGTGTTTGTGTTTGTGTGTGTGTGTTTGTGTGTGTGTTTGTGTGTGTGTTTGTGTTTGTGTTTGTGTTTGTGTTTGTGTGTGTGTTTGTGGGCCCCTTCAGATTGCCAATGGGGGGTAAGCACGTGGTCGACACCCGAGGCCCGCTCTCTACTTCTTGGTGGGCTCCGCTCGCCGGCACTTGGACACGCACCCACTTCAGAGCCAGAGATGTCGGTTATTCGACTAGGCGTAAGAGTGACCTTTCGCCGGAGTGACCTTTGGTGCGGGCTCACGGGGGCCCCCCCGACCGCTGACCGCGGTGCGATAGTGGCTGCTTGCGCCCTTGGATTCCTTGGATGTGGCCATCTTAACCCCCTCAGCCCGCGCACTAAAGGTCACTCTTGCCCAGGGTCAGTCACTCTTGCGTGTCGCCGAATGAATTGCTTGGTGTGCGCAAGGGACAGGCTCAGATTGATGTCGCGTCGCCGGAGTGACTTTTGGTGCGGGCACAGACGGGTTCCCAAATGGCCGATAACGAGGCAGTAGCAGCTGCTTGCGCGCCCAGGTTTGGTCCCCCCGCGACCCCCAAGGAGTCGCGCACCAAAGGTCACTCTTACCCAGGGTCACTCCTGCGTGTAGCCGAGTTATGACTTAACTGGTGTGCGCAAGGCACAAGCTCAGATTGATGTCGCGTCGCCCGCCCAGGCGGCATGGATGACCGCCAGCAATACGCATGCTGATTCGTACGCTCGCCGTGGAGCGCGCCTGCATCCCGTGGATACTGCTGCTATGGAGCGCTTGTCCCGCTCCCGTATAGTAGTCGAGCACGTGGGCATGTTTGTGGCCCACATGGCCGCAATAGCCCTCGAAAAACTTGAGGGCATCCTCCGCCCAGCCCCTCCTCCCCCTCCCCCCTCCTGTCTCTCCCTCGTTTTCCCTTCTCGGTGTGTGCTTCCTGAGCTGGTTTGGGACCAAGACGTCCGGCGTTTCCGATGCGTGGCGTGCTGGTCGTCCAGTCGCCACAAACATGTCTTAGCGAAAGCTCCCTACACTGCCCCTCATGGTACGGGGCATGTGGGCTTCAAGACGGGTAAGTACATTTTCTGTAATATACTTGGTTCGTACTCGTCCACAGACGTCACACACGTTGCGGCCCAGTGCAATCAGAAGACGGCCTCTGCCACAGGCCGTGACCGCCTCGGGCGCCTGCTCGGCGGACTTGACCCGAAGCGGAATGTGTCCTTGGGCCCGGTTGTTCCCGCCACCCTCAGGCTGTACAGCGAGTTTGGGGATCCCACCGCGATATACCCCAGTTTAGATTTTGGTCACGCACCTTTAGTGTACGTGGCGCATGGCCGTCCCCGCAGAGATGGATGACGACTGTTATGATGATTATGTTGTTGTGCTATTGTTGTTGTCGCCATGTCTTTGCTGGCGGCCGAAAAGAAAAGGGTCGGGGGTGGACAGAACCCCCAACAGTGACACGTCGATTAGTGAATTGTCCGTTTTCGGTTCTCGAGAGGGCGCCGCGGCCGTTATTTTCCAGGCTTGCGCCCGCCAGGTTTGGGCCTCAGGTCGTTTTCACTAAACCACGTTTTACTAAAGGGAGGTCTGTCCATCCCCGAAAGGGCCACACTTTGTTGTTGCATGCCGGTGCCCTTTCCGATAGGATTGACCCTTCTGCCGGTGCGCCTCCCGGTGGGGCGCGTTCGCCCGTTGCCCTTTTTCCTTGCCTCGTTGTGCGTGTCACCTTCTCTTTCTCGGACTTGCCTCCTCGGAGGCAGGCCAATCCAGCATCCACCCTCTTCCTCCTTCCCATCCTCCTCCTCCTCTTCCTCCTCCTCCTCCTCCTCTTCCTCCTCCTCCTCCTCATCCTTCTCCTCTTCCTCCTCCTCCTCCTCCTCCTCTTCCTCCTCCTCCTCCTCCTCTTCCTCCTCCTCCTCCTTCGTTTCCTCCTCCTCCTCCTCCTCCTCCTCCTCTTCCTCCTCCCTCTCTCGTGAGACCCGCTCCCTTTCGTCGCTCAGGTCCACCTGCTGGCAGTGCCCAGGCTGCGGCTGGACGGGCCCCAGGACCTGACGGCCGAGCACCTGCCTCTGCTGCGGCGCCTGGCCGAGTACGTGGCCTGGCTGCTCCGGGAACTGTCCGCGCAGAGGCCGACGACGACGACGACGACGACGACGACGACGACGACGACGACGAGACGACGACGACGACGACGACGACGACGACGACGACGACGACGACGACGACGACGACGACGACGACGACGACGACGACGACGACGACGACGACGACGACGACGACGACGACGACGACGACGACGACGACGACGACGACGACGACGACGACGACGACGACGACGACGACGACGACGACGACGCGACGACGACGACGACGACGACGACGACGACGACGACGGCGACAGCGACGACAACAACGACGGCGACGACAACAACGACGGCGACGACGGCGACAGCGAAGACAATGACAGCGACGACGACGACGACGACGACGACGATGACCGCGACGACGACGACGACGACGACGACGACGACGACGACGACGACGACGACGACGACGACGACGGTGGCGGCGACGACGACGACGGTGGCGGCTACGACGACGACGACGGTGGCGACGACGACGACAACGACCCCGACGACGACGACGACAGCGACGACCACGACGCCGACGACGACGACAGCGACGACGACGGCGACGACGACGGCGACGACTACGACGACGACGACGACGACGACGACGACAGCGACGACGACGACGACGACGAAGACAGCGACAACGACGACGACGACGACGTCGACGACCGACGACGGTTCTGGTGTGGCTCGCGCTGCGCAACGACAGCCGCCCCCCAGGCAGCCCTGGCTGGCCTCAACACCTCGGGTCATGAAAGATGGGTGGTGTTGCCTTGTTTTCAGGCACGTGGGGGTTTGGGACCACCAACCAAAAAAAACTCAGGATGAAAACCCGGTCCCGGAAAAAGGATCGGGACTTCAAGGACCCCGTTCGGGGGCGGTAAAGAGGGGGGTGATGACTAGGGGGGGTGGATATCATGGCGTGGGCCATGATATTTCCCCAGATTTCATGCCTTTTCTCATTGCATTACGTCCCTGGCCCCCCCGCTGGGCCACGCACATGCCGCCGGTCATGATTTGCACCCCCCCCTCTTGGACGCCCCCCTCTTGGCCGCTCCCGAAAAACACGACTCGGGATGAAAAACCGGTCCTGTGGGGAATGGGTCGAGGCTTCTCGAGACCCCGCGTTGAAAAAGCCACGACGTCGGACCTCTGGGAAGGGCCGGCCTCGCCAGCGAGGATCGAAGGGGTTCCGCTGCTTCATCGGCGGAAGGCGGCGGAAAGTTGGCGGCAGGCGGAGGTGGAGCGGGGCCGCCTGCGCCGACGGAAGCCTGCGGAATGCTGGCGGAAGGCGGCGGAAGTGCTGGCGAAAGGCCGCTCCCGACCCGTGTTGAAACAGCAGGACATCGCGCGTCTGGGAGGTAGCCCCGGCGGGCCTCCGGGCCTCGAGATCTCCCGGCGCAGCAATGTTCTGTCACGAAGGGCGCCTTCGCTGGGCTGCGGACCTTGTCCCCTGGCGAGAACCAGGCCCTCCTCCTCGTCCTCCTCCTCCTCCTCCTCCTCCTCCTCCTCCTCCTCCTCTTCCTCCCTCCTCCTCCTCCTCCTCCTCCTCCCTCCTCCTCCTCCTCCTCCTCCTCCTCGTCCTCCTCTCCTCCTCCTCCTCCTCCTCTCCTCCTCATCCTCCTTCTCCCCCTACCTCTCCAGAACTCACAATCCAGATCGAAGGCAGGAGCCCCAAGTCCGTCGAGGGCCCCAGACCGAGGAGAAGTCCCCCACGTGCGGCCAGGGCGACCTCGGGAGGGGAAACAACTCCTTTTCCTCCTCCTCGTCCTCCTCCTCGTCGTCCCTCCTCTCCTCCTCCTCCTCCTCCTCCTCCCTCCTCCTCGTCCTCCTCCTTTTCCTCTTTTTCCTCCTCCTCCTCTCCTCCTCCTCCTCCTCGTCGTCCTCCTCCTCCTCCTCCTCCTCCTCCTCCTCCTCCTCCTCCTCCTCCTCCTCCTCCTCCTCCTCCTCCTCCTCCCCACTCGGCGGGCCTGCGAAGGCCGGCAGGGACTGCCTCGGGGGGCGGCCGAGGCCAGCCCGGGCGACCTCGGGGGGGAAAGAACTCAAGCAGTGGCGAGGCGTCCTGGCTCGCCTCTATCGGGCCGGGCGAAAGGGGGGGATTGGGAAAGGGGGGGTTACGAAATTTGCTGCATGCAGCTGGTTTCGGCCTCACCGAGGGCCGCATTCCTCGATACATAGCCGCCTCCGGCGCCGGGAGGCGCCGGGAAAATCAGCTACGTGAGCTGATTCTCAAACCCCCCCTTTGCTATCCCCTCCTTTCGCCCGACCCGACTACAGCCCCACCAGACAATGTTCTGAGAACCTGTTGCGTTTTCCACGAAATGTTCTTCGAACAGTTCTGGTTGGGACTCTCTTGTTTTAGCGCATCGAGTTTGCGTTCTAAGAGCACTGTTGTTGTTGTTCTTCGAACATTTTGGGGTTCTGAGAACATTTCGTGGTAGGACTATAGGAATGCTGGGGCGGCTGAGGCCAGCCAGGGCGACCTCGGGAGGGGAGAAACCTATGCACAGATCGGGCCGGACGAAAGGGGGGGATTGGGGAAGGGGGGGTTACGAAATCTGCTGCATGCGGCTGGTTTCGGCCCCGCCGCGGGGCCCATTCTCAGCCACGCGCAGAGGGGGGTGGGGGAGGGGGGAGGGCTTCTTAGAAGCACCCCTGCTTCTTAGAAGGCGCGGGCCTCATCTTCAGATGTGAGGCCGGCACCTTCTAAGAAGCAGCCTCCTTCTAAGAAGCCCTCCCCCTCCCCCCACCCCCTTTTGCGCGCCGCCAACATTCCTCGATGCATGGGCGCCTCCCGGCGCCGGGAGGCGCCTGGAAAATCAGCTACGCGAGCTCATTCTCAACCCCCCCTTTGCTATCCCCCCCTTTCGCCCGGCCCGAACAGACACAGGGAGGCAAAGATGGGAAATGGGGGGGAAGACGAGAATCAAACAACTATCGAAAAAGATTGGGAACCCTGGGATGTTCGTGCACTCATCTCTTCGTGTGCCCCTGGGCCGCTTCAACTACCCGGGGGGGGGCTCTGTGTGCGCGCAGCCCGAAGCCTCGCCAAGGCCCGAACTCACCTGGCGACAGGGCGTGCACGCCATGCCGTCGCTGCGGCAGCTTCACGTGCACGTGATCTCGCAGGATTTCCGCTCACCGCGCCTGAAAAACAAGAAGCACTACAACTCGTTCCAGCCGCCCTTCCTGGTTCCGCTGCAGGACCCGCAGAGGAAAAAACGGCAAAAGCACAGACATTCGGAGGTCCGCGCGGGTTTCTTAGATCGGCGCTGGGCCCACCAATCGGGCGCGCGGAGCGCGCCAGGGGCGGCTCCCGAGGCGCCGCCTGGGGGTTCAGCGCGGTTCCAAGAAATCCGCGCGGGCCTTCGAGATCTTCCGTTTGGGAATCTTGGCTTAGCGTGACGCTACGCCGGTTCTGGCCCACTGCGCTTCGGCGCGACACGCTATCCTCGACTAGACGTAAGAGTGACCTTTCGCTCGAGTGACCTTTGGTGCGGGCACAGATGGGTCCCCAGATTGCCAAGACAGGGGCTAGCGGCTTCTACTACCCTTTAAGGAACCACAGTGCCATGCACTCGGTTCCTCGGAACCACCAGAAGTGTCCACTCGATACCTTGAATTCGACCCTGGTTTGGCCTAGTATAGGATCAGACAGAGCAGGCGCCGCCTCCTATCTCTTCCTCTCTAGCTTCCCTCTTCATTACCTTTCCTTTTGCTGTTGGCTTACCTTGTTCTGTGGCGCCCCCCCGCACTTAGGACATTCATATCGCATGCATTGTGCGACGACCAGACCCAAAGCAAAACAAAAACAGCAGGGGCAGTAGATAAGGAGGCAGATCAGGATAACGGGGAGGAATGATTCTACTTCGGGGATCGAGGGTGACGATTTAGGATGACAGCGGGGGAAGAACAAAAGCAGAACAATGGCGCAAGAAACGGGAGGGATGAGGACGGGATTCGAGGAAGGAGGATGCCCAAAACACCGAGGATGAGGATAGCATTGAGGAGCATGCAATGAGGGTTTAGGGTATGGAGGGGGAGGGAAGGGAACAGTAGGTGTAGGAGGAGCAGGGTTGGTCGGATGACAAGGGGCGAGGAGGAGGAAGCACTAACATGACCACAGGAAGTGGGAAGAGGAGCGAGAAAGCGACAACGACAACAGCATCGCCGAATCCACCACCACCCCCTTGTAAGTCCTGGAGGGTCCTTGGGTCATCTGCAATGTAAGCTCACCCTTGCATCCCTGCTAACAAGTATGAACGCCCGCTCCGTCATCCGCCTCCTCCGTGGGGATGGCAATGCCAATATCGGTCTCCCGTTTGTTTTTTTTTTTTACGAGGCCATTTGTAGCTCCAGAGCACGTGGCTCCGATAATGTAGCTAGCCTCGTATGTTGGATCCCGACATTCACGTTGACGAGGTGCCTGATGATGTGGTTGTGCGCCCGCCTGAGCGGAGGCGCAGAATTATCAACTCAGTTGGGCAGAGGGCGCTGTTTCTTGTCATCGCAGTTGCAGGTGGCTGGCCCAGTAAAATTCCAGATGTTCTGCAGCAACAGATCAATGGCTTGGATGTTGGTGATGGTGCGCTGTTATTGGGGATGGTCGTGGCCCGATGGAGACTTGCACCAGTTTCACACATGTCTGGCAATGCGAACAATGATTGGGCCTATGGGGTTGCAACTTGTCGGCTACGAACTGGTGCTGTAATGAATGGATTCTTGGTTTACGAAACGGAACAATCAATGTGTTTGGCTGGCAACGTTGCGGTTGACGCTACAGCATCAATACTTGATTTGATTGCGCACGCTCGGCTTCAAGAGACCACGACCAGGCAAACGCTTGGACAATGGATCGATGGGCTTGAAGCTGGACTTCCGTCTGGCATTGCAACGCTGAAACCTGGACTAGCAGCGAAAATCATGAGTGGCGAATGGTGCATTTTCAAAAGCATGGCGGTTGGGCCTAAGATACAATTGAGAAAAAGCCAGATGTTATCGATCGCGCCGTCCCTTCGGAAAGTGAAAAAATGGTTGGTCAGACAATCCAGTGTGAAGTTTCATCGGCAAGGAATTGCTCCAAAAAATGCTTGGCCAGCAGATCTGGTCGTAGACTGGGTTTCCACGACACAGTATCTCAAAGACATAAAGTTTGCGCATGAGGCTGCCGATTGTTTCGCGAAATTGCTCACTAGAAAAGCGGAGTTCTCTCAGCACGAACTTACCCAAGCTTTGGATTATGTCAACAGAGACACGTTGAGAAAAGCACGGGTGAGGATTGATGCAGTAGCATGTTTATTTTTCCGTGATCTCTTCAAATCGTTGGCGCCTGAATCGTTGAATATCTACATTTTCGCAGATGGATCGCCACAGCGCAGGGGGTTAGAGATGTTTGCTGCGTCATTCGACTTATTTGCAGGTCCTCTTCAACAACGTCGCTACTTACCGTTCATATCGTTAGAGCACGGTTGTTTAGATTCAACGTCGAAGGCGATTGGGTTGCTTTGGCAATTATTTTTGATATGTGGGCCCAGCTTTGTAATGATGAGAAAGGCTTGCAATGCCATTCGGTCGATCACTACTGACAATGGTGCTGAACGACTGGTAGCAAAAAAAACAGATTTCTTGAAAGATTTTTTGCAATCGATCGGGGCCAAGGGTCGGGCCCTCAGGGGAGCTCGGGAGCTCAAGCGCTTGTTCCCAAGAGCTCTCGTGGTGACTGGATGGAGGCATCTGTGGGACAACGTGCTTAAGCGCGCATTGTGGTCGCTACCGTTCTTTCCAGACTGGCTTGCCAGAGTGAAGGTTGTTCCCCAACCCACACCTACCGCCGAAAAACTGATCGGACGTTTCGTCAAACGTCCGTGTGCAATGAGCGCGTTGCAGGTTCCAGGGTCTTGTCAAAAATCTCATGTCGGCTGATTTGTTTCGCAAATTTGTTTCCAAGGGCTATCCGAGAAACCTGGGTCGCACACCTACGTCGTTCACATGTCTATAAGCTAACACGCCACTAAATCCATCGTTTCCCTGGTGTGATTTACCTTGCCGTGCTTTGCGCTTGGTGGGCCCTCCTGGGCCAACACCTTGCTCGGTTCCTGCCGGCTGCTGGGCCTACCAAAGGGCCCGAGAGTAGCGCGTGATACCGTGCCCCCTTTCCAATGAAAGTCGGTTGTGGCAGTAAGCTTGAAAGCTATGGCAGTTCTAGAATGACAGCACCATTATCAGTAGTGATCGGCTGGGTGTTCTTGAGAAGGCTGTGAACTATTTCTTGCGAGATGTGACTATCAGAGCTGCACTTGTGAAAGATTTGCAACGACGCGGGTTGTCAGGTCTGGCTGCTATTATAAAAGAGGCGTCATTGCCGAACTTTGCGCAATGGAGGCGGGCTACGTTGGACAATGTGTGTGCCGAGCTCAGCCGTTTCATCGAATCCTTAGCGTTGCATTTCAATGTTGGGGTGTTTGCTAGAGTTGCAGAGGAAGAGAACAAGGCTAGATTGCGCTTGGTCAGGGAATCGTTGGCATCCCCACAATGGTTTCATCAACTCAATGCTGTGAAATGGCTGTGCAATTGGATCTGCAGAATCATGGAGTTCGCTGGCGCATGTCCGTGTCATTTGGATGAATATTTCAGGGGCGAGACAGTTGAGTGCAAGAAAAAAGGGCGCGTGTTATCGCTGTGCTACAATTTTGCAATGGAGCGTTTGCGAGAGGGTTTGGCTGAGGTGAATTCTTGGACTCCTGGTAGTCATGGTGGCGTCGAGCTGTGGCAACTTGTGCAGGGCGCAGCTCGCGGTGCGTTCGCTCTGGGTCAGGCCAAGGCGAAGCCGCACGACAACATACCATATTTGTTTTCTCGGCTTAAGGAGCCTGGCATCAAGGCACGCGTCCTGGAACAGTTCAATCGTGTCCCAGCTGATGCCCACGATGATGCAACGTTGCATGTGATGACGGGTCAGTTGAGGGCCGACTTCGACGCCATGGGCGACGATGGCACTGGTTTGACCGAGGCCTTGGCTTTCGAGGCAAGTGTAGCTTGTGCAAGCATACCCACACCATCCTCCTCCTCCTCCACCTCCTCCCCTTCCCAGCGGAAGGGGGATGGTGGATAAGAATGCTCTTTTCTGGATTCCTCATCTTCCTTCTGATCTTCCTCCTCCCCCCCTCGCTCATCCCCAATCCCTTTCGTCCCTGCAAACGTTCTGCGCCTCCTCCTCCCTCTTCTACCACCTTGCTTCTCCCTCACTCGCATCCTCGCTCCATCAGTGCACTCGCCTCCCAGAAGGTGGAGTCGTTCGCGAACGTGCCCATTGACGATGCTATCGCGGAAGGCCCGCACAGCATTGCGAAACGGGTGCGGGACCATTCTCGTGCTTCGACTTGGCCGTGGGCGGCAAGCTCACTACGACTGGCTCAAAATCTCAAGGACCTCGAGGACCCATGGGGGACATGTGTAACCTCAAGAACCCATCTCAAGGACCTCAAGGCCCTCGTGGGCCAATCTCACGGACCTCAGGAATCGATCCAAGACCTCAAGGACCTCAAGAGTCCATCCTACGAACATCAAGGACCCATCAGGGACCTCACGGCCCTGAATGATCTCAAGGACCTCAAGGTCCTGTCCCACGGATCTCACGGATCTCAAGGAAATCAAGGAACCCATCAAGGACCTCAAGGACGTAATGACTCATTTCGTTGACTTCAAGGACCCATCTCAAGGACAGCTGGGACCCATCGAAGATCTCAAAGACCCACCTCAAGAACCTCGAGAACCCATCGGGGCACTAAGAAATATAAGCGCAAAAGCAACAGCACAGCAAGCACAGCATTGCACTGACAACAGAGATACTATAAACAATAATGGTAGCTGACGCCGTGCCAATCAATGCACCACTTATGATAAACAACATCGCTGGCAAATGTGTTAGGGCCGCCCGAATATAAACAACGCATGAAGAACAGCAGACGCACGCGCGCAAATAATGATCACACCAACAATATCCCATCAACATGATACAACAACATGTGATAACATCACGTGGCGTTCCCTACGACCCCGTCCATCCTCCACGGGCCTCTGACATCCTCCTCCAAGCCCACCAAGCTCCATCTTCCTCCGATTTTTTGAGGGGTCCCAGTACGATCAGAGCGCGTGCTGTCTCCCAAGGACCTCAGCGGTGCCACATCCACGCCCTTGCAGAGCAAATGGGACATGTATTCTTCTGTTGTGAAGCCTCCTGGCACGAAGAGGCCTGATGCAAAATTGCATAAGAAAAGGTCAGTGTTCGAGAAAATGTTTTATGTCCTTGGCCACGCAATGGGTGACGATCCTAACTTTGATGACTTTGGCGCTGGACCCGCAGCGCCTGGAGATCATCCAGCACCTGGTCCTGGTGCTCCTGGGGGGCATCCTCCAGATGACGGTGGGGACGACGAAGATAGTCAAGCCGATGATGACGGTGAGGACGATGACCCTGGGCCAGGTGGTAAAGATCTCAGTAAGAAAGTTGTAGCCAAGAAGTCACGACACGATGATTCCATCAAACTGCTGCGAAGCTACTATGCATCTACGTTGGTGCGTCATTCCTATGTGTCACTTCCTGTTGTCCCTGGCGATGATGATGGGGGCGCCATGTTGTTTGTATGTCAAGTGCTGGCGCTTGAAACGAAAAATATAATACTGGAGACGTGGGAGGATCATGCTAAGGAGGACGCACTGTACGAGGTCACTGTTCAACCCTTTGAGGTTTGGGCTGATAACAGTTCTTCTCATGAGCCACGCGTTGAGGCCTTCACCGTCCAGGAGCCGACCACTATAGATATCATCAAGCTTGCTGGTGATAGTCCAGACGATCGTAAAAAGTTGTTGGCGTGGGAAGTATCGGGCTCCACAGTCCAAGGTTGCATCTCGCTTACATCGCCTAAAGTGTGTATACCTACCAGAGCACTGGACTCGAACGATATCCCAGTTCTTTGCTTGATGGACGAATTGGACTGCCAAGGGTATGAACCAGTTCAAGAGAAAGTACGTCATTGTCCTAAAGGCCCACGCACGTACGACATTCGGAAGGCTCCCTCCAGGAGGAATTACCTTCAATGCTTATTATCACTTGACTCGATTTGGAGCAAAGGCGTGAGCTGGTTCGATTCGGATTTGTCCGCTGCTTACTACAAGATGCTGCTACAGTCCTCGGAGGTTTTGGAAGGACGACCGAGCGCCAAGCAGTGCAAACGACACCTGGAATCGGATACTAACCCCAAGCCTTGTAAGATCAAGGCGTTGGGGCACCCTCCTGTGGCTCCACCCGCGGCAGAGCCGATTGATGACGATATTGTTGGTGGCGAGGGCGTAGGCGACGAGTTCGCAACAGCCGAGGCTACTCTGGGCAGCGTCGCAGAGAACCAGCCAGGAGAGGCGTCGGACAAGCCCGCTGAAGGCAAACCTTCGCTCGAGGAGCCACCAGCACCTGCACCGCCACCAGGAGCGCATGTACATGACAAGCCAGGCAAGTCGGTCAACGGCGACAGCGACACCGATAGCACGAGCAGCAGCGAACAGAGCAGCAGCAGCTCGAAACCATCGTCAGCATCAACTGGTGCATCCGATGAGAACGATGGGGACGCTGCTCCAGAAGTCCCCGACAACGTATATGGAGTAGCCGTGAGAATTGAGACGCGGTCGGACTCTACAGCTATCGGGCTGCGTGTGGACTGCCCGAATGCATCACATGTCGGCTGCAACAAGTACAGGTCGCTCAGGGTTTGGAACGATGAGCTTGGCGAACATGCTGCTGTTCTTTACCTCGGGACTTGGCTCTCAGAAGCCTATTCGAGGAGCCACGCTTCCCACGCTGCCTGGAGACCTACGCTTAAGCAGGTCAAGCAGTTCCAGAAGTCCAAGAAGGACTCTGGTGGCGCTGGGGCGAGCTCCAGCAAATGATGTCCACCTTGCTGGGTTGAAGCGTGTGGAGCGTGAGCCACGACAAACACAACTACAAAGTACCCCCCAAAGTCCCCATAAGAGACCTCCCCAAAAAGGCCCGCCTGCCAATCATGGTATCTATGCTGCTCCAAAATCTATCGCGAGGCCCTCAAGAGGAACGATGGCCAAAGACGATTCCAAGACGATCTCGCTGGATGCTTCTGTCAGTAGACGTTTCAGGGCTCGAGTGCTGTTTCGCTTTGCTTTTCTAACCTCTAGAACTCAGATGCCATCTATCTGGGATGACGGTGAGGTGCAGACGCCAGACAGATCCAAAAAGCAGAGTATCACTCCAACAGCCTTAGCGCCGAGTGCGACCCCGACAGCCAAAAACAGTATATGGGACATGCCAGCGTGCTTCAACCCATGTCATCCGATGTATGATCAAATCGCTGCTGAGGCCAACCGCACGGCTCGTTTGAAAGCTATCGCGGTGAGGAAACAGTTTACGAAAAAATGGTGGCAGTGCGAGGAGAAGCGCATGACGGGGGTATGGCTTCCTAAGCTGAAGAAGGGTGTCATCAGCTCTGGGGCCAGCAGTGGTTCGGCAAGTTCTTCATCATCTCAACCGGAGGGGGTGAACAACGCTGACGTCGTGGTCGTTGACTGATGGCGTGTATTTCGTTTGTCTCTCGCTGCACGTTTCCGCTAGACGCGGCTTGAAGGGGCAAGCCCAGCCCAGTGAGCAAAAATGGCGACGTACCCTCCTTACTCCTCCTCCTCCTCCTCCTCCTCCTCCTCCTCCTCCTCCTCCTCCCCCTCCTCATCCTCCGCCTCCGCCCCCTTCACCCTTCCCGCGGGGATCTCGCCTGGTCACGCTGCTGCTCCTCGAAGGCGAGGGGCATGATCGATGCCGAAGCTGGTCGAGATGCGCCCCACGAGAATCCCAAGAGGCTCGAGGCCCACAAGAGACCCTAACCTAAAGGACGACCCAAGGGCCGAATGGTTATGTAGTTATCTGTGTTGCTTAAAGGGCACCCAAGAAGCCTTCAAGAGGAATGGCGGCCCAATATGATCCCAATATGAACCAAAGCTGCCCTAACTAACCCAAGATGGCCTCAAATCTGATCCAAGATGGACGTAAATCCAATGATACCAAGGTGGTTCCAACTTCGCTCTAAAACGATGGCCCAAGATGATGCCAAGATGGCCTCACAACAAACAAACCCAACAACGCGCCAAGGAAGCAACACGCCATATATTCACTATACACATGCTCGCGCATGCGTGCGTGCGACTACACAACGGCAGGGGTAGGGAATAACACAATGGCCCCGTATGCGCCAGCATGCGTGATTATATTAAGTGGCACGCGCAAAGTCCCAACACCAAAAACGTTAACGAAAGGAGCGCGCGTTGGCACGCACGCACGCGTGCTTATCAACCTGCGTCGTATGATTACTGGATGTAGTTGTTTGCGCATTGGTTTTGGTCGCGCTGGTTCGGGTGACTATGGCCACCAGCAAGCGTGCGCGCGCGATTCACGATGTATGCGTTTTCATAATTTCGTGGCTGAGCGGCCACGTGTCGTGGTCAGAACAATGTTTTTCATTTTGGTTTAGCCATTTGTTTTTTCAGGTAATGTCGCTCAGGCTGGCGCAAACCTATGCAATGTGCATCGCGCGCGCGGTGACCATGGTCACCACGCCTGCGCGCCCGCGCGTTCGCACGAAGCAGATTGACTGCGCTTCCAAAAAAAAAGACTGACCTGGCCATCTGTCAGAACCAGAGACCTGAATTTCTACAGTTGGGTGCTCACCACTTGATCTGTCGAAATAACATCGCATAGCGCGCGTATGGTCATACATTATGCATCGCATGCGCGGCCACGACGATAGTACGCGCGCGTACGTCCGCGTGCAGTCGCATAATGATTATGTCAGGTGCGGTGTCATGGGTCCGCGGGTAGCCAGCCATCAACTGCGACCACATAATTCGATTTTACATTGGGCGCTCGCCATTGGGCTTTCGAGCTGACAGCTGTTGGCGTTGCGTGTGGACCGTATACGAAAAGCCACGCGCATGCATAAGCGTAGCTCATAATATACTTTGGTGTTGTTTACGACATGGGGTTTCGGATTCTAGCACCGCTCACATGCGTGAGCGTCAAGCCTGTCAGGGGCGCGCAGCCGCCGCGCGCGCGTACGCACGCGCGCGCATCGAGGAGTTCTGTATTGCCGACAAAAGAAAAGCCGAGTTGAAATTCCAAAAACAAAATTTGAAATTTCTGGAGCCCTTTAAGGAGGCCGACGGAAAAGCGTCGACTTTTCAATTCTTGATAATTCTGAGGCACCAATGGTATACAATGCGTCATGCGCCTTGCATGCGCTGCGGTAGTCCGACGCGCGAACGCCGCTGCAGACGATCGAACGACGGCGATGCGCCTCACGCAAATATGGTCATGTGGTCGCGCCCATTCGATGGCCATGTAACATACCATCGAAGGCCATAGCCATGTGGCCATGCCCGGTCGATGACTATGTGACCATGGGCACGCGGCCATGTTGCCATTGCCAGCAAACAACATGGCCGTTCGATGGCTATGCGGCCACGTGACCAGGGCCACGTGGCCACATGCCGTTCAAAGACACTGTGGCCATGAACATGCGGCCATGGCCATGCGGCCAGGTGGCCATGGCCATGGGGGGGGGGGGGGGGGAGGAGGAGGGCGGGCTGCGTTCGACCAGACCGAGTTGACGCCATCGCGCGCCGAGTAGACGGCGAGAGGGCCACCGCACTCAGTAAATTCATAGGGTTCCACGACGTTGCAAAACCGAGAGGACGACATTCGCACCTGTGCCAAAACCGAGTTGACGAAACTGCCGTCGGCTGCCGATGAGCATCTCTCGCACTCAAGAAGCTAAGTGCTGAGGTAGACATGTCCGTGTGGAGGCCGAGTAGGAACCGAGTAGGAACCGAGTAGGAACCGAGTAGGAACCGAGTAGGAACCGAGTAGGAACCGCCCAACGTGTTGGGACCGAGTAGGAACCGAGTAGGAACCGAGTAGGAACCGAGTAGGAACCATCCATCGTGTTGGAACCGAGTAGGAACCGAGTAGGAACCGAGTAGGAACCGAGTAGGAACCGAGTAGGAACCGAGTAGGGATCGATCGCGCATGAACCAACTTGAAGATATATCGATATCAAGATGCAAGCGCTGATCCGAATGCATATTCTATCTCAGTCGCTGCGATGGTGAAGCGCAAGCACAATCACGTGCTGGATGCACTTTGAAGAGAGCCGCGCCGCGCATCGCGTCAGCGTGGGTCAGAGGAGAAGGCGCTGAGCGCGCCGCGCTGTAGATGCTTGAGGTGGGCGCTAATGCGCCGATGGCCTTGCAGGGCGAGCGCGATCGTTCTGCCGCGGAGGGCGCGGCGGGCGAAGCGAACGCGGGGGGCATGCGACCAACGCGGGCGCCTGCAAACGTCGCATCCACTTCTGGCTGCGGAGCACGTGCGCTGCGCCACCATCGCGCGATGGCGTTCCTATCAGCGCGCCCTTGCGTCGGCAACCATGCATCTGCCGCTAAAGCGGCTGCCGCTCTCGTCCTGAACTCCCCGCGCCGCGGGCCGCCCTGCACTGGTCAACGCCTGCGCGCAGAAGCGCGTCCGCGAAGCCGCCCGCCACGCAGCCCGCGCCATCCGCAGCCCCACAACGCCGAAGGCCTTGTCACGAGCGCGCGCAATGCCTCGTCACCCGCCGCGCCATTGACAATGCCGCCATGGGGCGCGCGGCGCCGCTCAGCTGCCGTCGACTGAGCGCGACTCAGCGATGCGCGCTCGGCATTCGATTTCAAGCGTGCCGCGCGCCGCGTGACCCCGCCCCCGTCGCGCGCTATCGCCATCAGAGAATGAAGCCCGCGGCGCTCACCATCCCCCTTGCTCGCGATGTACACGCGGCCATGATGCTCGCGCGGAGTGGCGCGCGCGTGGGGCGCGGGGGGAGGGAGGGGGGGATGGGGGGGCAGAGATCTCGCGAGTTCGTCCGCGGGGCGGCGCCTTGCTAACGCATTGCCAGCGCGCCCTCGTCGCGCGGCAAATGGCCTTGCGCGGGGCAGCGCCGCCCGCCGTGAAGGCGCAACGTGCGGCGCGCTCGTTGAGTCGCCAGCGGCGCGTGCCCGCGCGCCAGGTGGCGCCCGCGATTGCAAACGAGAGCGCGGGCGCGAGTGAGCGATTTGCCGATGTGGCGATGGGCCGACAAGACGATCGGCCGACTGGCCGAGATGGCAGTGAACGGCGAGCCGATAAGGCGACGCATCGGGCGCCCGACCTGATGGCAAACCGATCTGCAAATCGGAGTACCAGGCGGGATGCTTATGGAGTGGGAGAGACGCGCTGACTGCGTGGGCCACCGATTGGCAGATACAAGCAGAAAGCCTGACATGGCGGTTGGACGGCCTGCTGGCAGGGCGATCTACTGATGCGGCAGTTGCGCGATGGGCAGCGCAATCGATGGGCCGATCGGTTGAAAAGGCGACGCGCCGACGAACCATTGGGCCGACGACGGGGTCGGCCGACGTGGCGACGGGCTGAATGGGCGATTGGCAGATGCGGTGTCTGCCGATGGGCAGATCTGCCAACGTGCCACCCGTCCGCGCGGGGATTGCGCGGCATGCCGACGCCGCGATAGGACGACGACAAGTCTACCGATGGGGGCGACGCGCGCCAACATGTCGGCGGGGCCGATCGAACATTCAGCTCGTGGGCAGATGCGCAGGCGGGACTGCGAGCTGACAAACCGATCGGCCGATCGGTCGGCAATCAGCCAGGAAGGTCGGCCAGGGTAGCACTGCGCCGCCGAGGCGATGGGCGAGGGTGACGTTGTGCACAAGCGCTAACAAACCGATCGGCAGACTTGCGGATTGACCGAACGGCCGCTAAGTCGACGAGTTCGCCTGACGACGCGCTGACATTGCGATGGCGCGCGCGGCCAGATTTACCGCGCAGACAGATGGATGGAAAAAGGCCATCGCCCGACGCGGCGATCTGCAGATAAAGTCATGCAGCGCCATGGCGGTGATCGGCAAGTGCGCCTAGACCAGGGGCGGGTCTACGGGTGGACCCAATATACAAATATGCGACGGGGCCGCGCGGCGATTGTGCGATTGGCTGGGCGCGCGCGCGCGCGCCTGGCCGATTGGACGAATGACCGCGCGGCCATGAGGCGATAAGGCAATGCGACGATACGTCGAAGGCGTCACGGGCCCATTGGGCAACGCGCTGATGCGAGGACGGGATTCTCGGCAGGTCGGGAGATCGGGCGGCATGCCGATGCTGGTCAGATCACCACAGCGCTACGGCGATGGGTGGATAGACCGACAAGGCGCATTTCCCATGGGTTGGCCATTGTCTGCGCACCGATATGGCGGCGTAGCGATGAACTGATCGGCGAATAGGGCGAGACGGCGGCAGACCGAGAGGGAGATATGGCGACAAGGCGGCCGACCGTTATGGCCATCTGACGACTTGCCAATAATTGGCAGGGCAATTGGCCGATAAAGAGATCGGGAGAAGTGGCAACATTGAGGAATAACAATGGCCCAGGTATGCCGACCTGTGATATACCATGCCGAAAGGGGCGGCATGTCGATAGGGCGATGGGCCGACGCGACGCCAGCCCGATAAGGCGATAAGTCGAACAGCCGATGTGCAGAAAAGGCGGCATCCCCACATGATTTAGCGCGGGCGTGCTGACGTGCCAACAACGCAGCATGCATATAGGACCGTGTAAGGCGATGGGCCGATCGGGCACTCGGACGGTATACCGATCGGCCGATCGGGCGATAGATGGCCGATCGCCACACTCACATGCACAGCGGTCGATTGGCGAAGAATGCAGCACGCCAGTGGGGCGGCAGACCACTACGTTCATACGCAGGTCGGGCACAACTACCGACAGGCGAACATGCCGATATGCATATCGGTCGACATGGTGATATGGCAATAGGGCGATATGTTGACAAGGCGGCAATACGACAGTCCTATGTGGGGCGCTACGCGGCTGGGGCGATATGACGAGAACTCAACTGCGCGAACGGGCGATATGATGATGGGCCGACGTGGGCGATGGGCCGATCGGCAAGCCCGAAGCGTCGACTGGCAGATCGGGCCAAACGGTTGAAAGGCCGACCTCCCTCGATAGAACCACAGGGCGATAAGTGCACTGGGCACTGGGGCGGTATGCCCACGTCATGGGACGACGATTGGCCATCATTAAGTAGTCGGCCGATGAGCCGATAAGCCGATCGGCCGACATCGCGACATCTGAGGCGACGGACCGACTGGGCGATCGGCTCCAACGTCAAGCGATGGGCCGATTGGGAACATATCGGGCACAACTGCAGGACATCCAGCAATGCGTACGATCGTACGATAGGCCGATAGGACGGTTGAGGCAGCTTGCCGATAGGATAGGAGGCCGATGCCGACGGGAATAAATCCCGATAGTCCCATAGGCGGTCAGGCCGATCGGCTGATACGCCCATTGGCCGACACGGCGGTAAGGCGATATGCCGAAATAACCATCGGCCAATTTGCCAGTATGGCCATCGGACTTCCAGACGGAAAAGTCGACAGGCCGACAAACTTGTACGATATGCTGATCATGGCGATAAGACGTGCGCGGCACAGAGAAACGCAAGTTTCCGTAGTCGTGAAAACCCGCGTCGTGAAATAAGGTTGAGCGCGCGCAATGTCAGCATAACAACATAACATCACACAGGGCACACACAACGCATTTTACATGCAGATCACTGCGCAGCGCCAGCGTCGTTTTACAATGAAACGATACTGGCGCGTTCGCACGAACACACATAACGTAGCAACGGCAGCTCGCGCGAGGCAATGCATGGCAGCACGATCGCACCAAAACATACGCACGCAACGCGATCACTCATACTCACAATAACACCTGCGTCTGGAACGAGATGCACATATGTTCCGATATTGGCTGTGTTTCACACATTTCAGATACCCGTTGTTCGATTAACTGAAGGTTTCGGCAAAGTCGGAACACAGATTCCAAGCGAGTGCTGCTTTTGACACGTCCGCGTTGCATTGTGGAATGGTAAGACACGTGCTTTTCTACTCTTCTCCGCTCTCGTGAAGCGAAAGGAAATCATAGCATTGTTCGGGGGTGACAGGAGCACGCGCGAGGGCATTCACCCAGCTGGCCGACTTCGCGGTCATGGTCTCCTGTGTTCGTTCTGCTCCGCGTGTCGGCTGTATTTTGACGTTGCGTTTGGTCAGGGCTGACAATGTTCGTCAGCACGTTGTCTCCGAGCGAACCAGTCACCATGTCCACGGCCTTTTCTTTCTGATCCGATAGAAACCCCAACGGGAATGATATCTCGTGCGTTGGGGGGGGGGGCAAGACAGGGCGGGGCTCAGGACGTAAGGCGCGTGATGATTTTTGTTTCTGGAAGGGAAACACTACCAAAATGAGGGGCTACGCGCCAAGAAACGGAGGGGGGGGAAAGCAAACTAACGTGTCAGTGTCCCGGACAGACCGCGGGCCGAGGGGTCCACTTTCAACTGGCTCCCCTGGGATCCAGCGCTTTGCGTTCCTGCTCCTCCTTCTCACCCACCCTCCCCCTCCCTCGCCTTCCCACCGACTTCAGTCCTCATCCTCCAGCCCTCCTTCTCCTGCCTCCTCTCCCCTTCCAGCTTCCCTCCTCCATCCTCCTCCCCTTTTCCTCTGGAGGTCCTAGTAGAGAAGCCTCTGCCATGAATGGCAAATTCGGCTCCGAAAGGTTGTTGCGCTGCCTGCTAAGAGTCCTTGGCCGTGCGATCGTTCGTTGGCATTGTCAGTTGAACTCGGCAGTTGACAGTGGCCTCGCTTGACATTCAGATTTCATCAGACCTCCAGTTCGAGGCACACCACGTTGATTCAGTTTCGCAATTCAGTCTTTCATAGCCATTTTGGCTCAAGGGATTGGCTTCACTTGTCTTGCAGCACAGCAGAGGCTGCGTTTGCCCACTCGTTGCGCTTGCCGAGGTCTTCTGGAGATGTCTTCAGGCAGCGCTGCTCGTGGCTTGTCGCCAAGTACCTTCAGTCTCGACGAGTACGGTCTGGCAGAGAGCGACACTGCAGCTGGCCCCAACAAGATGACGTGCTTCTTGTGTGAGGAGGAGGAGTTCTGCACCAAGGAATGGCGCAGCATCATGCTCTCTTCGAGGTGCTGGAATGCGGTTCGAGCCCACCGTTTGCAGCTGAAGGGCAACGCGAAGGCCCTCAAGGACTCTGCAGACCTGGTGCGATCGGATCCCGATGCGTGGCGAGCTCAGGTGAAGCCCTACATCGCAAAGGATACGACGAGCCGTAAGATCGCTCGGACTGAGACGCAGAAACAGCTCGTTGTGCAGCAGACGACTGACAGGAGTATCGAGTCGAAGCGTGAGGGGAAAAAGATTGAGTTCTACAGTAAGAGGCACTTCAAGTCGTACAGGGCCTTCTGGGACAAGGTCGAGTCAGATGACGCCAGCGAGGAGTTCGACGCAATGCAGGACGCAGACCCCCACTTCGACAGCGACGGTGAGGCAGTCCAGCCCCTCAAGGCCCGCAAGTACACGAGAGATGAGGTGGGCCGCGACAAGACTGTTGGCAAGGTGACGCAGAGCATCCTGGAGGGCGAGGGTGGCAACGCTGAGCCTAGCAGGAGCCCACCAATCGTCAATATTCGTGAGCTGATGGGTCTCGGTGACCTCCCGTCTGGCCACCTGGAGAATGTTCCTCGAGGCGGGTCGCCCTTGCGAGGCTTGGCCGCCAAGCGCGACAGGATGGACGACGATGGAGCGTCGGTGAAGACCAAGGCCCCGAGGAAGGACATCAAGTCGAAGATCGAGGATGGCAACGAGGAGGCGCTCTTTCTGGTTGCTAAGGAGGAGATCGCAGAGAGCTGCGACAAACTGCTCAAGAAGCACAGTGGCGCGAAGTCGATGTCGCACAAGCTGCAGGCCCTCGTGAGAAAGCACTCGCAGAATGCTGATGCTCCAGATTGTTCTCAGATCACCAAGGACTATGCGACGCACGTGAAGGAGGTTGAGGACATCAAGGGGCCAAACCTGAAGGATCTGAAGGCTGATGGCGTGGATGCTCTCAGGTCGAGGGTGACCGCAGTGGCGACGAAGCTCGATGAGCTCGAGGAGCTGGCCAAGAAGAAGACGACGACGTTCTGCGTCATGGACTCGACCGCCAGGAAGGCGCAGCGCACTGAGTACTTGGCAGTGCGCCACCAGAAGACCAAGGTCTACTGGACAAGCGAACTCACCCTCATCACTAAGCCGTCCTGTCCTCCAGCCACTGGAGGACAGGGGAGAGGAGAAGAGGGAGGAGGAGGAAAGAGGGAGGGAGGGAGGAGGAGGAGGAGGAGGAGGGAAAGGGAGAAGGAGGAGGAGGAGGACTGGGAGGAGGAGGAGGAGGAGGACTGGGAGGAGGAGGACGACGAGTGAGGTGATGAGGGAGGGTTCGCTTGTCCAAGGTTGCGAATGCCTTGACTGCAGGCGGCTACCACGCGAAGCATGCCAAGGTCGTTGGCAGCATCGTGTTCGAGAGCTCTGGCACTCCGCTGACGGCTGAATTGACTGGAGTGCAGTACAAGATCGTCAACGTGAACCCTGCAGAGCTGATTCCTTCAGAGATCTGCGCCTGGGCCATGGGCGAGTCGAAGATGTGGAAGGTGCGCTCGGAGATCATGGACAAGTGTGGGCAGGCTTCCATCGAGAAGAGGACGGCGCTTGACTCGCAGATGGACACAACGAAGTGGGCTGGGGCTCTCACGCGCGTGACCTCCGACTTGACGGGCGTGGACTTCCAGCTTCCGGAGTCGGCTGGCGAGCTCTTCATGAAGGACAACCACCCGAGCATCGTGACGCTGCGCCGCGACGCCTGTCGCAGGGGACCTGCGGCATTCAACATGTCGGGTGCTGGCTGCTACGTGACGACGTTCAGCGAGCCGATCATCTTCATGGTGTACAAGATCGAGGATCTGCTTGCGCAGGGCATCGTGATCTCCAACCTGCCAGGGTTGGCCTGTGACCCAAACTACCCATAACCCAACACGGGGAGACAGAGGAAGGACGGGGGAGGAGGAGCAGGAGGAGAAACAGGGGGAGGAGGAGGAGGGAGAAGGGTGAGAGAGGACTGAGGACATGATGAGGAGAGGGACGGAGGAGGAGGAGGAGGAGGAGGAGCAGGAGGAGGAGGAAGAGCAGGAGGAGGAGGAGACTGGAAAAGGAGGAGAGAGGAGGAGTGAGAGGGAAGGAAGGAGGAGTAGGAGGGAGGAGGAATAAGAAAGACATCGGGTCCACACCAGGTTTCTGCAGAGTGATGCGGGCGCCGAGTTCATGAACTCGAAGGCTTGCGCGATCTTCACTTTGCCGAAGATGGCGATTGCGTGGATCCCTCGGGGCTTCTTGTACACTGCCGTGTACTACAATGGGGCGCCCGCGAACGACAAGGAGGCTCCGAAGTGGGCCCACTTCCTTTCGGTGACGGTCCTGGCGACAGGTCTCGCGCAGATGATCCCAAAGCCAGTGTTCGCAGCCCTGAACAAGGATCTCGATGATCATTACAAGCAGGAGAGCGCGCAGGTGTGGAAGCATCGGGCTGCTGTGTGGGCTGCGTTTTCGAAGAAAATCCTCGATGTTTGATCGAGGTGCTGCTGGTTGCTTCGAGTATCTAGTCTTGAGTTCTAGGTGCGTGCTTGTTGCTTCGAGCATCGGCTTTACGATCGGCGTTTTGTATGAAGCCTGCTCCCGCCTGAAGTGCCGAGGGTTGACAGTGCCACTCGCTCAGAGTGGCTACACTGCAGGGTGGCCGATGGCGATTCTTCCTGCAGGCTCGTGGTTTGAAGTTGCCGATCTTCTCTTGCCCTGAAGCCTCCAAGCCACAGAAGTAAGATGGCGAGTACGAAAAGGAAGAGTAGGAGGAGGAGACCGAGGAGGGGGGGAGGAGTAGGAGGAGGAGGAAGGGGAGGAGGAGGAGGAGGAGGAGGAGAAGGAGGAGGAGGAGGAGGAGGAGGAGAAGGAGGAGGAGCAACACCTACTTACCATCACGTGGCTGTCCTTGTGAGCTGTTAGGGCCCACGGCTTCAGTGGTTGCGCTCGTTGGTACAAGTGCCGAGGCAGTAACCCCAGCACGCCAGAAGCATGCTTTAGCTTGCAGCCAAAATGAAAGCATGCAAACCTAGTCATCCTCCCCCTCCCCACTCATCATCCCCTCCTGCTCCTGCTCAGTCTTGTCATCCCGTCGGCTCTGCCCGTCTTAATTCCAGCCTCCTGCTCATGAGGTGTCTCCGTGCTACCCCAATGGTTGCGCTGATGGGTCATCCACAAGTTTCGCCTGACGTCCGCACCTCCCGTTTCCGACCCTGAGTTGTGTGCTAAGTTGCCCTCATCCATCCGCTCGTTCCGACTCGAAGGCTGAGGGTCACGAGGGTGGCGATTATGATTATGCACACCTTCGCTGCTGCTGTTCACCCTCCCCCTCGTCCTCTTACTGCCCTCGTGGAGGGCATACCGCTACCTACTACGTAAGAAGAACACGAAATCATCCCACATGTACCTCAACGCACTCAATGCTTAGTCAGGGTTTGCCAAAGGCGCGCAACAAATGCAACGTGACAACGCTTCAAGCAGCCAATTTAAGCTCCCCCCAAACTCTGGCGATACATTTAAGAAGCGCGACCTTCACCACGTACCCAACACTTCGCCTCACGCAGTGCTTTGGTCATCTGGCACACTTCCAAGCACATGCTTGCAACTTCTGTGCTATTGCAATGCTTCGCTGGTGCTGTGCTACGCTGGCGGAGAAGAAAACAACGATGAATTTGTTGACAACTTCCGCTTCTGAAAAAATCAATGTTTACGGATTCTTCTTTTAAAAAAACGATGTTTATGATATTCGCCCTAGCGACGGGCTCAGAGGACAGAGTAAAGAGTAAGAGTTCCCGAAAGCCGCTGTCTCGACACCCCAGATGGCCGAAAACGAAGCAGTAGCAGCTGCTTGCGCGCCCAGGTTTGGTCCCCCCGCGACCCCCCAAAAGTCGCGCACCAAAGGTCACTCTTACCCAGGGTCACTCTTGCGTATAGCCGGCACGCTATCCGTCTCCACAAGGGCGCCCTCGAGGGCACGAAGTTATTCGCGCTTCGCGCTTCGCGGTTCGGCTCCGATTCCTCCTCATCCTCCTCTTCTCCCCTGGGAGGCGGCGCGAGAGCGCGAAGTTATTCGCACTTCGCGCTTCGCGCAGCGCGAAGCGCGAAGTTGGGAGCCCTTGCTCCAGGTCCCCAAGTGTCAACGTTCCGAGCCTTTCCCGGCCTCCCGCCCCGCGCAGCAGAGCGACACGCCATCCGCTTGCAGGGTATACCATGAGGCGACAAAAACACACAGACACAATTGATCGGCGATTGCCCGTAAAATAAGGGAAAATATGGGAAGTGGGGGGAAAGGCCAAAACCCAGAAAATTATGGGAATGTATGGGGAATCTTGTTATTTGTGTGAATTTGTTTGTGTGTCCCAGGGCTTTTTCAGTATACTGCGTCGCCGGGGCCGCCGCTGCGACAAGCTCAACGAAAGGTGCCGACCGGATGTTCACGTCGCCGTTTTTTGCTTCTGGTTTCGCCGATCGGCGCGGGCCCCGGGCCTCCCTCCCCCCTCCATAGACCAGTCGGGGGCCCCCAAGCGGGGTGGCGACCACACCGTGTGGTGAGTCGGTGGGGATTCGGGGTCACCGCACGGTCTTGGGACTCGGGTCGTTCTCCGAGGACGTTTCGGGCGACTGGGGCATCCGAGGTCCCAAAACCGCGCGTTGACGGACCGTGCGGTGAGGTCTTGGGGGATTTCGAGGTCACGCACGGTCTGTCACCGCACCGTTTCGGGACTCCCAAACCAGGTCCTGGCTGTTTTTGGCGACTGGCCAGGACCCCTTCCCCCCGGTCTGCTTGCGCGACTGCCAAACGCAGATCGACCACGCAAGCACCGGCCTGGACCCAGACACCCCGCCCCCTCCCCCACCCTTCGGCCGAGTGTCGACACCCAGAACAAAAGTTATCCCAGTGCGACCCTACCTAGGAGTTGGAGGATCTAGGAAAGCAACATCTATATGAAGCTAAGTTAAGCTAAGATGAAGCTAAGCTAAGATGAAATAAGCTAAGCTAAGATGAGATAAGCATCGCTAAGCTAAGGGGACGTAACTGGGGGAACCGCGGGGCGGATACTGGGGGAACCGCCCGGGGCGAGTTGCACTGCCGGGCCCTTTAAGCATACCGAGAAAGAACCCTTCTAGGCAGAGCCTAGGTAGGGAAACAACGCCTACCATTAAGTCGGGCCTGTCCCCCTACAGGGAGATTTTCGACGAAAAAACACACACAAAATAATCAAAAAATAATCCAAACATAGTCTGGGGGACTATTTTTGAGTATTTGTTTCACTTGTTGGTTATATGTTGGGGATATTTTAAATTACCTAACAGCGAAGACTGATAGGTTTCTAGTAGGGCCAAAAGAAAGCATCATGGCGCCCCAGAGGGGTCTGGGCGGGATCCGGGGGAATGCCGGTGATTTTTTGTTGCCAACAGTTACACACTTCGTGGTCTTCGAGGTCCCAGACTCCATTCCTGGGCCACATTTTGAATGCCCAGAGCCAACTGTAGGCCACTTCGTGCTCTTCGAGTTCCCAGAACTCCACTCCTGGGCCACATTTTGAATGCCCAGAGCCAACTGTAGGCCACTTCGTGCTCTTCGAGTTCCCAGAACTCCATTCCTGGGCATGATTTTGAATGCCCGGAGCCAACTGTAGGCCACTTCGTGGTCTTCGAGTTCCCAGAACTCCATTCCTGGGCATGATTTTGAATGCCCGGAGCCAACTGTAGGCCACTTCGTGTTCTTCGAGTTCCCAGAACTCCATTCCCGGGCCACATTTTGAATGCTGAGGCAGGCTGATGCTAAGGCTGAGGCAGGCTGCTGAGGCTGAGGCTGAGGCTGAGGCAGACTGAGGCTGAGGAGGCTGAGGAGGCTGAGGCTGATGCAGGCTGAGGCTGAGGCAGGCTGAGGCTGAGGCCGAGGCTGAAGGCAGACTGAGGCTGAGGCTGAAGCTGAGGCTGAGGCTGAGGCTGAGGCTGAGGCTGAGGCTGAGGCTGAGGCTGAGGGCTGAGGCTGAGGCAGGCTGAGGCTGAGGCTGAGGCTGAGGCAGGCTGAGGAGGCAGGCTGAGGCTGAGGCCGAGGCTGAAGGCAGACTGAGGCTGAGGCTGAAGCAGGCTGAGGCTGAGGCTGAGGCAGGCTGAGGCTGAGGCTGAGGCTGAGGCAGGCTGATGCTGAGGCAGGCTGAGGAGGCTGAGGCTGAGGCAGGCTGAGGCTGAGGCTGAAGCAGGCTGAGGCTGAGGCTGAGGCTGGCAGGCTGAGGAGGCAGGCTGAGGCTGAGGCTGAGGCTGATGCAGGCTGAGGCTGAGGCAGGCTGAGGCTGAGGCCGAGGCTGAAGGCAGACTGAGGCTGAGGCTGAAGCAGGCTGAGGCTGAGGCTGAGGCAGGCTGAGGCTGAGGCTGAGGCAGGCTGAGGCTGAGGCAGGCTGAGGCTGAGGCCGAGGCTGAGGCAGACTGAGGCTGAGGCTGAAGCAGGCTGAGGCTGAGGCTGAGGCAGGCTGAGGCTGAGGCTGAGGCTGAGGCTGAGGCAGGCTGAGGCTGAGGCTGAGGCTGAGGCAGACTGAGGCTGAGGCTGAAGCAGGCTGAGGCTGAGGCTGAGGCAGGCTGAGGCTGAGGCTGAGGCTGAGGCAGGCTGATGCTGAGGCAGGCTGAGGCTGAGGCTGAGGCTGATGCAGGCTGAGGCTGAGGCTGAGGCTGAGGCTGAGGCAGGCTGAGGCTGAAGGCCTGAGGTGATGATGCTGAGGCTGAAGCAGGCTGAGGCTGAGGCTGAGGCAGGCTGAGGCAGAGGCAGGCTGAGGCTGAGGCTGAGGCAGGCTGAGGCTGTGACTGCGACTGCCGTTGCCACTGCGACTGTCATCGCGAATGCGACTACGACTGCGAGAACAGCATAATTCTACAACTGTATTCTCATCTGAATCTTAAGGGCAATGCTTCGAGATATGCTCCTACACATCGCTGATAGGTTGCTATGCCGGGACAATTTGTCGTCGAAAATCCCCCCGTAGGGGGACGCGCCCGACATAAGCCTACCATGGGGTTTGTTCGCTTGCTTCTCTGAGGACTTGGTCTCGGCGCTCGAGGGCGGCTCGCTGCTGCCACTGGGCCTCGGGCCCCAGGCGGAGGCGCACCTCAAGCGCGGCCTGACGTGCGCCGGGTGCGGCGCGGCCTTCGGGAACCGGCTCTCAGGGTCGACTACACGTGAGGGTGACCTTTCGCCGGCGTGACCTCTCGTGCGGGCCCACTGGGGCCCCCCGATCGTCGAGGGCAATCCGGCAGTAGAGTCTCGCGCGTTTGGGTCCGGTTCGGCCCCCCCCCCCCCCCCCCGCGGCCCCCCAAAAGCCGCGCACCAACGGTCACCCTTGCCCAGGGTCACTCTTGCGTGTAGTCGACGGGCAGGGCCCATTTCGATCCGGCCCATCCGGTTCGACAATGTAACGTGTTAGGCCAGTTCGATCCGGTTCGATTTCGACGTCCTGGCGATTCGATGCGGCCCGCAGCTTACATGGCGCGGTTGTGCATCCTGGGGCAGCGGGGCGAGCCGATTCGATCTCGACGTCGTGCCGATGCGGCCCGACCCGGCGCACACTCCGAGCCGAGGCGACTTCTAAGTCGGGCTTGTCCCCCTACAGGGATTTCGACGAAAAATCAAAGATACCCAAGAAAATAGTCCCCAGACTATTTCTGGACTATCTTGTTGATTATTTTTGAAGTATTTTTTAGTTTTCGTCAAAAATCCCCCTGTAGGGGGACAGGCCTGACTTAACGCGACTTCCCGATGCGATGCTGACTGATCCTGCAGGCAACGTGAGGGGGGAGGGTGACAGGTTCAGGGGGGGGCACATGATCCCCCAATCGCCCATTGGTCGCCGATGGGGGCCCGATAGCCCATTGCGCCCAGGACCGCGCGGAGCTGCCGACCCACCGGCGATGCATCGCCGATTCCAGGTCGATGCCTCCCCCTCGGAGCCGATCCCCCTCCCCGAGCGTTGCCCCTCAGGTTTTAGGAGGAAGAAACACACAGACACAATTAATCGTCGATTCCCCAGAAAAGATGGGAAAATATGGGAAGTGGGGGGGAAGACAGAAACCCAGAAAATATGGAAAAATATTGGGATTTGTTTTATTTGTGTGTATTTATTTGTGTGTCCTGGGGCCCCTTCAAGGTTCGCCGAGCTGAAGCGGCACATCGACTCGTGCGTGCCACCCCCGTCGGCGGCGCCGCCGGTCGCCTGGGAGCAGGGCGGCCCCGACGAGCACCGAGCAGAGCACGAGGCGGAGCGCAGGGGCACCGGGCGCAAGCGCCCTCTGGATCCGGTGGTCGACTTGACGGACTGACGACGGAGAAACCACATGTGCGTCGCGCAGCTACTGCTTGGGCCCAGAGATCCAACGCATTGAAAAAATCAAGACGGAGGTTTTTCGCTAGTTTCGGCCCCTAGGGGCCCTCGCCGGGCCCCGGGACCGTCAAAAAACGATTCAGGACGAAAAACCGGTCTTGGGGAATGGGTCGAGACTTCCCGAGACCCGTCTTGAAAAAATCAAGACATCGGATCTCTGGGGGAGGAGGTGCTGTGGGAAGGGTTCGGGCTGCGTGCAGGCAGCCCTCCCAGGCAGTCCCGGCCGGCCTCGGCAGGCCCCCCCAGGTGAGCACCCTGGCACCGCCTCTGGCGGCGCCCCGGGTGGCGCCCTGGACTGCTCGGGGGGCCCGCTGAGGCCAGCGGGGACTGCCTCAGTCACCACTCACCAAACCACCCCAACCCAACCCGAAGGCCTCAATTTGCCCTCCATTTCCAGTTGGGGGGGTCGGGGAACACTGAAAAAAAACGTGGAACCCGTACCCCCCCAACCCGAACTTCGGGTCCAATTCGGGTCTTCGGGTTGGGTTGGGGTGGTCTGGTAGGTAGTCACTCAGGGGAACAAAAAGTGGCATAAACATAAAAACTCAGAGGTCCGCGCGGATTTCTCGGATCGGCGCTGAGGCCCCCCGGCGGCGCCTCCGGCGCCGCCCCTGGCGCGCTCCGCGCGCCAACGACCGGGGTCCAGCGCCGATCCGAGGAATCCGCACGGACCTCCGAGTTTTTTTTGTTTATGCCATTTTTTGCTCCCCTATGCCTGGGGAGGCCGTCTGTGCGCAGCCTCAGCCTGCCAAGACGGTGCCGGACTTCCTGATCTCGTGAGCTGTTGCTCGCCGCTCAGGCAGCTCGGCGGCCGATGGCAATCGCAGCCGTTGCGCGTCGGCTCGCGCGCCACTGCGCGGCACCACCTCTCAGCCAGCTGTGCGCGCGGCCCGCGGGCTACTCAGACAGCTGCCAGGGCTGCGCGCGAGCGCACGGCGCAGAGGCAGGGATCGATGTCCTGCTGGGCAGGGGGCGCTGTGCCCGCACCCGCGTCTGCCACGCTGGCGGGTCGCGGGACGCGGGGCCACTCCCCTCCGTGCCACCTCCCTCAAGAGTGCCACCGCCCATCGCCGCCTCCCTCCTACCCTCTCTCGGGCCACGTCGCCGCCGACGCCCTCGTCGCCGTCGCCGCCCCCCGGCCCCCGCCGCTCTCTGACATCCGCCGATCTGTTCTGTTGTTCTTTTCCATCCGCGGCTCCAGAAGTCCCGACCGCTGCCCCGTGGTAGCCTTTCGCCCCCGATGCATTCGGGCGGGTGGTAATGGGGGATGGCCTCAACGAAGGGTGAAGAGGGGGCCCAGAAAGGGCCCTAAAGAGCCCCAACGTGGCCGTTCAAGGACTCCGTCTGGGCCCTTGCTGGCTCCCAAACGCCTCTTCGGGCCCTCTGCGGAGCCTCTTGGGGCCATCATGGTGCTCTCGTGGGGCCGTCTTGGGGCCCCCTTGGACCGTCTCAGGCCCTCGTGGGCCCTTCTTGGACCGTTTTCGGCCCCCCCGAGTTCCGAAACCGAGGCCGGAGCACCGGCTGGAGAGAGCACAGCGCCGAGCGCCTGGGCGGTTGCAGCGCGTCGGCCCTCCGCCGCGGGGGGGCCCTTTGTTCCGCGGGCGGGCACGGGTGGGATCCCCGCGCAGAGGAGCTCACCGAGACCCTGGAGCTGAAGATGGAGCCGGTCGTGGAGCTGCTGGTGAGGAGGCGCCGGCGGGCCCCGCGCTCGCGAGGGGAAGGAGCGCGGGCCCTCCAGCCGCAGAGGCGGCTTCTCCTCCTCCTCCTCCTCCTCCTCCTCCTTCTCCTCCTCCTCCTCCTCCTCCTCCTCCTGCCGTTGCCATTTCGGCTCAAGCCATTTGGGCTCAAGCTGGTCTCAAACCCCTGCTCGCCAGTTCCGCATCGCGCATGGGCAATGTCCGGAGGCGGCACTGCCGGAGCCCTGCAGATTTGTGAGATGTCTCGGGAGGGCGCGGATGCGCGCCCAGTGAATCTTTCTGCCAAGTATCGGAAGCTAGCCTGCGAGCAGACCAGGTTGTCGGCAGATGGTGCCAGTCGTCACTTATCTGTTTCACTGCACGCTCTGCAGGCGGAGTTGCAGTCTCGGCACGGCTGCCTCGAGGATGTTTTTTAGGGATCCCGAGCTCGCGGACTGCATTCTTGCTCTCGCACTGGCTCTTCGAGCCCTCCTCCACGGTCTCACACCTGATCGCGAAGCCGTGCGACGTTGGAGCGTCGCACTCCATGCGGACGCGAAGGGTTGTAAGGTGTCCACCGCGTTCCCAGGTGCTCCTCGCTCGCTCCAGAAATATGGTTCTCCTCCTCCTCCTCCTCCTCCTCCTCCTCCTCCGCCTCCTCTTGCTTTTCCTCCTATTTCTCATTATCCTCCTTCCCCGCCTGCCCCTCTTCCACCTACCTCTCCTCCTCCCTCCTCCGCTTGCCTCTCCGCCTCCTCCTCCCCCTCCTCCGCGTCCTCCTCCTCATCCTCGTCCTCGTCCTCCTCTTCCTCTTCCTCTTTCTCCTCCTCCTCCTCCTCCTCATCATCATCCTTTTCTCCTTCTCCGGGGCGCTCTTGGGGCCATGTTGGAGGAGATCTATCAAAGAAGGGGAGGTGGTCAATTAGCCTTGCCCCCCTCTAGAGTGCCTCGAATCGCCTCTTGGGCCCCAACAGAGGCCAAAATCCGTCCAAAACCTAAGGAAATCCATGTTTTTGTTGGCTTTCTCGCCTTTTCGCTCTTGGAGACGTCTTGGGCCATCTTGGACGCCCCAACGACCCGCCCAGAGGGCTGGTGGGAACTAACGTCGCGACCTTAAGTTGAACGTCGGGGACCCTAATTGGGGTCGGACGCTATTTCAGGTCAGATGGGTGGGTGTTCATGGCGTGGACGCTTGGGTGGCCTGTGGCTCTTGGCTCCGGGGGTGCCCGGGGCCTCTGCCGGGCTCGGGCCTGGGCGTTTTGAGACGGGGCCTGCCGTTGCCCCTCACTCGGGGGCAGAAGCGCGACGGCCATGGCCAGGATGACGCCTCGGGCCCCGAGCGATAGCATGACGCGAGGTGCCCGGCCACTTTGGGCCTCCAGGGGCCACTCCATGGCCCCAGGGCCAGCAAACAACGATTCAGTCGGGAGCCTTGAGAGGGGGGTCAATGCAAATAGGGGGTCAGCCAGAACGCCGGATCTTGCAGGATCCTGGAGTGCCAGGGTCGCATCGACGCGGGCTTGGGTGCAGGATCCTGCAGGGTCGCGCAGCATCTTGCAAGACCCAACAAACCCTGACTGACCCGGGTTTGGATGGATCCGGGTCAGCGGATCCCCGACGGGCGTCTGGCCGCGAGAGGTCGCGCCCCAGCACGTCGGCGGAAGTGGTTTCAACGTGTTTTTCAGACGTCCAACGCGTTGAAACAACAAAAGAACAGCGGAGGTGTTTCCCCGCCTTTGGCCTCTGGAGGCCTTCGCAGGACCCTGGGGCCGTCAGCAGACTACTCGGGATGAGAAGCTGGCCTTGGGGACAGGGTCGGGACCTTCGGGGACTGCGCATTGACAAAACTATACATCTGATGTCTGGACTTCGTTCGCGGTCTGCGCCCGCTGTCTCGAGCCCACGCCGACCTTTCTCGCCGCAGTGGTTGGTAAGACTTCAGGTTGCGCACAGAACCCCCAAAGGCAATTCCGACTGGCCTCAAGAAGCCCCACGACTGGTCTCAACAGGCACCCCGAGTAGTCCAGGGCGGTCGGCGGTATGACAGAGTCCACCGGAGCCCTGGGCCCCATCTCTCTGCGGCATCACTCGAGCCGCACTTGGGGCCCGAAACGAGGCAGAATCGCTCGAGTTCAAACATACGAAACGCCAGGATCTCAAGAGCCCACGGCGACCTCTCTCTAGACGAGAAAACAGACTGCATACATATAAGCTGTCGGTGCTCCGCGCGGATTCCTTGGATCTGCGCTGGGTGCCCCTGGCGGTGCCTCCGGCGCCGCCCCTGCCGCGCTCCGCGCGCCAGGCTCCTGGCATCGCTCGGACGTGCTCATCATTCTCGGCGGGGGCCATCGAGGAGCACCTCGGACCATCGTGCGAAAATGCCCACGCGAAGCCGGCGAGTGCACAGGGAGTGGACGTCCGAGCGATGGCGAGGGGGGGGGTCAGCGCAGGTCCAAGACGTCCGCGCAGAACTCCCATACGATTCTTCCTTCTGATCTGTTTTCTGCCTCGCCGCAGTGCTCCCCCCTTCGCCGCCCGCGCGGCGCCCGCGCGCGCGGCGCGCGAGGTTCCTGCGGCAGCACGAAGAGGCGGACACGGCGGCGGTGGCCCACATGATCTGGGCGGTGTCGTTCATGAGCGTGGGCCAGGAGGGCCAGCCCTGCGTATCCCCCTTTCTCCCCCCTGCGCGGCGAGGAGGAGGAGAAGGAGGAGGAGGAGGAGGAAAAGGAGGAGGAGGAGGAAAAGGAGGAGGAGGAGGAGGAAAAGGAGGAGGAGGAAAAGGAGGAGGAGGAGGAGGAGGAGAAGGGGGAAAAAGGAGGAGGAAAAGGAGGAGGAGGAGGAAAAGGAGGAGGAGGAAAAGGAGGAGGAGGAGGAGGAGGAGGAGGAGGAGAAGGAGGAGAAGGAAGGACGCTACACGCATAGCACTGGAAGTCTTCCCAACTTTACAACATGCGGAGGAAGAGGAAGAGGAGCGGGAGCTTTTGATACCCGTGGTCAGGCCCTGGAACGAGTGCCACACCGCTCGGCACGCCCGCGCACGCGGTCGCGGCGGGCAGTGGCCGGGCGGCCTCAGCCCCAGGCCTCTTGGCGGAGCAGCTGCCCGGGCACTGCTACGCCGCACCTGTCGGCGCGTAAACAAACTTCCCACCTCCTCCTCATCCCCCTCCTCCTCCTCCTCCTCCTCCTCCTCCTCCTCCTCCTCCTCCTCCCACTGCCTTGAAAAACCTCGGGGCAGGGGCCGAGGGAGGAGCGGAGGGGGTGGGGAGGAGGGGAGGACCAGGAGAGGCAGCCCCAGCGGCGCTTCCGCCGCTCCTGCGCGCGCAAACTACTCACTCACGCTGACCCGAGCCTCTGCCCGCCTCTGCAGGTCGGAACCCTGGAACTCCCTCGGCCGCACAGGCGGGCCACCTGGCGCGAGACTGAGCGGAGCCCACAAACTCCCCCCCGCAGGTCCCCTTGCCCAAGGGGGACCAGGTGGCACGCATCCATGAGCCTCACCCGACCACCTCGTGGTGCGGGAGAACCCGAGTGCGGAGACTGGCGCTGGGGCGGACAGGACCCCAGCAGTTTAGTCCCTCCGCACCCACCACCACCCGCAAGTGGGTGTTTTTTCGCGGCAGGTGAGGCCGTGCCCTGAGGGTCACGCTGCGCCCCCTGGCCCGAGCGGCCAAGCGGGACAGCCCGACACCCAAGGACCCGACCTAACCCACAGCGGCGCCCCGAAGGACGGCTGAGCGGGTTGTAGTGTTCCCCCGGGGGCCCGATGAGCCGCCCACTCACCGAGGCACCCCTCTGGGGGCGGAAGAGGAGGAGGAGGAGCAGGAGGAGGAAGAGGGGAAAGATGAGGGCCAGGGAATACCCAAGACTCATAGACGATGTTGGAACACACCCTCCACCCAAGCTCCCTCTTCATAGGTGCCTAGAAGATTCATTTCCACTGAGGACAGCGCCCCGTTGGGAGACAACCGTCGAACACCAACCACTCTTGGAACTTCAACGCCACTAGTCAACCTGACGGTTGCGTCTTGACGATCCTAAATCGTGGGATTTCCGCACCGCGAGTCAACGTAATTGGTGCGCCCTGACAATCGCGAACCGCTCCAAAACACAATGTCTGGCACGTTCGCAATGGGAACCCGCGACAGTCTTGCAAACGTTTAACACGAATGCGCGCGGCACGAAGGCAAGCGCCACATGTTGAAAACGGCCGCCCTCAATATGTGAAGCTCGTGCGAATGTTTCATGTTAATACAAAAAGCCATGTGCGCGGCGCTAAGACGAGAGCCACATTCTGAAAACGGCCGCCCTCAATATGTGAAGCTGTTGCCAATGATCAAGCTTCAGGGTCGTAAGTGGTGAGGAAGTCTCAGGCGACACGCCCGGGCTGCTCTTGTGACTGGCCTCTGGGTGCGACATAGAGGAGGAGGATGAGGAGGAGGAGGAGGAGGAGGAGGAGGAGTAGGAGGAGGAAGAAGCTGCTGCCTCTCAGGGGGGAGCCTCCCCGCCCAGCCCCGTCAGAAGGGGCGGGAGGGATCCCAGGAGGGCGGACAACCGTGCGGGGCGCCCAGCCGCCTCGCGCCATAGCGGCCGCGGAGCCCGCGAAGTCGAGCCAGAACACGGGGGGCTGCCCACCACTTGGGCGGCCCTGGTCCTCCCAGCGCGAAGTCGAGCCTGAGCACGGGAGGCCGCGACGCTCGGCCCCACCGCAGCCCGTCGCGCCGCGAGGCGGCGGCGACCGCTTGTCGCCGAGGCGGCGGCCGCGGGGGAGAAGTACCACCACGACCACTTCAACAGCGAGATCAACTTCAGGGACATCGTCATAGAGGTCCCTGCCACGGCTGGGCCAACCCGGCGCTGGGCCACTGACGCCGGCGCTAACCGCGGCGACCACGAGGCATTCCTGCTGCCGGCCTTCATCCCGTCGTGCGACTGCGGCGCCTACCCCTTTTTGCCCCCTCGGGCGCTCCATCCCGGAGTAGACCCAGGCTGCAGCCCAGACGAAGGCAAAGATCGGAATCCCCCCAGGGGACCCCAATCGACGGGCTATGTCGCCGAGGACCCCACGGCTTGATCCGCCACGAAGCCCTGTGCTGACCAACGCCCCGCGGACGCCCCGCGCCAGGTCTGCCGGAGCCACTTCGACCTCGGACGCGAGGAAGACTTCGAGGAGGGCGAGGCGGACTTCGAGGAGGGCGAAAAATGAAGGCATCGCGAGAAATCACGCCCGGAGCCCAAGACCCTATCTTGCTGCGCCATTTTCCGGGCTAGCCAGATCGAGCTGTGAGGGTCTCGGAGACAGGCGAAGACGCCCAGCTCGAGAAAATTGACTCGCCGGGATCTCAGGGGAGGAGGAGGACGTGAACACCGAGCACGCGAGTCGGGTTGACCCAAAAGGGGGTCCAGCGACAAGGGGGTGGTGCAATAGATTGGGTGCAATAGATGTGCGGGGTTGCAATACATTTGAGGCGTGCAATACATCCCAGGGTACGAATGTATTGCTGTATTTCCGTGTGCAATACACTACTGGCGAAACAGTGCAAACAATTCTCCGGCGCAGTGCATGTGCAATTCAAGTGCCCCAGATCTGTGGCACCACCCCCTTACAGCTGGACCCCCTTCCCAGACCCCCGACGTCATGATTTTTTCATGACGCGACCCCCAGAGGTCCGGACCTCTTCGCCGGGACCAGCTTTTCACCCCGAGTTGTTTTTTGACGGTCCCGAGGGCCGGTAAGGGCCCCCGGACGCCGAAAACATAGAAAAACCTCCCGTCGTGATTTTTTCATGACTCGAGGGGGTCTGGGTTTAAGTCACCCAAAGCGAGGGAGCCAGAGCCGGGGCGCCGTGGGCGGAGGAGGAGCTCCCCGCCGCGGCGGCGGCCGCTCCCTGCGAGTCCGCCCTTCCTGGGCGCCGCGCCGCCCGCGGGCGCCGGCGCGCTTTGGCCCGCGGCGCCGCCGCGCGGCGACGAGGCCGCGCCTGCTGCGGACCCAGAGATCTCCTCCTCCTCCTCCTCCTCCTCCTCCTCTTCCTCCTCCTCCTCCTCCTCCTCCTCCTCTTCTCTCCTCCTCCTCCTCCTCCTCCTCCTCCTCCTCCTCCCTCCTCCTCTCCTCCCTCCTCCCTCCCCCCTCCTCCCTCCTCCTCCTCCCCCTCCCTCCCCTCCTCCCTCCTCCTCCTCCTCCTCCTCCCCCTCCTCCTCCTCCCCTCCTCCCCTCTCCTCTCCCATTCCTCCTCCTCCTCCTCCTCCTCCTCCTCCTCCTCCTTCTCCCCCTCCTCCTCCTCCTCCTTTTCCCCACGCACCGAACAAATCAAGACGTAGGTTCTCGCAGTGTTCGGCCCCCAGGGGCCCTCGCGGGGCCTCGGGGCCGTCAAAGAACGGCTCAGGATGAGAATCCGGTCCAATGGGCAAATGGCGGGTATGCCCCGCAGCGACGAGCGCAGAGTGCACAACATTTCCCACACGTGGTATAGCCATGTACAGCAAATCCAGTTGGCGAAGTCTTGTTCTTTGCTCCCATGTCGTCGTAAACAAAACCAGTCCTGGGGAATGGGCCGAGACTTCCGGGGGCCCCGCACGGACACAATCACGACGTTGGATCTCTGGGCTCCCGGAGGCCGAACACCGCGAGAGGCCTCCCGGCGTGCTTTTTTTGTGTTTTCCCGGCGCCAGGGGCTCTGGGGGCGCAGCCTCGCCGCGAGCGGCGCCTCGGGCCAAGCGCGTCGGCGCCCGCTTAGGCTTAGGTCGGCGGCGCCTCGGGCCGCTACAGGCGGATTGTGGAAGGAAGCTAAAAATAGTCAAACAATAACCCCCAAGAGATTCAAGACAAGTAAAACTAGGCAACAAAAACGAAAATAGTCAAAAGTGATTAAAAAAAAGGCGTTGCCAGGCTATGTTTAAGAACTATTTTTGAACATTCAAAAATGATATCAACAAAAAGGCGTTCCCAGACTATCTTTTGAAACTGTTCTTGGATATTCCCCCCCTGTGGAGGGACAGGCCCGACTTAAGCCCAGCGCCCGGGGCTCTGCAGGGCGGCGTCGACCTGGGCAGGCGGCGCCGGCGGGGCCGCGGCCGCGCGCCTCGGCCTCGGGCGGGCGGCCCGCGGCGTCGGGCGCGAGGCCCCGGCGGTGGGCGCGGCCCTCCTCCCCGGAGAGCCGACGTCGGATTTTTTTGTTTTTTTTTTTTGTTTTTTGATTTTTGTCTTTGTTTTTGTTTTTTTGCGACTCTTTCCACGCACCACTTACCAGCCTGGAACATATCCCTATCCCTATGCTGGTCAATCTTAGGGATAGGGAGACGTTCGAGGCTGGTAAACCACCACTGCACCAACACGCAGTGACCACCACTTCGCTCGTTCCTCCAAGGTGGGCTCCTCAGACGCCCCGAGGGTCGAGGAAGACAAGTCGGCACAAACCCAGGACCCAGCGCCCCTGGCGCTGGGAAAAATCACAAAAGCACGCCGGGAGGCCTCTCGCGGTGTTCGGCCTCTGGGAGCCCAGAGAGCCGACGTCGTGATTGTGTCCATGCGGGGTCCCCAGAAGTCTCGGCCCATTCCCCAGGACCGGTTTTTTTACGACGACATGGGAGCAACGAACAAGACTTCGCAAACTGGATTTGCTGTACCACGTGTGGAAAATGTTGTGCAATCTGCGCTCGTCGCTGCGGGGCGTACCCGCCTCTTGCCAATCGGACCGTGATTGTTTCCATTCGGGGTCCCCGGAAGTCTCGGCCCATTCCCCAGGACCGGTTTTTCATCCTGAGTCTTATGATGTTCCAACCTGCTTTTCGCCTGGATCACCAGAAAGAATTTCGAGCATCAGAAGAAAGTACCGAAACTCAAGGGTTTTCAGGTGTCGGGCCCTGGAAGACACTCGTCCGACACTGTTTCGACACTCTTTCGGTATTTCCCCGGGTGCTCGAAATTATTTCTGGGATGTGGTGCTTGAGTGCGATGGGAGCAGCATGGCCTGAGTCGTTGTTTGACGGCCCCGAGGCCCGGCGAGGGCCCCTGGGGGCCGACAAATGCGAAAAACTTTTGTCCTAATTTTTCCAATGCGTTGGATCTCTGGGAGCCCTGACCCGGCCTCGGGACCGTCAAGACACGCTTCAGGATGGCGAGCTGGCCCCGGGGAATGGGTCCAGACCTCCTTGGGGCTCGCGTCGTGCAACAGTCACGGCGTCGGGGGTCTGGGCAGGTCGCCGACCCCGATGACCTCCTGCGCGAAGTCCGGGCTCGTGGCACCCGGGCCGTCTACGACATGCTCGGGGCGGACCTCGAGCGGCCCTGCGCAGACGTTGCTGGCAGCGAGCGTGGCTGCCCGCGTGCACCCTTCGATGGCCTGCGGGCACCGGTCCGTGGGGGTCTCTTAGGCGATCCCAGCGTCCATCCGCAGACCGTAGCAGGCCTTCGAAGGGAGAACCTCGAGGGACGGCGCCGCACAGGTGGTGAGAGCCATCACGTCTCTGCATCAGTGGCCGAATCCTTGAGGTCTCACCCGCGAGGCGCTCTTCCAAGTTCCCCTTCCTGCCTGCCCGCCCGCTTGCCCGCGCCCTGGCCCCTGCTTCCACCCCGCTGGTGACGAAGCAGAGCGGCGCGACGGCCGCGCGACAAGGAGGAGGAGGAGGCGGAGGAGAAGGAAGACGAGGAGGAGGAGGAGGAGGAGGAGGCGGAGGAGAAGGAGGAGGAGGAGGAGGTGGAGAGGGAGGAGGAGTGGGGGGGGGGTGGTGGGGTGTGGGGGGGGGGGGGGGGCGTTGTGGTGGGATGTGGGGGGGGGGAGGGGGGGGGGGGGGGGGGGTGTACCTTCGGGGTGAGCTAGGGAGGAGGGGGGGAGGAGGAGGAGGAGGGAGCAGGGAGGAGGGGAGGAGGAGGAGGAGGAGGAGAGGAGGAAGAGGAGGAAGAGGAGGAGAGGAGGAGGAGGAGGGGCAGTAGCAGTGCAGAGGCAGAGGAGGAGGAGGAGGCGGAGGAGGTTGGAGGAGAGAGAAGGAGGAGGAGGAGGAGCATGAGGCAGGAGCAGAGGCATGAGGCAGGAGGAGGGGGAGGAGGAGGTAGGAGGAGAGGAGGAGAGGAGGACGACGATGAACGAGGACGGACAGGACTAGACTAGGAAGAAGGAGGCAGGAGGACGAGGGGGAAGGGGAGGAGGAGGAGGAGGAGGAGGAGGAGGAGGAGGAGGAGGAGAAGGAGAGGTGGAGGAGGAGGAGAGGTGGAGGAGGAGGAGAGGGAGGAGGAGGAGGAAGAGGAGAAGGAGGAGCAGGAGGAGGAGGAGGAGGAGGAGGAGGAGGAGGAGGAGGTGGAGGAGGAGGAGCTGCGAGTGCTCCGCGCGAGCGAGAGCCCACGCACACGCACAAAGGGTTTGTTTGCAAGGCTGCGTGAGGCTCTGCCCTCGCGTGCGTCTCTCGTTGCCCACGCCCGGGGGCGAAGAGTCAGACGCACACTATGTGAGCCCGGTGATCGACGGAGCTCTCGCGGAGCGAGCGGAACGTGCGCCCTCCTCCGCCCCATGGAGCGGATCCTGCGCCCCGAGCGTCCCCGAGAGGCCACCCACCCATGGGGGCACCCCGCAGGGGGAGGCCCCGCGCCGCCCCGAGGCTGCTCCCATTCACGAGGGCGGCCAGCGAGGACCGCTCCCAGCGGGCCCGATCGCCGCACGTCCCCTCCGCAGACCCCCCCCCCTCGGGAGGCTTGGCGTCCTTTGGGGCAGCCGGGGGCCCTGTGGCCAGCGCTCGGGGCCGTCAAGAAGCGGCGCGGGAGGGGAAACGGGTCCCCGGGGGGTGGGTCGAGGCCCTTTGGGGGGTCGACGTCGTGAACTCAGCATGGCGTCGGGGGTCTGGGCCCACAGCCATTTTGGCCCAGGCTCTCCAAGCCACCCGCTGCCTGCACAGAGCGCCCCCCCCCCCAATTAGCTGCCCCGATGCGCCCGTTTGGAAGCGCAACGCGCGCCGTGCTCAGAACGTCCGTGCTGACACTCTGCGTGTTGGCTCGGCACGTGTTGGCCCTCGTTGTGGCGAGAGTATCGCGCCAGACCTACGTGCCCGCTACACGTACGAGGGACCTTTCGCCCGAGTGACCCTTTCGTGCGGGCCCACCTGGGGCCCCCCGATCGTCGAACGCGATTCGGTAGTAGAGTCTTGCGCGCTTGGGTTCGGCCCCGCCGCGGCCCCAGAAGAAGCCGCGCACCCAAGGTCACTCTTACCCAAAGGTCACTCTCGCGTGCACAGTCCGCGCGCATATTTAGTAGGGGCGCGCGCCTTGCTTAAGCTACCCTTGTGTCCTGCCCGTGCCTCTGCGGCCACCTGCGGGTCAGGGTGCCCTCGCGCCCCCGGGGTTGTGGCCGCCCGCCGCCCAACAGAGCCCAACGTTGGCCTCCTGAATTACCACCTGGTCGAACGTGTTCGGTCCACGTGTTGGGCCCCGTGTGCTGCGCATCGGGGCAGCCAGGCCCTCCCGCGCCCCCTCCGCCCTCGCCGGCGCTCGCCGAGAAGCCTGCGCGACGCCGGCAGGATGTCGTTCTGGGGCTGCGTCGTCGCCCCGAACCAGCCCACGAAGGTGGAGACCAAGGCCGGGGAGCTGCTCCACCTGTCGCAGGCGTGCCTGGACCCCGGCACGGCCGCGGGCGCCTCCGCCAAGGTGCTGGTGGAGCAGGGGGGCCAGAGCTACGCGGTGGCGTGCCTGCGCGAGGGCGCCCAGGAGTTCTGCGCCCTGGACCTCTTCCTCGACTCCGCGGAGGCCACGCTGGTGGTGAAGGGCAAGGCGACCGTGCACCTCACCGGCTACTATCATGGCCGCCTGCGGCGAACCCCGCCACCGCGCCAGCGCAGCAGCGCAGCGTATAGGCACGCCAGCGCAGCG
>CAUYUJ010014262.1:81900-123806 GCA_963575745.1 Prorocentrum cordatum | reverse complement strand
CCTCCCCCTCCTCCTCCACCTCCTCCTCCTCCTCCTCCTCCTCCACCCCCTCCTTGTCCTCCTCCTCTACCCCTTCCTCCTCATCTTCTTCCCCGTCTTCCACGCGCCTACCTTCTAGACGACTCCCCCCCGCCGCACCACCAGACGCGTCGATATGGCGGGGCGGGCGTTCCGCCGGAGACTTCCTCACCACTTACGATCCTCAAGCTCGAAACGGTGAAGCACCTACAAGCATGGGGAGGCTGTGCCTGTTCGAAAGGGGCCTCGCCTCCGCGGCGCGCACGTTCGCCGGGAAAGCTTGCCACGGGTACTGGGATGGGGGGCGGCACCGCTCGCCCTCACGCCGCGCAAACTCGCTGGACAGGCTCGCAGCAATTACAGCGAGCGGCTTGAATAAGGAACACTTACTTTTCAAAAGGGGCTTGGTCGTTCCTTAGGCTCGCATGCGTTAAGTTCGTTCCTTATGCGTTATGCACTACTTATCCTTCCTTATGCGTTCTTCCTTTAAAATCGGGGCTTCGTTCCTTATGTATCGTTCCTTAGATCAGGCCGATGACTGTACGAGCATGGAGGGCGGCACCTTGTTTGAAAGTGGAGGAAGTCCCCCTGAACAGGGCAAACGATCATCGGTACGACAGCGCCGACGCCGACGACCCCCACTTGCGACGGGGACCACTGACAACTTGGGCAAAAGAGTGATGACCGTGACCTCGGCGATCGCCTGAGGAGCCACGTGCCGCGGGTTTCGTCAACGAAGGCCTTGACGACCAGGAGGCAAACCAAGACGACGACGACGACGACGACGACGACGACGACGACGACGACGACGGATGCAGGGACGACGACGGTGGCGACGTCGCGACGGCGAGGAACAGCGGTAGCGACCGGCGGACCCTGAGAGCTGACGCCGCAAGCGAAACGCAACATCGTGAATCAAGCCTGCCTCCTCCTCCTCCTCCTCCTCCTCCTCCTCCTCCTCCTCCTCCTCCTCCTCCTCCTCCTCCCCCTCCTCCCTCCTCCCCCTCCCTCATCGTGAATCAAAGACTCGACCAGAGTTAAGTAGGGCCTGTCCCCCTACAGGGGGGTTGTCGACGAAAAATGAAAAATACCCCAAAAATAGTCAAATAAAAGTCAAAAAATAGTCAGGGGACTATTTTTTGGAATTCTTTGACCTTTTTGGGGTATTGTTGGGGTATTCTAAATTTTTCGTCGAAGATCCCCTTGTAGGGGGATAGGCCCGACATAAGACCAGAGCCCCAGAACCCATCTCTCTCTGCGGCTTCTCGGAGCGGAGATCGATACGCGACGGCGCCGGGGGCCCGAAACGAAGCAGAATCGCCCGCTGTGAAGCAAGTGCGACGCCAGGGTCTCAGCGTCCTCCTCCTCCTTCCCCTCCTGTTCTACCTCCTTTTCGTCCTCCTCCTCCTCCTCCTCATCCTCATCCTCCTCCTCCTCCTCCTCCTCCTCCTCCAAGGCTGTAGACAGCCCGACCGTTGCGCGGCAGGGGGGGGCCTCACGCACCTGTCTAGACTTTTGGGCGCGGACCTTCACGGCCGGAGAGCGCATGGGCGCACCCCGGTTGTGAAGGCTGCTGTCGCCATTCACTCCCCTCCTCACCCTCCATCCTCCTCGTCGTCGTCCTCCTCCTCCTCCTCCTCCTCCTGTACTTCCTCCTCCCCTCCTCCTCCTCCTCCTCCTCCTCCTCCTCCTCCTCCTCCTCCTCCTCCTCCTCCTCCTCTCCCCTCCTCCTCCTCCTCCTCCTCCTTCTCCTCCTCCTCCTCCTCCTGTGGCTGCTGCTCATGCGCGCCCTGGCCCTGTCCACGTCGTCGGCACTGGCCGCGCGTGTGAGGATAGATTGGAGTCGGGCCTGCCCCTCTACGGGGGGAAAATTCAAAAATAGGCAAAGCATAGTACGGGGACCATTTTTTGGGGTATTCTTGGGCATCTTTTGGAATATGTTTGGGGGGTACGTTTCATTTTTCGCCGAAGATCCCCCTGTAGGGGGACACGCCCGACTTACGAATACATTGGGCAGGGAGCAGCGTCGCCGCCGCTCTCCCTTGGGCCCGGGCCCCTCGCCCGCGCGGGGCCCCTCGGCCTGCGCTCCTCGCCCAGGCCCTCCGGAGTCCTCGGCCCAGACCTCCAGGGACTCGGGCGCTGCAGCGGCGCGGGCGCGTGCTGCTCCCGCTCAGCTTAACTGTAAGTCGGGCGCGCCCTCCTTACAACGGGATTTTGGGCGAAATATTGTTATATATATATATATGTATATATGTATGTATGTATGTATGTATGTATGTAGGTAGGTAGGTAGGTAGGTAGGTAGGTAGGTATACATATATATATATATATATATCTCTATATATAAACACAAATATGCCAAATAATGCCCTAAAATAATCAAAACAATCGTCCCCAGGCTATCTTTTACTATGTTTGAACACTCCCCCTGTAGAGGGACAGGCGCGACTTAAGCTTAACTGTTGGGACCAACCCCCGCCACCTGGGGGTGCTCGATTTTCCCAACTGCACGGCGCGGTCGTCCCTCCAGCGGTGGCCACCACATTGCACGCCGCACGTTGGCTGTTCTACTGCAGGGACATCACCTACGACAGGGTGACGGAGACGATCGCGCATCTTCCTGGGCCAGGGTGCGCGGGTGGCAACTCTTGGTCGCACTCCCCCTCACCACCCCCACTGGCGGAACGTCGGCTGGCGTTGGCACCATGGGCCGAGACCTTCCTCTGCCTGCGCCCACCCTCAAACGGGCATTGGCTGGCCCCGCACAGATCTGTCGGTGCTGTAGTCAACATTCCTGGTAGTGGCTTCATCTGCCTCTCCAGCCTCTACCTGCTCCACGCCCAGGGGCTCAGCGACCAGAACGTTGGATTGTTAGCGAATGTGGCCGCTGCTTTGGAGCTGTGGGCTGGGCCGTGCATCCTGGGGCTGGTTCCAACATGGAACCTTCGCAGGTGCTGGATTCCGAGTTTGCCAGGTCGTGTCGGGGCCATGTCGTGGTTCCTGCAGCCGCTTTTGGGACCCGTTTGTCTTCGGCTGAGCCTCGTTTGTTGGACTTCTTCGCGGTCTCCAATGGGCTCGCCAAAAGCGTGTCACAAGTGCTCGTCGAGCATACTGCCCGTACGTCGCCGCACTCGTCTGCGCCCTTGGAACTTTACCCGCAGCTGGCGCAGCTTTATGGCCTCAAGTTCCGCCGACACCCTCCGATCTCTGTGGACCCCATCACAGGGCCTCCTCCCTCAGCCACCTGAGTGAGATGGGGCTCAGGACTTGGGGGATCAGCCTTTGTAGGCCGTCAACACTGGAAGGACCCAGCCTGTCCAGAAGCTACTTGGCGCGGTCTACCTCTCGTGGGCGAACCTGTCTGAGCGGGAACTTACCAACTCCCGTGGGATCAATCTACCATGTGTTGGTTCGCAGGGCAAGGCCCCACGGATGTGCAGGTCGCTGCTTCTCGAGCAATGTAGGAGACCCCCGTGTGTCAGCCCACGTTCTATGCTATCAAGTGGTTGCTTTGAAAGTAAAGGATTTTCGTCTCCCTCCTCGGCGCCCTCGGAGAGGTCCCGCGTCAGCACGCATCGGCACGCTCCGACATGGCTGTTCTATGCAGTCTCCTGGGGGACCCTCCCGCGTTCTTGCAGCGCGGGCCGCCCACCACCAGCGATGGCACGCTGACGCGCTCATGCCGTGGAGCAGCCAGTTTACATGGATCTCTGCCACCAGCTGCACGAGAAGCTCGGCGAGACCGCCGCGGCGGTCGCCAGGGCTCCAGCTCAGCCGGAGGCACCCGCAACTTGGAAGCAGCGGTTGTTGGACCAGGTTGAAGCGCGCGCCAAGCGGGCCCATTCGGCCGCGCGTGGCTTCGCGCCCTGGGCTCCTACCGCCGCGTTGCTTTCCAATGGCGCGGGTGCGGGAGATCCCCGGGCTCTGCTTGATTCGCATGCTCGACAGAACTCTGATGTGTGGCTCGCTGGCTCAGAACGCCGATCAGAGGCCGAATGTCCCTGGCCCCCCCCCCCTACCCGGTTTCTTACCCGGGCGAGCTGCGAGCAGGCAGCCGCAAGCTTTCGGCTCGCACGGCCGCGTCGATCGATGACTTCCACTTGCGCCACTTCGAATCGTTATCGGATGCCTCGCTCACCTGCTGTCCACGATTTACGTTGCGATGAGTCCAGCTGCCTGATTCCAGTGCAAGCGAGCATCACGGTCACGCCAGCCATAAGCATGCATTTCGGTGGGTTCAGACCCGCCGGTCTCTTCCTATCGGCTCTGGGGCAAGGGGGGGGAGTTGCGCTACGAGCCGGTGGGGGGTTCTCAGAGGCGATCCTGTTTTGCTGCAGGGAAGCCCCCCTCCTCCGACGCGGTGTGGCGCCAGTCTTCGCGGGGGGAGGTCGCAGTGCAAGAGGGCGAGGTTTCTGCCATTATGCCCCGGGACCTGTTCACATGTTCCGAGACGATTAGCCGCCTCGACCTGCTCCTGCGCCGATGCGCTGAACGCGTTTTCAACGCGACGGCCGCGCACCTTGTCGTTGCCGCGCACTGGAGTGCATGGTTCATTACGACGTGCCCGATGGTCAAGGGCCCGTACATTGTCTGCAAGGGCATTATCGCAGGCTGCCTGTTTGCGACGACCATAGATCCGACGTTCATCATCGGCCCGCTCGACACGGCTGCTGCCCCGAAAACTGTCTCGCCCGACGCGCGCGCCGACGATTGCGGTCTCGTCTCTCGATTACTAGCCTCCCCTTCTGAGGTCATTCAGGATACGTTGGCCGCGGCCTCTTTTTTGCACCGAGCCATCTCGATCGCGCTGGCGGCAGTGTTTCGCATGAGAAGGCCAACTTCACGGCCTCGCACCGTCGCGTTGCAGTTGCTCTCCGCTCGGAGCTGAGAGTTCTAGCTGGCAGGCGCGTTGTTTCTTCGACAGCCAGCCTTGGAATCGACCGTGCCTCTGGACGGCCCAGACGGGCTTCGGCGTTCCACGGCTTACAAGGTTCGGGCGCGCACGCTCAACACGAAGACCCGACGGCTGCAAAAGTTACGGAAAGCGCGCCAGTTGATCACCTTGCAATTGACCAGGGGGGGGGGGCGCTCGAAGAGCCCCCCCCCCCCCCCCCCTCCCCTTCAAAGGGGGGGTGAGATCTCGCCCCCCCCACCCCGCCTTCCCCCCTTAAGGGGAGGGGGGGGGGGGGGGGGGGGGGGCGAACACCCCCTCTTCCCCACCCCCCCCTTCCCCCTCTTGGGCGCTGGAAAGGGGGAGGTCGACCCCCCCCCCCCTTTCCCCCCCTTTGCGCCGAACAGGGGGCCGGGGAGGGGGCCTTTCCTGCAAGGGGGGGGGGGGGGTCTGGCATCGGGATAGTGGGTAGTGAGTTAGTGAGCAGTGGGCAGTGAGTAGTGAGTAGTGAATTATGAGTAGTGAGTAGATAGTTGCGAGTAGTGAGGAATGAATAGTGAGTAGTGAGTAGTGAGTACTGCGCAGTGGGTTGTGAGTAGTGAGTAGTGGGGAGTGGGGAGTGGGTAGAGATCAGGTCGTAGCGAGTAGGGAATAGCGAGCGAGTAGTGAGTAGTGAGTAGCGAGAAGGGCAGTGTAAGCAGTGCATAGTGAGGGGGGGGAGTAGACAGTAGTGAGTAGTGAGTAAACAGTAGTGAGTAGCGAGTAAGGAGTAGCGAGTAGTGAGTAGCGAGTAGTGAGTAGTGAGTAGGGAGTAGTGAGTAGTGAGTAGTGAGAAGTGAGAAGCAGGTACTGAATAGTGGGTAGTGCGTCGGGAGTAGCGAGCCGAGAGTAGTGATAGTGAGTCATGAGTTGTGAGTACTGAGTAGTGAGTAGTGACTTGTGACTAGTGACTAGTGAGTAGGGGGTAGGGAGTAGTGAGTCGTGAGAAGTGAGTAGTGCGTAGTTGGTAGCAAATATTGCGTATCGGGTAGCGAGTAGTGGGTCGTGAGTAGTGAGCAGTGAGTAATGTGTAAAAAGTAGGGAGTAGCGAGCAGCGGATAGTGAGTATTGAGTTGTGGGCAGTGAGTACTGAGTAGTGAAATAATTGTGCGTAGTCAGTAGTGAGTGGTGGATCGTGGTTAGGGCGTAGTGAGTGGTGATTAGTGAGCTAGTGAGTAGCGAGTAGTGAGTAGTGTATAGTGAGTATTGACTATTGAGTAGTGGGTAGTGAATAGTGAGTAGGGAGTAGTGAGTTGGGAGTACTGAGTAGTGAGTAGTGAGTAGTGAGGAGTGGGTATTGGGTATTGGGTAGTGGGTAGTGAATAGTGAGTTGTTAGTAGCGAGCAGTGAGAAGGGAGTAGTGAGTAGCGAGAAGTGAGTAGTGGGTAGTGAGTAGTGAATAATGAGTACTGAGTACTGTTTGGGGCTAGGGTTAGGGTTTGGGGTTAGGGTTACGGGTGGTCGGGGTGGTGGTGTTAGGGGTGGTAGGGGTCGGGTTCGGGAGCCAGGGGGCGCCGTGGCGAAAGGGGGGAGGGGGAGGGGGTCGAATTTGGCGGCCAAAGTGGGGGAGGGGGGGCGGGGGTCCGGAGCCCCCCTCTCTCTTTTTTGAAAGGGGGGGTGGGGGCTCTCCGACGACGGACCGGGAAAGGGAGGGAGGGGGGGGGGTCCCCGACGACGAGCCGGGAAAGGGGGGGAGGGGGGGGTCCCCGACGACGGATCGGGGAAAGGGGGGGGGAGGGGTTCCTACCCCCCTCCCATTTTGGGGACATCCAGCGGCTCGCCCTCAAAGTTACGACAGGCATTGGGTAGGCACTCCAGGAAGCTGTTTCTTCACGGGCCCTCTTTCCAGGCTACTACTACGGTTGCGAGGTGCATGGGGTCTCTGATTACGAGCGGGGCATTGCCCAGCGTGTTTTCGGCCGTTGCATCAGGCCCAAGGCAGGCCCCCCCCGTTCGCTCACCTCGGCCGCGGTGCTCGACAGGGACCCCACCTACTACGGGCCCAGAGCCCTCATCCCCAGGTACTCCAAAGAGCTTTGGGGGGCCCGCATGCGTTCTTTCGATTTCACGCTTTCATGGCAGGAGCTCCGCTTGGCATGGCAGGCTGTGCGTTTAGGCATTGGGCCCGACAACTGAAAGCAGGTCGACGGCCCCATCGGTGCCATGAAGCCCAGGTTGCGCAGGATAGGTTGGGCGATGCCGAACTTCACTGTCATGACGGATCAATTTGGCATCGAATTGCCGCTCACGCTTGCGAGCCCCGCCCTGTTGAAGAGGCACGTGCGTCGAGCAACAGTTCACTTGCGTGAGTGCCGTGCAGCTTCCAAGCTGCTCTCTTCCCATCCTCAGCCTGTTCGGGTCTGCCATGACCAGGCCCATGCTAAGTTGCAGGCTAAGGAGCCCACGGCCGTCTAGAGCCGATCCATTATGTATGTTGAACGGCGGCGTGGTGCAAGACCCGAGCTGGAGCTGCTGGATATCTATGTGACGATTCTTTTTGCGAATTTCGCGGCAGGACTGACGACGCCGTCCTCCATCGCTTGTAGCATTGCCCCGCATGCGAGGAGATTCGCATCGAGGTCCTCGGCAGAGGCGCTGATTCGATCCCATCCTCAGGCCTCGCGGAAGAAAATGATCCCGAGGAGCACATAATGTGAATGCGTGGTCTGCATGTACATCCAGGAGATTACCTTCCGCGACCCGCCGACGAGATCGAGATCGATGGTTATGTTTCTGGTTTGCTGGTTTCGCAAACGGGGGGCCCTGCCAACCGCGACGTCGTCCGCCACGGTGGGCTCTACGTTGGCGGCTCGTGTTTCAGAAGCGTTTCTCTCGAGCTCTGCAGGGCGGGGCGGGCGGTGGCCAGCGCTCCTGAACAGAACGAGGTACTGTGTGCTTTGTCTGGCTCCCTCCTCGCACATCCCCCCCCCCAGGCCTCGCAGGCTGCGGAGTCTGCGGCCTGCTGCACGGCCTCTCATCGTGGCCGACCTGGCAGTCGCATGTCCAGTGACTGCCCGGACGCGGTCAAAGCTGCGCTCGAGCCCACCCAGTCTCGGCTCTCCTTTCGCCGCCCGCATGTTGGTTGCATGCTCCAAGCGATGGGGCCAATGGCCAGTGCGGTTTCTAAGGCCAAGGGCCGCGCGCCAGACAGCCCTGACCTTCCCCCCGAGGCTCGCGCCCACAGGATGGGCAACGATGCTGCTGACCAGGCTGCTCGCCCCGCCGCCGCCGGACGCCCGAATCCTGCGCCGATTGCGAGGCCGATCGCGCGGCCCGTGCCGAGCGCATCTCTCGTTCTGTACTTGGCATCGCTCGGACGTGTGCAGTCTTCCTTCGGCGAGGACCATCGAGGAGCATCCTTGATCGTTTGGCGAAAAAACCAAGCACGAAACTGAAAAAAACACAGGGAATGAACGTCCGAGCGATGGCGAGGCAAGCTGGCAGCCCGCACCACGCCCGCGTGGCCCAGGTTGGACCTTTCCTGGGCCCCCTGGGCCAAACCTCCCTCCACTCCCAGTCCCCTCGCAAGAAGTGGTTCGGCCTTCCCTCTAGCGACAGATGGCGGCCAGCTCCCCGAGCTGGCGTCAAGCACGCCAGTTCGTTGCCCTTGGACTGGCGTCCTCGTTGTGCTCGCCGTTTCCGCGGCACCGTGACACTGGCTGTTGCTCTTTCCCTTTCCCGCTCTGTCTCGTCCTTGCCCATTTTTCGGCATTAGTTACCCCACGGCTGCTGCGATGTCGGTGTGGGGGGCAGGTTGGTGGCGAAAGTGGCAGCGGATGAAATAGACCGCGAGCGCCACCCAGCCTTGCTCTCCCAGTGCGGCTGGTGGCGACAGTGGCAGAGGATGAAACAGACCTCGAGCGCCACCCAGTCCGCTTAACCAGGCAGGCTCTCTCAAAATACATGGTCTCATCCAGCCTCTTTGTGCTGGATCTCCTCTTGGAGGAGGCGTCGCCCTGCCAGAGCGCGTGAAGTCTTGGCAGCCGTGGTTGATGTTGGAAATCCCCCTCCTCCTCCTCCTCCTCCTCCTCCTCCTCCTCCTCCTCCTCCTCCTCCTCCTCCTCCTCCTCCTCCGCCTCCCCGAGGCCCAGGGGCGCGGCGGCGGCGCGGCGGGCGAGGGCAGGGGGAGCGCCGCGCGGGGCGGGCCGAGGCTCGAGCGGAACGCCGACGACCTCCGGGGCGAGGTCCTGCAGGTGGCGCTGTGGCGCGGGCCTCGGCGCGGCGGCGGGGCGGCGGCGCACGGGGCGGCGCCACGCGCAGGCCGAACACGACGACGGCGACGGCGACGACGGCGACGGCGACGACGACGGCGGCGACGACGGCGACGGCGACGACGGCGACGACGACGACGACGACGGCGACGACGACGACGACGACCCGCCCGCGGACGCGACACGGGCGACCGCGCGCGCGCCGTGCGGGGCCCGGGAGAGTAGAGCACGCGCCGTGCCCGCGGGGGCGGCCCAGCTTCGGGAGGCCCGGAGGCGAGGAGCCCGAAGGAGCACATCGGGGGCGGCAAAGAGGGGGGTGGTGACTACGGGGGGGTGGACTTCATGGCGCGGGCCATGATGTTTCCCCAGATCTCATGGCGCCCCTTCTTATTTCATTGCTTCCCTGGTCCCCCCGCTGGGCCGCGCACATGCCGCTGGTCATGATTGATGTGCACCCCCCCCCCTCTTGGACGCCCCCCTCTTGGCCGCTCCCGAGTATAGGGGGAGGAGCGGGAGGGGGAGGGGGGGGGGGGGGGAAGGTCGAGCGGAGCCATCGTGGGGCTGGTCCGCCGTCAGGTTGCGCGCCCGGCTGCGCGGTGAGCGACCCGGGCAGGGCCTCCGCCTGCGGCTGCGCTCGGAGGGGGCCCGGAGAAGGCGGAGGAGGAGGAGGGGGAGGGGAAGGAGGAGGAGGGGGGAAGCAGGAGGCTGGCTGGGAAGAGGGCAATCAAGCATTCCGAGGACGCCCACCCAGACAAGCCGACTCAGGAAATCTGCACGCGCTCACTCGGCAGTGGCATTCGCGTGCGCGGGCGCAGCCCCAAGTCGACTTGGCGAGGCGAAGTGCGTCTCGCCGGATACATCCGAGTGTTTTCGAACGTCGAATAGCTGCCCCGCTGGGGTCCTCTCGGATTTCGGTGCCGCGTGCACGTGAAGTGCCCCCCGTGCGCATGTGGAGGGCGTTTTGCTCAAGGGTGCCTTGTCGATCTGCGAGAACGAGGAGGAGGAGGAGGAGGAGGAGGAGGAGGAGGAGGAGGAGGAGAATCCACAGGGGCGGGCGCAGCGTCGATGCAGGAGGCACGCGCGTGGACCTGCAAGTCTCGCCGCAATTCACGCGACGCCGAGTCCTCCTCTCCTCCTCATCTTCTCATCCCCCTCCCTGAGTGTGGTGTCGTTTGCCCAGCCGACAGCTTGGCAGGTTGGCTGTTGCGGCGCCGCCGGGCTGCTGTCGAGTGCAGCCGTGCCCGCGCCGAACAAATGCCCGCATTGTTATCCCTCCCCAGCGGTTGATATGCGATGTGCGTGACAGCCGCTTTGGGCTACCACGCTGCCCGCTCTCCCCCTCTTCGTCCTCGTCCTCCTCTTCCCCTCCGGACCCTCGGCCTCCTTGCGGAGGAACCGTTTAGATGCGGGGGCCTAGCAGTGACGGTGGAGGTGAGCAGGAGGAAGCTTGCAGCAGTCATGATGGCAGCTCGAGCAGCAGCCGTAGTAGCAGCAGCTAGGCGATGTGGACTGACCTGTTTGGGCACGCCTCCTCCTCCTCCTCCTCCTCCTCCTCCTCCTCCTCCTCCTGTTCTCCTCCTCCCTGAGCGTGGTGACGTTTCCCCTGCCGGCCACTCTTGCGCACTGCCGCCATCGAGCTGCAGCCTGGCACGAGCCCGCGTCCGTCCTCGCTGCCAGGGGGCGGCAGCGGCTCGTCGACCGGAGCGGATGGAGCCCCCACGAGGGGAAGCGGGTCTGATGTTCGGTCTTATGTTGCGCCCATCGTATTGAAGGACAATGTTTCAGCATTCATTTCGAGCACCCATTCATTTCGAGCACCCATTCATCTAAACAGCGTATGCCCGACACGCTAGCGAAGTGTCGAGCGAGTATCGCCTTCCAGGGCCCGACACGTGAAAACCCTACAGGTTCGGTACCTCGTTGATGCTCGATTTGTTCCTGGTGTCCAAGGCTCAAGTAGGTTGAACATCTCAGGCTCGGTCAAATAACGTTTGCCCATGAATGGACTTCGTGTGTTTGTGTTCTGCGGGCTTGGGGGAAATAACACATGAGCGCGACACCGCCTGGTGGCTTTTCACACTTCGTCATCGTCGAGTGGCCCCTTCGAACTTGAGAGGCGTATTGGGTGCTCATGGTTGCGCGGCTCGTTCAAAGTTGAAGGGCGCGCTGGACCGCTCCTCTGAATGCCTCCCCGCCCAAGCACCTCGACGCGCTGGCTTCAGATTTGGGAGGCGGGGGCAAGCTCCTCGCGGCGCGACTTCAACCTTGCTTCGTTGGATTGTGGCGAGACCTGTAGGGGGAGGGGGCGTGATTCCAGGAGGTGCTAAGTGTTGCCCTCGGAGCTCTCCAGGGTCGAGGGGGAAGGTCTTAACTAATTGATTTGTTCGGCCCCTGCTGGGCCGGCCTCCTGGGGCCAGCGGGGACCGCATGGGGGTCAGCATTCGAGGCGGCAGCAGAAGTTTCCACCGGGAGGTCATCTTGCAGCTGCAGCACCAGTGGCGTCTACAGGGTTTTTCTTTGGGTCCTCGTCGTCATCGTCTCCCTCCTCCGCATCGGCCGCTGTTTGGGCGCAAGCCGTGCGGCGCAGGCCACATGTCCTCATGGTCAAAGTCCTTTGGAGGTGGCGCCACGCAGCATGAGCGGCATGTGCGAACCGGTGCAGCGCGCGGGGGCTGCCGGGGACGCCCTGATGGACGTGCGCTCCCGTGGATCGCGGAACCACCACAGGGGCCAGTGCACCCCCTGCTGCTTCGTGGGCATCGGCGAGCCGTGCCCCCGCGGGGGGGACTGCGACTGCTGCCACTATCACCACGGCCTCAAGGGGCAACGTCAGGGGGGGTTAGGTTCAGGGTGGGGCGCATCGACACCCAATCGTCCACTCATTGCCGAGAGGGGCCTGGTCATCAGCACACCCCGCCCAGGAACGTTTGGAATTGTTATCCGGGGCCTATCGCCGATCTATGGGCAATGTGTCGCCGGTTCCAGGTCGATGCCCCCCGCTCCCCTGAGACCTCAACGCCGTGGATCAACGAGATCGCGTTTAGTGCCAGAACACCATTCCTGGGACTTCAACGCCGCAGATCAACATGACTGTTGCGTCTGGGCCTGCCAGAACACCGTCACCAGGACTTAAACACCACGAGTTGATTCGACTGTTGCGTCCTGACAATTTTTAATCCTACCGGAACACCATTCCTGGCACTTCGGCCATGCGAATCCTTGAAAATGGTGTAAGCTGTTAAGACGAAAGCGCGCGGCGCTAAGGCGAGAGTCACATTTTGAAAGGGGCCGCCCTCCGTCTTTGAAAGAGTGTGTTCTGCCGCTGCTGGCAGAAAACCAGGGGGGGCCACCGGGAGGGTCCAACCCGTCGCCGGCCCCCCTCGAAAACCGGGGGAGGGTCACTGGAGGTTTCCAACCCTCCCCCCCTCCCCCCTGGTTCATCATGAAACGGAGGGGGCCACTACGGGTTCGAACCCCCCACCCCCCTCGCCGCCGGCAAACAATTCCCCCTCCTCCCCCATTCCAGACAGTGGGACACCAGTGGGAACAGTGGGGACATTGGGACAGTGGTGGGGACAGTGGGGACAGTGGGACAATGGTGGAGACAGTGCGACATCGGTGGGGGCACTGGTGGGGACAGTAGTGGGGACAGTGGGACAGTGGGATGGGGACGGTGGTGGTGTGGACAGTGGTGAGGGGACAGTGGGATAGTGGTGAGGGGACAGTGGGGACAGCAGGACAGTGGTGGGGACAATGGTGATGGAGATAGTGGTAAGGGCGGTAGTGAGGACGGTGGTGGGACAATGGAACAGTGGTGCAGTGGGGAGAGTGGTGGGGACAGTGGGGACAGTGGGACAGTGGTGGGAACAGTGGGGACAGTGGGACAACGCAGCGGGACAGCGGTGGAGACGTGGGGACAGTAGGACAGTGGTGGGGACAGTAGGGACAGTGGAACAGTGGTGGGGACAGTGGGGAGAGTGGGACCGTGGTGGGGACAGTGGTGGGGACAGTGGTGGGGACAATGCGACAATAGTGGAGACACTGGTGGGGACAGTGGGGACAGTGGTGGGAATAGTGGGGACATAGTGGGGACAGTGGGACAGTGGTGGGGACAGCGGGACAGTGGTGGGGACGGCGGTTGTGGGGACAGTGGTGAGGGAACAGTGGGACAGTGGTGGGGACAATCGGGACAGTGGAACAGTGGTGGGGACGGCAGTGGTTGGGACAATGGTGAGGGCGGTGGTGAGGACGGTGGTGGGACAATGGGACAGTGGTGCAGTGGGGACAGTGGTGGGGACTGGAAAAGTGGCGGGAAGAGTGGGGACTGGAACAGCGGCGGGGACAGTGGGGACAGTGGGACAGTGCTGGGGACAGTGGCACAGTGGCGGGGACAATGGGGACAGTGGGGAGAGTGGGACCGTGGTGGGGACCGTGGTGGGGGCAGTGGGGACAGTGCGACAGTGTTGGGGGAACTGGTGGGGACAGAGGGGACAGTAGTGGGAACAACAGGAACAGAGGGACAGTGGTGGGGACAGTGGGGACAGTGGGACAGTGGTTGGAGGGACGGTGGTGGTGGGGACGGTGTTGAGGGTGGTGGTGAGGACGGTGGCGGGGACCCCGGAGTCGTTTGCCGGCGGCGAGTAGGGGGGGGAGGGGAGGAGGGGGGAGGGGGGTGGGGGTTCTAATCCGTAGTGCCCTTCCGGTTTTTGAGGGGGGGTTCGAACTGGTGGTGACCCCACTGGTTTTCCGGAGGGGTGGGGTGGGTGGGTGGGGAGGGGGGGTTGTCCCAGGAAGGGGTGGGGGTGGGGGTTCGAGCAGGGGGGGGGGGGGATTTTCGGTGGGAGCGGGGGTGGGCAGCGCTACAGAGGAGGAGGCGGGGGAATTTTCCACAGCAGAGCGGCAGTATGTCACGCTCTCTCCCATCTTTGAAGCTGATGCAAATTTGTAAGTCCCACGTGCGCGGCACCAAGGCGAGAGCCACATGTTGAAAAGGAGCCGCCTTCCATCGTGAAACGGTTTCACACTTTTTAAGCGAATGCGCGCGGCCCTAAGGCGATAACTACATGTTGAAAACCAGTCGCTTTCTACTCGTGAAAATCTTGCAAGTTTCAAGCCTCAGGATCATGAATGACGAGGGTGTTTCAGGCGAAACCCCCGGCCCGCCCTACCGACACGCCTCGGTGTGCGACAGGGAAGAGTCATCTATAAGGAAAAGGAATGGTGGAGGAGGTGGACGCAGGTTGGAAGGGGACAACTCAGGCTCGCGACGTCCTGATTTGTTGAGTGCGGGGTCCCTGGAAGTCCCGACCCTTTCCCCAGGACCGTTTTTCGTTCATCCTGATCCGTTTTCGACAGTTCCGGGGCCCAGCGAGTCACTGGAGACAGAGGATGGCGAAAAACCTTCCGTCCTGATTATTATTACGACGCGAGCATGTTTGGGAACGCCACCCCCCCCCCAGGCCCAGAGAAGTTCCTCAGCATGCGAGCGCACCATGCCGCGGCGCTGCAGCTGCGTTGCCTGCGGCAGGCGACGACGAGGACGACGACGACGACGACGACGAGGACCGCGACGACGACCGCGACGACGACCGCGACGACGACCACGACGACGACCGCGACGACGACCACGACGACGACCGCGACGACGACGACGACGACGACGACGACGACGACGACGACGACGACGACGACAACAACGGCAGGCCGCGGCCGCGGGCGGCGGCAGGTCGGGGCCGCGGGGGCGCGCCGGCGGGGGCGGCCAGGTCGAGGCGCGGCGCCGCGCCTCCGCAGTGGCCTCCGCGCCGCCCGACCCCGGCGCCGCGCGGCCGCTGTCGCTGGCCGCCGCGCTGGCCCTCCGAGGGCAAGCCAACACCTCGGGAGGAAAACGCGACTTCCCGATGCGATGCTGACCGATCCTGCAGGCAACGTGAGGGGGGAGGGTGACAGGTTCAGGGGGGGGCACATGATCCCCCAATCGCCCATTGGTCGCCGATGGGGGCCCGATGGCCCGTTGCGCCCAGGACCGCGCGGAGCTGCCGACCCACCAGCGATGCATCGCCGATTCCAGGTCGATGCCTCCCCCTCGGAGCCGATCCCCCTCCCCGAGCGTTGCCCCTCAGGCTTCAGGAGGAGAAGAAGCATACAGACACAATGAATCCTCGCTTCCCCCGAAAGTATGGGAAAATGTGGGAAGTGGGGGGGGAAGACAGACACCCAGAAAAGATATGGGAAAATATGGGGAATATTTCTATATTTGCGTGTATTTATTTGTGTGTCCTGGGGCCCCTTCAAACACCGCCCACCAAACCACCCCGACCTAACCCGAATGCCTCCATGTGCCCTCCATTGTCAGGCCGGCCACAATTGGGGGAGCCGTGGTCCTTACCTTCCTGGGGAACCCATCGATTTCGACACCCCTCTCGAGAGATCGTCGAGGCGATGGGTTCCCCCAGGGGGGTAAGGACCACAGCTCCCCCAGTTATGGCTGGTCGGATTTTCAGTGGGGGGGGTCGGGGAACAATGAGGAAACACATACGGAGCCCGTACCCCCCCAAACCCGAAATTTGGGTCTTCGGGTCAGGTTTAGGTCGGGCCTGTCCCTCTACAGCAGGGACATTCAAACATAGACCCCCAAAAAATACGGGGACGAAATTTTGCCCAGTTTTATTTTTTGGGGAGGTATTTGCTGGGGGATTTGTTAGTTTTCGTAGAAAATCCACCTGTAGGGGGACACGCCCGACCTAAGGGTGGGTTGGGGTGGTCTGGTAGGTGGTCAGAGTAAATATCCCAAACCCCCTCGGGCCTTGAAAAGTCCACGGCGGGAGGCACTGCACTGATTTCGGCCTCCGGGCAAGGGAGGCGAGACCACCCGGCCCCGATGACTGGCGTTTGCTCAGTGGCCCTGAGCGTTCACTAATCAGGAGGGGAAAAAACACACAGACACAATTAATCGTCGATCCCTAAGAAAATATTGGAAAATATGGGAAGTGGGGGGGAAGACATAAACCCAGAAAATATTGGAAAATATGGGGGATTCTTTTATTTGTGTGTATTTATTTGTGCGTCCCAGGGCTCCTTCAACTAAACAGCCCTGCCCTGTTCGATTCCTGCTCCGGGTGCGCTTACTGCACGGCTCCGCGTGTCGGGGTGATTACCATGAGGGTGGGTTTTCTGCTGGGGCCCTCGCCGGGCCCGGGGGCCGTCAAGAAAAACTGCGGAAGATGAAAAGCCGGCCCCTGGGAAGGGGTCGAGACTTCCGGAGACCGCGTGAGGAGGAGGAGGAGGAGGAGGAGGAGGAGGAGGAGGAGGAGGAGGAGGAGGAGCCGAGAGATCCGACGTCATGATTTTTTCCATATACGGGGACCCCGGAAGTCTCGACCCATTCCCCAGGACCGGTTTTTTACCCTGAGTCGAATTTTGACGGTCCCGAGGCCCAGCGAGGGCCCCAATAGAGCAGAACTGTGCGAAACCAGTCCGTCCTGATTTTTTCACTACGTTGGATCCCTGGGAGGAGGAGGAGGAAGAGGAGGAGGAGGAGGAGGAGGAGGAGGAGGAGGAGGAGGGAGGAGGAGGGAGGAGGAGGAGGAGGAGGAGGAGGAGGGAGGAGGGGAGGAGGAGGAGGAGGAAAAAGCAGGACGTCGCACACGTCTGCGATGTCAGTACACCCCTGCGCCGGTGCCGGGCCCTGGGGGGCGGGGTCTATAGATGCCGCCCCCTGCCCGAGCCGGGAGTGGCGCGCTGTGTGCCACCGGGCGTGCGGCGCCCTGGCTTGTCAGCGCGGGGCCCCCAGAGCGCAGAGCGTCCTCGAGGGCGCGAAGTTCTTCGCGCTTCGCGCTTCGGCTCCGATTCCTCCTGGGGGGCGGGGAAGATGCCGCCCCCTGCCCGAGCCGGGAGGGCGCGCTGTGTACCCCCGGGCGTGCGGCGCCCTGGCTTTTCAGCGCGGGGCCCCCAGGACGCAGAGCGTCTTGGGCTGCTCGTTGAGCGGCCGCTGCGCTCGAGGTGTCTTCCAGCCCCGCTGGCTCTCCGAAGTCCCCTCGACGGGTGCGACCCCCAGTTGGTTGTAGCTGCGCGGGTTACCACACGAGCGCGGACCAGAATTCGACCGAAAACCGAACGGCACCACTTCACAAGGGCGCCCTCGAGGGCGCGAAGTTATTCGCGCTTCGCGGTTCGGCTCCGATTCCTCCTCTTCCTCCTCTTCTCCCCTGGGAGGCGGCGCGAGAGCGCGAAGTTTTTCGCGCAGCGCGAAGCGCGAAGCTGGGAGCCGTTGCAGAAGTACCGGCCCTCCCACGATGACGCTGACGAGCTGACGATGTTGCTGGTGACGGTGATGCTGATGGTGTTGGTGATGCTGCTGACGATGTTCATGGTGAAGGTGATGACGCTGACGATGCTGGTGGTGATGCTGATGATGTTGATTACCCAGACGTGCGACGTCCTGATTTTGTCAGCACCAGGTCACCACAAGTCCCGACACTTCCCTGGGACCGTGTATTTTAATCCCGAGTCGTTCTGTGACGGCCCTGGGGTCCGCGCGGAGGCCGAACAGGGCCAAAACATGTCCAGCCGTGTTTTTAGCGACGCGATCATGTTTGGGGAGCCTGGCCAGGTCGGTGTAGGTGTATAGCTCGACTAGACGCAAGAGTGACCTTTGGTGCGGGCCCCACGGGGTCCCCCGATCCCTAAGCGCGAAACGATGGCAGCGGCTTGCGCGCCCAGGTTTGGCCATCCCGCGTCCCCCGTGAATAGGGGAACAAAAAGTGACATAAACATAAAAATTCGGAGGTCCGCGCGGATTTCTCGAATCGGCGCTGGGGCCCCCCTCCCTGGCGCGCGGAGCGCGCCAGGGGCGGCGCCGGAGGCGCCAGGGAGGGGGGGCCCCAGCGCCGATCCGAGAAATCCGCGCGGACCTCCGAGTTTTTATGTTCATGCCACTTTTTGTTCCCCTAGTGAAGTCGCGCAGCAGAGGTCGCTCCCGCCTCGGGCCGTGTGGCCGAATAGCCGGCGTCCTCCCAGGCTCAGGAGGGGAAAAGACACACAGGCACAATTCACCGTCGACCCCCAGGAAAACATGGGAAAACAGGGGAAGGGGGGGGGAAGACAGAAACCCAGAAAGTATGGAAAAATGTGGGGAATCCTCTTGTTTGTGTGTATCTATCTGTGTGTCCCTGGGCCCCCCTCCCCAGGCCCTGCCGGCAGGCCCAGCGCCGCCGGCGGGGGGCGCGGCCGGTCCGCCGGCTGGCGGCGCCGGCTCGTCCCGCGCGGCCGCGCCGGAGGCTCACGGCGAGCCATGGCCGGAGGCCGTCGTCGGCTCTCGGCGGTCTGTCGATATAGCGACGTGTTCGCGTCGGGAAAGACTCGCGACGGGAGGTCTTTGGCCGTTTTCAGCCGTCCCGCTGGGCCGCGCCGGAGGCTCCCGGAGAGCCATGGCCGGCGGTATTGTCGTCGGCTCTCGGCGGTCTGTCGATATAGCGACGTGCTCGCGTCGGGAAAGACTCGCGACGGGAGGCCTTTGACCGTTTTCAGCCTCGGGGGGTTTTCGCCGGGCCCCGGGACCGTCGACAAGCGATTCGGGGTGAGCCGGTCCCGCTCGGCCGCGCCGGAGGCTCCCGGAGAGCCATGGCCGGAGGCCGTCGTCGGCTCTCGGCGGTCTGTCGATATATCGACGGGCTCGCGTCGCAAAAGACTCGCGACGGGAGGTCTTTGGCCGTTTTCCGCCTCGGGGGGTTCTCGCCGGGCCCCGGGACCGTCAACAAGCGATTCGGGGTGAAAAGCCATGGCCGGAGGTTGTCGTCGGCTCTCGGCGGTCTGTCGAGTAGCGACGTGTTCGCGTCGGACAATAGGGGGCCACACGCGAGCCCTACCCCTACCCTTCACGATTTCCGAGGGGGAGGGTGGGGTTCACACTTCGTGCGGGAGCTCCCGAGCGAAGCGAACCCCACCCTGCGCCTCGGAAATCGTGGGGGGTAGGGCTCGCGTGTGGCCCGCTAGAAAAGACTCGCGACGGGAGATTTTTGGCCGTTTTCAGCCTTGAGGAGGTTCTCGCCGGGCCCCGGGACCGTCAGCAAGCGATTCGGGGTGAGCCGGTCCCGCTCGGCCGCGCCGGAGGCTCCCGGAGAGCCATGGCCGGAGGCTGTCGTCGGCTCTCGGCGGTCTGTCGAGTAGCGACGCGTTCGCGTCGGAAAATAGGGGGCCACACGCGAGCCCTACCCCCACCCCCCACGATTTCCGAGGGGGAGGGCGGGGTTCACACTTCGTGCGGGAGCTCCCGAGCGAAGCGAACCCCACCCTGCCCCTCGGAAATCGTGGGGGGTGGGGGTAGGGCTCGCGTGTGGCCCCCTAGAAAAGACTCGCGACGGGAGATTTTTGGCCGTTTTCAGCCTTGAGGAGGTTCTCGCCGGGCCCCGGGACCGTCAGCAAGCGATTCGGGGTGAAAAGCCGGTCCCGTGGAAAGTGTCGGGACTCCGCGACTTGAGAAAATCAGGACGTCGCATGTTTGGATACCCAGCCCGCGGCGAGCGAGGGGGGGGGGGGAAGTGAGAAGGAGAAGGCCTTCTCAGAAGGCGGCGGGACTTCTCAGAACCCCTCGCGCCTTCTAGCTAGGTGTTCGTGTCTTCTGGGCAGGCGTAGAAAACTTCTCTGAAGGCAGGGGGACTTCCGAGCCTTTTGAGAATGCCCGCCCATTCTCACTTCCCCCCCAGGCTCGCCGCCGAGAGCAGGAGATCGACTACGGAATTGATGCACCCCAAAATTATTTTTCTCGTTGAGTCTACGAGACAAATATGTAGAGTGTTCGTAGACCGTAGACCTACGAACATCCTACGTACTTTCCGTAGATTCGACGATCGAACAACTCGAGGTACATCCAGTACGCAGTCGATCTCCTACTCGAGTCTTCGAGCCTCGGGGTGCTTCCCAGCAGCTGCGCCTCGCGGAGAGCGTTCCTGGGGGGGCCTGGATCGTCCCGAACGGCCGCTGGAACGCCGAGATATGACCCGAAAACCTAGCGCCGCAGCTTTTGTCTCGCGTGCAGTCTTGTTTCGCTTCGGGCCCCGGGGGCCCTCACGGACCCATCACGGGTTCGAGCAGTACCGCAGAAAGATGGGGTCCAGGGCTCCAGTCGAGTGGTTTCACGATATTGCAATTTTTCGCGACGCCAGATCTCAGGAGGTGGAGGAAGAGGTGGAGGAGGAGGAGGGGGAGGTAAGGGGAGGAGGAGGAGGAGGAGGAGGAGGAGGAGGAGGAGGAGGAGGAGGATAAGGAGGAGGTAAGAGGAGGAGGAGGGAGGAGGAGAAAGGAGAAGGAGGAGGAGGAGGAGCAGGAGGAGGAGGAGGAGGAGGAGGGTCAGGGGAAGGAGGAGACAGGAGGGGGAGGACGGGAAAGAGGGAGCGGGAGGGACGATGAGGAGGAAGCCAGAGGAGGAGTAGGGAGGAGGAGGAGGAAGAGGAGGACAGAGGGGAAGGGAGGAGAAGGAAGAGGAGGAGGGAGGAGGAATGAGGAGAAGGAGGAGGAGGAGGAAGCCAGAGGAGGAATAGGGAGGAGGAGGAGGAGGAGGAGGAGGAGGAGGAGGAGGAGGAGGAGGAGGAGGAGGAGGGAGGGGGAGGGAGGAAAGGAGGGAGGGAGGGAGGGACGGAGGGAGGGAGGGAGGAGGAGGAGGAGGAGGAGGAGGAAGAGGATGTGGGGCCAGGGCTCCAGCTGGGCTTCGCCTCAGCGATGCTGCAGCTCTCCTGGGCGTCGGAACTCAGAGGCTGGCGCCGCGCGCCCGCTCGCGGCCTCGCTGGCAAACGACAACGACGGCGACGACGACGACGCTGACGACGACGACGACGACGGCGACGACGCCGACGCCGACAACGACTGCGGCGACGCCGACGACGCCGACGAAGCCGACGACGCCGACTACAACGCCGACGACGCCGACGACGTCGCCGACGACGCCGACGCCGCCGACGACAACGACTACGGCGACGACGACGACGACAACGACGCCGCCGCCGCCGACGACGCCGACGACGCCGCCGACGACGACGACGACGAAGGGCGAGGGCGACGGACAACGACGACCACTCCGACGACGCCGACGACGACAACGACTACGGCGACGACGACGACGACGACGACGACAACGACGACGACGACAACGACGACGCCGACGATGAAAGACGACGACGACTGCGGCGACGCCGACGACGCCGACGACCCCGACGCCGCCGCCGACGCCGACGATGACGCCGCCGACGACGCCGAGACCGCCGACGACGTCAACGACCACGGCGACGACGACTACGACGACTACAACGACCACGGCGACGCCGCCGACGACGACAACGACCACGGCGACGACGACGACGACGCTGACAACGACGACGACGACGCCGACGACGACAAAGACAACGGCGACGACGACGATGCCGACGACGCCGACGACGCCGACGACGACAACGACCACGGCGACGCCGCCGACGACGACGACACCGACCACGGCGACGACGCCGACGACACCGACAACGACGACGCCGACGACGACGACGACGACGCCGCCGCCGACGACGACGACGGGCGACGGGCGACGGACAACCCCGACGTCGCCGACGACGCCGACGACGACAACGACCACGGCGACGACAACGACGACGACGACGACGTGGCCGACGACGCCGACGCCGCCGAGTACAACGACCACGGCGACGATGACGACGACTGCGACGACGACGACGACGCCGACGATGACGCAGACGACCCCGACGACGACATCGACGACGCCGACGACGACGTCGACGACAACGACCGCGGCGAAGATGCCGACGACGACAACGACGACGCCGACGACGACGCCGACGACGACGACGACGGGCGACGGGCAACGGACAACGACGACCATGCCGACGACGACGACGACAGCGACCACGGCGACCACGGCGACGACGACGACGAGGACGCCGACGACGCCGACGACGCCGCCGACAACGACGACGGCGGCGACGACGACGACGACGACGCCGACGACGCCGACGACGCCGACCACGACGCCGACGACGCCGACGGCGACGTCGACGACGCCGTCGCCGACGACGACGACGCCGACGATACTGACGACGCCGACGACGCCGACGACGCCAACGATGCCGATGGCGACGCTCACACGGAGGCCGCCGCCGACGACGACGACGAGACGACGCCGACGGCGACGACGCTGACGACGACTCCGCCGACGACGACGACGGGAGAGGTGCGACGGTCCGCAGATAACAACGACGACGCCGACAACGACAACGACGGCGACGCGGACGACAACGATGCCGCCGACGACGACGACGACGACGTTCGTTGGGCGACAGCCAACGACGACGGCGCCGACGGCGACGCCGACGCCAACGACGACGCCGCCGCCGACGCCGATGATGTCGACGACGACAACACTGACCACGGCGACGACGACGACGCCGACGCCGCCAACGACGTCGACGACGACGCCGACGACGCCGACGACGCCGACGACGACGCCGCCGACGACGACGACGACGACAGCGACGACGACGCCGACGCCGCCGACGACAACGACTACGGCGACGGCAACGACAACGCCGCCGACGACGGCGACGGGCGACGGGCGACTGGCGACGGACAACGACGACCACGCCGACGACGCCGCCGACGGCGACGACGACGACGACAACGGCGACGACGCCGATGACGCCGCCGACGACGACGACGACGCTGCCGACGACGCCGACGGCGACGACGACGACGCCGACGACGCCGACGATGCCGACGATGCCAACGACGCCGACGACGTCGCCGACGTTTCCGACGCCGCCGATGCCGCCGACGACGACGACGACGACGACGGCGCCACCGACGACGACGACGCCGACGACGCCGACGACGCCGCCGCCGCCGACGACGACGATGACGGGCAACGGGCGATGGTCGACGGGCGAGGGACGCCGACGACGACGCCGACGACGCCGACGACGACGCCGACGACGCCGACGACGCCAACGATGACGAGGTTGACGACGCCGACGACGACGACGACGACGACGATCACGACGCCGACGACGACGACGACGACGCCGACGACGACGACGATGCCGACGATGACGACGCCGCCGACGACGACGACGCCGCCGACGACGACGCCGTCGACGCCGCCGTCGACGATGATAACGCCGACGACGCCGACTTCGAAGACGACGACGTCGCCGACGAGGCCGATGACGGTGCCGACGACGACGACGGCGCCGACATCGACGGCGCCGCCGACGACGACAATGACGCCGACGACGACGACGCCGACGCCGCCAACAACGTCGACGACGACACCGACGACGCCGACGACAACGACGGCGACGACGACGATAACGACACGACGACGACGCTGACAACGACGACGACGACGCCACCGACGACGCCGACAACGCCGACGCCGTCGACGACGACGCCGACGACGCCGACGACGACGCCGACAACGACGACAACGACGCCGCCGTTGACGCCGCCGACGACGACGACGACGCTGACGACGCCGCCGACGACGACGAAGACGACAGCGACGACGACGCCGACGACGACGACGCCGCCGCCGACGACGACACCGCCGCCGCCGCCGACGACGACGACGATGACGCTGGCGACGACGACGATGCCGACGATGCCGACGACGACGACGCCGACGACGACGGCGCCTCCGACGATTCCGACGACGACAACCCCGCTGCCGACGACGACGACGGGCGACGGGCGACAGACAACGACGACCACGCCGACGACGCCGACGACGGCAACGACCACGGCGACGACGCCGACACCGACGACGACGACGACGCCGCTGCCGACGACGACGGGCGACGTGCGACAGACAACGACGATTACGCCGACGACGACCACGGCGACGCCGACGACGCCGACACCGACGACGACGACGACGCCGCTGCCGACGACGACGACGGGCGACGTGCGACAGACAACGACGACCACGCCGACGACGCCGACGACGGCAACGACCACGGCGACGATGGCGACGAACACGACGACGACGCTGACGGCGCCGACGACGACAGCGACGATGCCGACAACGCCGACGACGATTACGCCGACGACGCCGACGACGCCGACGACGACGGCGACGACGACGCCGCCGACGACGAAGACGACGACGCCAACGCCGACCACGACGACTACGACGACGACGATGGGCGACTGGCGACGGGCGACGGACAACGACGACGACGCCGACGCTGACGACGCCGACGACCACGACAGCGACGGCGACAGCGACGGCGACGACGACGCCAGCGCTGCCGACGACGCCGCCGTTGACGACGCCGACGACGACGACGCCGACGACAACGACGCCGACGCCGACGACACCGAAGCCGACGACCACAACGACGACGACGATGCCGACGACGACGACCATGACGACGACGGCGGCGACGACGATGCCGACGACGACGACGACGACGGCGACGACTACGACGACGACGACGACGACGACGACGACGACGACGACGCCGACGACTGCGACGACACCGACGACAACCACGACGATGCCGACGACGACGACGCCTACGACGACGACGATGACGACGACGACGACGCCGACGACGCTGCCGCCGCCGCCGACGACGACGACGACGATGGGCGATAGGCGTCGGACAACGACGACGACGCCGACGACGACGACGCCGCCGACCTTTGATGACAACGCCGACGACGACGCCGACGACGACGACGACGACGGCGCCGACGACGACGACGCCGCCGACGGCAGCACCGACGACGACGCCGACGACGACGACAACGCTGACGATGCCGACGACGACGACATTGCCGATGACGCCGACGACGACGAGGCCGATGACGACGACGATGCCGACGACGACGTCGCCGCCGCCGACGACGACGACGCCGGGGCCGCCGACGACGACGGCGCCGACGACGCCCACGTCGATGCCGCCGACGACGACGTCGACGACGACGACGCAGCCGACGCCGCTTGCACCGACGACGCCGCCGACGCCGACGACGACGACGCCGACGACGCCGACGACAACGACGACGCCGATGACGCCGACGACGACGAGGCCGACGACGACGACGACGATGCCAACGACGACGACGACGACGACGCCGACGACGACGACGCCGGGGCCGCCGACGACGGCGACGCCGATGACGCCGACGACGACGAGGCCGCCGACGACGACGACGATGCCAACGACGACGACGACGACGACGCCGACGACGACGACGCCGGGGCCGCCGACGACGGCGACGCCGACGACGCCGACGACTTTGACGGCGACGCCGACGCCGACGACGCCGACGTTGTTGACGACTACGACGACGACGCCGACGCCGACGGCGACGCCGACGGCACCGCCGACGACGACGACCACCCCGACGGCGACGACGCTGCCGATCACGACGCCGACGACGACGCCAACTACGACGCCGACGACAACGACGACGACGCCGACGACGACGACGCCGTCGAGCACGACGACGACGCCGACGACGACGCCGACGACGACGACGGCGACGATGACGGCGCCGACGACGACGACGCCGACGACGCCGACCACGACGACGACGCAGCCGACGCGGACGACGACGACGACGACGCCACCGACGACGCCGACGACGACGCCGCCGACGACGACGACGCCGCTGCCGACGACGACGACGCCAACGACGCCGACGACAACGACGACGACGACAATGACGACGCCGACGAAGCCGACGACGACAACGACGACGACGCCCCCCGACGACGATTACGACGCTGCCGACGACGCCGCCGCCGACGATGGCGACGCCGACGCCGACGCCGCCGCCGACGACGACGACGGCGACGACGACGCCGCCGACGACGACGACGACGACGACCACGACGCCGCCGCCGACGACGACTCTCCCGACGCCGCTGACGACGCCGACGTCGGCGACGACGACGACGCTGCCGACGACGACGACGACGACGCCGTCGACGCCGACGACGACGCCGACGACGACGACGACGATGCCGACGACGACGACGACGACGCCGCCGACGACGACGACGAGGCCTTCGACGCCGACGACGCCGACGATGCCGACGACGACGACGCCGACGACGACGGCGCCTCCGACGACGCCGACGACGACAACGCCGCTGCCGACGACGACGACGGGCGAAGGGCGACAGGCAGCGACGACCACGCCGACGACGCCGACGACGGCAACGACCACGACGACGCCTCCGACGACGCCGACGACGACGGCGACGATGGCGACAAACACGACGACGCCGACGACGCCGCCGACGACGACGCCGACGACGACCACGACGACGACGACGCCGACGACGACGACGACGACGATGGGCGACTGGCGACGGGCGACGGACAACGACGACGACGCCGACGCTGACGACGGCAACGACGCCGACGACGCCGTCGACAACGACGACGCCGACGACGCCGTCGCTGCCGACGACGACGCCGACGACGCCGGCGAAGACGCCGACATCGACGCCGCCGACGACGACGGTGCCACTGACGACGACAACGACGACGACGTCGACGCCGACGACGCCGCCGCCGCCGACGGCGACACCGACGACGCCGACGACGACGCCGACGACGACGACGCCGCCGCCCACGACGACGACGACGACGACGACGACGGCGCCGCCGCCGCCGACGACGACGACGACTCCGTCGCCGACGGCGACGCCGACGACGACGACGACGACGCCGACGACGACGACGCCGACGACGCCGACCACGACGACGACGACGCAGCCGACGCGGACGACGACGACGACGACGACGCCACCGACTACGCCGACGACGACGCCGCCGACGACGACGACGCAGCCGACGCTAACGCAGACGACGACGACTCCGACGACGACGACGCCGACGACGACGCCGACGATCACGACGCCGACGACGACGCCAACGACGACGCCGCCGACAACGACGACCACGCCGACGACGCCGACGACGACGCCAACGACGAGCACGCTGACGACGCCGCCGACCACGATGCCGCCGACGGCGACGTCGACGACGACGACGCCACCGACGACGACGACGCCGTCGACGACGACGACGCCGACGACGACGACGCCGACGACGCCGACGACGACGACGCCGACGACGACGACGCTGCCACCGCCGACGACGTCGACGACGACAACGACGACGACGACCCCGCTGCCGTTGCCGACGACAACGCCGCCGACGACGACGACGACGCCGACGACATCGATAACGACACCGACGACGACGCCGCCGACGACGACGACAACGACGACGACGACGACGAAGCCGACAGCGACGACGACGCCGACGACGACGACGCCGCCGCCGACGACGACGCCGCCGCCGCCGACGACGACGACGAAGATGTTGCTGGCGACGACGACGACGCCGACGCTGCCGACGACGACGACGCCGCCGCCGACGACGACGCTGCCGACGACGACGACGACGAAGCCGACGACGCCGACGACCACGACGACGCCGTCGAGAAAGACCACGCCGACGCCGCCGACGACGACGACGCCGCCGACGACGCCGACGCCCACGACGAGGGTGCGCCACCCGCGGCGGCGGAGGCGACGACGCCGCCGCCGCCGACGATGACGACGACGACGCTGACGACGCCGACGACGACCACGCCACCGCGGACGACGACGCCGCCGACGACGACGATGACGACGACGACACCGCCGACGACGCCGCCGCCACCGCGGACGACGACGCCGACGACGACGCCACCCACGCCGACGACGACGGCGACGAAGGTGCCGAAGATTCCGACGGCGACGACGACGACGACGCGATGCAGACGACGCCGACGACGTGGCCGCCACCGCGGACGACGACGCCGACGACGACGCCGCCGACGACGATGCCGAAGATTCTGACGGCTACGACGACGCCGACGACGCCGACGACGACGCCGACGCCGCCGACGACGACGACGACGACGACGACGACGACGACGACGCCGACGCCGACGCCGACGCCGACGACGAAGCCGTGGCGGCGGAGGCCGCCGAGCGGGCCGGGCCGTCGGCGCTGACGACGACGACGCCGCCGACGACGTTGCGGACGACGACGACGACGACGACGACGCCGCCGACGGCGACGACGACGACGCCGCTGCCGCCGCCGACGACGACGACTCCGAAGACGACGCCGACGACGACGACGACGACGATGCCGACGACGACGACGACGACGACGACGACGACGACGCGGACGACGACGACACCGCCGCCGACGACGACGACGACGCCGACGCCCACGACGAGGATGCGCCAGCCGCGGCGGCGGAGGCCGCCGAGCAGGCCAGGCCGTCGGCGACGACGACGACGACGACAACGCCGCGGACGACGACAACGACGCCGACGACAACGACGACGCCGTTGCCGCCGCCGACGACGACGACTCCGACGACGACGACGCAACGCAGACGACGCCGACGACGACGACGACGACGCCGCCGCCGACGCCGCTGACGACGACGACTCCGAAGACGACGCCGACGACGACGCCGACGACGACGATGCCGACGACGACGCCGACGACGACGACCCCGACGACGACGACGACGACGCCGACGCTGCCGACGACGACACCAGCGACGATGACGCCCCGACGACGACGACGACGACGACGACGACGTCGACGACGACGACGACGACGACGACGACGATGCCGCCGCCGACGACGACGACGACGCCGACGCCCACGACGAGGGTGCGCCACCCGCGGCGGCGGAGGCCGCCGAGCAGGCCAGGCCGTCGGCGACGACGACGACGACGCCGACAACGACGACGACCTCGCCGCGGACGACGACGCCGCCACCGCGGACGACGACGCTGACGACGACGATGCCGACGACGACGCCGAAGATTCCGACGGCTACGACGACGACGACGCCGCGGACGACGATTCCGCCGACGCCGACGACGACGACGACGCGCTGCAGACGACGCCGACGACGACGACGACGACGACGACGACGACGACGACACCGACGACGACGCCGACGACGAATATGACGTCTCATATGACGACGCCGACGACGACGACGACGACGACGCCGCTGCCGCTGCTGCCGCCGGCGCTGCCACCGCCGACGACGACGACGCCGACGAAGACACCGACGCCGACGACCACGCCGACGCCGACGACGACGAACAGGCTGCGCCACCCGCGGCGGCAGCTGCCGCCGTGCCCGGGCCACCGAGCGGCCCGGGGCCGCATTTCGAGGCCGGGCCCGCGGGCGTCGGGGGCCCCCCACGCGGCGTGGTGGATCTCCTCCTTCTCCTCTCGTTCCTCCTCTTCCTTCTCATCATTAACCTTTTTCTCCTCCTCCTCCTCCTCCTCCTCCTCCTTCTCCTCCTCCTCCTCCTCCTCTTCCTCCCCCTCTTCCTCCTTCGTAGCCATTTTGGCTCAAGATGCTCTCGCCCATGGCAGGGCACGGAGACCCTTGGTCCAGGGCCATCGCAGGACCTATTCCTACGCCTTCCTCGTGCCCGCGAGGTCGAGCTTCATGCCACGCGCTCACTGTACCTGAGGCTGCAGTTGGCTTTCATACCACGCGCTCACTGCACCTGAGGCTGGCAAAGCCTCATCTCCCGCACTTCGGCATGAACACTCTCCAGGGCTCGGCAACAATCAACGATAAAAACAAAAACAACAATGAAAAGGCAGGGCCGCGAGCAGCTGGCGCCGCCAAACTGATCGCAAGAACTACGCGATCAACTTCAAGAACTTCTCGCTACGTTTTTCTTGGCTGGACCGCTATAGGGAAGAACTTCAAGGTCTACTTCAAGAACAAATTGACAAGGCCACCGCGGCCTTCGAGATCGCCGCCACACAGGTCACTGCGCAAATTCAAGCTCAATTCATCGAGACCATCACCAGGACCACAGCTGAACTTTATGGACGCCTAAAGAAGTGCGAACATGACGTCTCCTTGCTCAAGACGCGTGCCGATCGAACAGAACCCTCCATACAGAACTACAAGCACTGCCGCCACCCATCGCTCCAATGCCGCTGCAGAAGCTCTCCCCCCGCCCCCACCCCCCCATCGACATCAACGCATCAACGAATTGGGCAAGTGGGATCGAGCACCACATGCTGCACAGTATGGGGCGGAGTTGCGGTCGCATCGCACGCAGGCGCGCTCAAGAATGCTCTCACTGATGGTTCCAAGCAGCGGGCGTCGACATCCACTGGATGTGCCGCAACGCTTCTAGCCTTAAAAAGAGAATAGCACGCGCAATCACTGGCGGCGGCGACCTTGCTCGTCCTCGCGCGACTGCTCTACACAAAGCCCTTCGAGATGGAAAAGACTGGCGCGGATGTTCCGCCCAATCTTGCCAGGGCCCCACGCCGCTCTTCGTCTCGGAAAGTCCCAGCGAATGGTTCGACAGGATCCGAGAAATAACGGGGTCTGCGGACCCCCGTTTCCCTCAATCGAAAACGTGGTAAAGTCCAACGCGGCGCGGAAAGCGTGAAAATGTTCAGTTGTTGTGTGCCCACTCGAGGATGGTGCACCCCCCGCGCCAACAAATCGAGGATGTCTCGAGCGAAACGCTTCTTTTGCAAAACTTCAGGGCCTGGGCGCCCCAGCATGCCCCAGGAGGCCGCGGCGTAATCTACGAGGGATCGTGGCGTTTGGAGCGCGGACCACGCGTAATTTACCAGGGATCGTGGCCTTCGGAGCGCGGGCGCAGCGTAATTTACAAGGGGTCGGGGCCTTGGGAGCTCGGACGCAATATAATTTACTATGGATCGTATCCCTTGGAGCGCGGGCGCAGCGTAAAATACAACGGATCGGGGCTTTGGGGGCTCGGACGCAGCGTAATTTACGATGGATCGTGGCCCTGGGAGCGCGGACGCAGCGTAATTTACAAGGGGTCGGGGCCCTGGGAGCGCGACCTCAATGTAATTTACGAGGGTTCGTGGCCCTTGGAGTGCGGGCGCAGCGTAATTTACGGAGGGGTCGGGGCCCTGGGAGCGCGACCCCAGTGTAATCCATTAGGGATCGGGGCCTTTGGAGCGCGGGCGCAGTGTGAATTGTTGAGGTTCGTGGCCTTAGGAATGCGGACGCAGCGTAATTTATGAGGGCTCGTGACAGCTGGAGCGGGGCAAAGGTCTAGCGCCAGGATTTGTTGAGGATGTCTCGAGCGAGACGCTTGGTTTCACGCGTCCTCGTCGCCCAGGCGGATGTCTAGCATGAGGATGTGTTGAGGAAGTCTCGATCGAGATGCGTGTTTGCACGTGTCCAGGTTGCCCAGGCGGATGCCTAGCATGAGGATGTGGTGGGAATGTCTCGAGAGATACGTTTGTTTTCACGTGTCCAGGTCGCCGAGGCACTCAGCATTTCAACTTGGCACGTTCCCTTGCACGTTCCGTGGCGCGTCCTGTGGCGAGTCCCCCTGGCACGTCGTGCGGCGCGTCCCCTGGCACGTCCTGTGGCGCGTCCTCTGGCACGTTCCGTAGCGCGTCCCCTTGGCACGTCCCGCGGTGCGTCCCCATGGCACGCCCCCTGGCACGTCGCCTGGCGCGTCCCTTGGGACGTTCCGCGGCGCGTCCTCTTAGCATGTCCCCCTGTCAATCTAGCTCTGGGGAAGCTTCTATGTGCTCAGGCAGCTCGAGCTTAAGGTCCAGATCAGTTCGGTCAGGACTCGGATGCAAAGGAGGACTCGATCAACAACGCTATAGAGCACAATCGCGGCACGGCACATCGCAATTCAGCACGGCGCAGCACAGCACAGTTTTCGGCGCGGTACGTCAAGATCGATACACTCAGCATTGCAACTTGGCACGTTCCGTGGGGCGTCCCGTGGCGAGTCCCCATGGCACGTCGCGCGGCGCGTCCCCTGGCACGTCCTGTGGCACGTCCATTGGCACGTCACGTAGCGCGTCCCCTTGAAGGCACGTCCCGCGGTGCGACCCCATGGCACGTCCCCTGGCACGTCGCCTGGCGCGTCCCTTGGGACGTTTCGCGGCGCGTCCTCCTGGCATGTCTCCCTGTCAATTTAGCTCTGGGGCAGTTACTATGTGCTCAGACAGCTCGAGCTTAAGATCCAGATCAGTTCGGTCAGGACTCGGATGCAAAGGAGGACTCGATCCACGACGCTATCGAGCACAATCGCGGCATGGCACATCGCCTTTCAGCACGGTGCAGCACAGCACAGCCCTCGGCAGGGTACATCAAGATCGATACATTCAGCATTGCATTTGCCCGTCACCCAATCAGGTGTCTTTGAAAACGTTGTTCTACATTCCTTTCCGGGTTCGTGGGTCGATCATGTTGACCATTTGGGGGCATTTGTTGTTTTACGTGTTTGTTTAATTTTTTCCAAAATCCGTCTTTAGCGAGAAATGCCCGACCTGAGTCCAGTGTTGTTTTTCCCGTAAATGGTGCGGGCCCAGGGTTCTCTTTTAGTTTTGTAAAACTGTCCCCTGTGCCATGACTGAGGTGGGTCGGCGGATTCTTTTCCTGATTCTTCAAGGTCGAGGTGGGCCGGCGGATAAAAATTTTAGGATGTCTCAGGCGAAACGTTTGTTTTTCGGAATTGGTTGAGGATGTCTCGAGCGAAACGCTGGTTTTGCAGAGTTTGGGGATGTCTCGAGCGGGGGCCTCGTGGGGGGCCAGAGTTCAGAGGATGTCTCAGGCGAAGTGCTTGTTTTCACGTGCCCGGGTAGGCCAGGGGGGTATCCGGCGTGGTTGCCCGTCGCTGGCGCCTCAGACGACCGTATGTTGGATATCCCCCCTGGGTGGGCTGGAACCGTGAGTTTTTACGTGTGCAGGCCATCAGGGGGGTATCTAACATGGTGGTCCCGAGCTGGAATCACGTGTTTTCACATGTCCAGCCCACCCAGGGGTGTATCTAACATCGTGGTCCCGAGCTGGAACCACGTGTTTTTACATGTTCAGGCCACCCGGGAGGGGTATCTAACATAGTGGTTTTGCGCTGGAACCTTGTGTTTTCAAGTGTCCAGGCCACCCAGGGGGGGATCTAACATAGGGGTCCTGTGTCCAGGCCACCCACGGAGGTATCTAACATGATTGTCCCGAACTGGAACCACGTGTTTTTACGTGTCCAGGCCGCCCAGGGGGGATACCCAACATGGCGTCGGGCCCAACGCCGAATTATCAGAAAACGCACGGTGGGCCGAAAAGCGCTACCCTAGCACATATCCCAGTGATGTTTTCTTGCTCTGGACAGGGGGTGGCGCTTTGGGGGCCTCCCCAGGGGAGATAATGCGAGGATGTCTCGAGTGGGAGCGCGAATAACATGGTTGTCCCGAGCTGGAAGCACGTGTTTTTAGATGTCCTGGCCACCCAGGGGGGATCCAACATGATTGTCCCGACCAAGGACCACGTGTTGTAACGTGTCCAGGCCACTCAGGGGTGTATCTAACATGATTGTCCCGAGCTGGCACCGCGTGTTGCTACGTGTCCAGGCCACCCAGGGGGGCATCTGCCATGGTTGTCCCGAGCAAGGACCACGTGTTTTAACGTGTCCAGGCCACTCAGGGGTGTATCTAACATGTCTGCCCAGAGCTGGCACCCGCGTTTCTACGTGTCCAGGCCGCCCAGGAGGGTATCTAATATGGTTGTCCCGAGCTGACACCACGTGTCTTAGCGTATCCAGGCCACCCAGGGGTGTATCTGCCACGGTTGCCCAGAGCTGGCACCCTGTGTGTTTACGTGTCCATGCCACCCAGTCGGGTATCTAACATGATTGTCGCGACTTGGAACCACGTGTTTTTACGTGTCCAGGCCGCCCAGGGAGGTATCCAACATGGCGTCGGGCCCAACGCCGAATTATCAGAAAACGCACGGGGGGCCGAAAAGCGCTACCCGAACATATGTCCCAACACAGAAAAGTGATGTTTCTTGCTCTGAACAGGGGGTTGCGCTTTGGGGGCCTCCCCAGGGAAGATAATGCGAGGATGTCTCGAGCGGGAGCGCGAATTCAGCGTATCCAGGTCACGCAGGGCGGTATCTAACTTGACTGTCCCGAGCTGGAACCACGTGTTTTTCCCGGAAAGGGCTTCAGGCACAGGGTTCTCTTTTAGAGGTTTACCCCCGGATCTGACGGGAAGAGGGCCGGCGGATTCTTTTGCGATAGATAACGAGTAGGAAGAGGGCCGGCGAATTACAATTTCAGGATGTTCCTAGCGAAAAGCTTGTTTTTGAAAATTTGTTGAGGATGTCTCGAGCGAAGCGCTTGTTTTGTGTTATAGATTGTCCTCTCCTGGGGACCTGCATTCAGTGGATCCCTCAAGTGAAATGCTTGCTTTCACGTGCCCAGGTCTTGAGGATGTCTCGAGCGAGACGCTTGGTTTCACGCCTCCAGGTTGCCCAGACAGATGTCTAGCATGAGGATTTGTTGAGGATGTCTCGAACCAGAGGCTTGTTTTCACGTGTCCAGGTCGCCCAGGCGGATGTCTAGCATGAGGATGTGTCGAGGAAGTCTCGATCGAGACGTTTGTTTGCACGTGTCCAGGTTGCCCAGGTGGATGTCTAGCATGAGGATGTGCTGAGAACGTCTTGAGCGAAACGCGTGTTTTCACGTGTCCACGTCGCCCAGGCACAGCACAGCCCTTGGCACGGTACATCAATATCGATATCCTTAGCATTGCAGCCTGGCATGTTGCCTGGCACTTTCCGCGGAGCGTCCCGTGGCGAGTCCCCCTGGCACGTCGCGCGGTGCACGTCCATTGGCACGTTCCGTAGCGTGTCCCCTTGGCACGTCCCGCGGTGCGTGCCCACGGCACGTCCCCTGGCACGTCGCCTGGCGCGTCCCTTGGGACGTTCCGTGACGCGTCCTCCTGGCATGTCTCCTTGTCGGTTAGTTCTGGGGCAGCTACCATCTGCTCAGGCAGTTCGAGCTTACGATCCAGATCAGTTCGGTCAGGACTCGGATGCAAAGAGGACTCGATCCACAACGCTATATAGAGCACAATCGCGGCATGGCACATCGCAGTTCAGCACGGCGTAGCACAGCACAGCCCTCGGCACAGTACATCAAGATCGATACACTCAACATTGCACCTTGGCACGTTCCTTGGCGCGTTCCGTGGCGAGTCCACCTGGCACGTCGCGCGGCGCGTCTCCTGGCACGTCCCGCCGCACGTCCATTGGCACGTTTCGTAGCTCGTCCCCTTGGCACGTCCTGCGGTGCGTGCCCATGGCACGTCCCCTGGCACGTCGCCTGGCGCGTCCCTTGGGACGTTCCGCGGCGAGTCCTCCTGGCATGTCCCCTCTGTTGATTAGTTCTGGGGCAGCTACCATCTGCTCAGGCAGCTCGAGCTTACGATCCAGATCAGTTCGGTCAGGACTCGGATGCAAAGAGGACTCGATTCACAACGCTATATCGAGAACAATCGCGGCATGGCACATCGCAGTTCAGCACGGCGTAGCACAGCACAGCCTTCGGCACAGTACATGAAGATCGATACATTCAGCATTGCATGTGCCCGTCGCCCAATCAGGTGTCTTTGAAATTTTGCCAGGCATTACATTTCTATGTTCCTTTCCGGGTTCGTGGGTCGATCATGTTTGTTGTTCAGGCCACCCAGGGAGATCTCTAACATGATTGTCCCGAGCTGGAGCCACGTGTTTTTTACGTGTCCAGGCCACCCAGTGGGGTATCGAGCATGGTTGTCCCGAGCAAGGACCACGTGTTTTTACGTGTCCAGGCCACCAGCACGACGCTTTTCCCCATCACGTTCTGTAGCGCGTCCCCTTGGCACGTCCCCCGGTGCGTCCCCGTGGCACGTCCCCTGACACGTCGCCTGGTGCGTCCCTTGGAACGTTCCGCGGCGCGTCTTCCTGACATGTTCCCATGTCAATTAGCTCTGGGGCAGCTACTATGTTGACTATGTGCTCAGGCAGCTCGAGCTTAAGATCCAGATCAGTGCGGTCAGGACTCGGATGCAGCGGAGGACTCGATCCACAACACTATAGAGCACAATCGCGGCATGGCACATCGCAGTTCAGCACGGCGCAGCACAGCACAGCGCTCGGCACGGTACATCAAGATCGATACATTCATTCAGCATTGCAACTTGGCACGTTCCTTGGCACGTTCCGTGGCGCGTCCTGTGACGAGTCCCCCTGGCACGTCGCGCGGCGCGTCCCCTGGCACGTCCCGTGGCACGTCCATTGGCACGTTCCGCAGCGCGTCCTCTTGGCACATCCCGCGGTGCGCCCCCATGGCACGTCCCCTGGCACGTCGCCTGGCGCGTCCCTTGGAACTTTCCGCGGCGCGTCTTCCTAGCATGCCCCCCTGTGAATTAGCTCTGGGGCAGCTGCTATGTGCTCAGGCAGCTTGAGCTTAAGATCCAGATCAGTTCGGTCAGGACTCGGATGCAAAGGAGGACTCGATCCACAACGCTATAGAGCACAATCGCGGCATGGCACATCGCAGTTCAGCACGGCGCAGCACAGCACAGCGCTCGGCACGGTACATCAAGATCGATACGTTCAGCATTGCATTTGCCCGTCGCCCGATCAGGTGTCTTTGAAACGTTGCCATTTCTTACATTTCCATATTCCTTTCCGGGTGAGTGGTCGATCATGTTGAGAGCCCCGGGGCTTGGTGAGGGCCCTCAGAGGCTGGAAATGGCGAGAAGCCTCGCGTCCTGATTCTTGCCACGGCGCGAGCATGTTTGGGCGGGGATGCCGACGTCACCGCGCGGTCCGTCACCACCTGGGCGACGGACGAAAACGGGCGCGTCTTCACCGACATTGGCGCGGAAGCTGCCTGCGCAAGGTCGCGCGCAAGTTCCCTCGTTTCCAGTGTAGCGTGCCGCGCTGGCGACCTTCGTGAGCTGCGGCGTACGGTCGATACGTGAATCGTCCGTCGTCCATCGTCGTCGTCGTCGTCGTCGTCGTGGCCGTAGTCGTCGTCGTCGTGGTCGTCGTCGTTGTCGTCGTCGTCGTCGCCCGTCGCCCGTCGCCCGTCGCCCGTCGCCCGTCGCCCGTCGCCCGTCGCCCGTCGTCCGTCGTCCGTCGTCCGTCGTCAGTCGTCCGTCGTCCGTCGCCGTCGCCGTCGCCGTCGACGTCGTCGTCGCCGTCGCCGTCGTCGTCGCCGTCGTCGTCATTGTCCGTCGCCCGTCGTCCGTTGTCCGTCGTTACTTGGTCTTCGGGCCCCGAAGGACGTCATGGCCGGCGAGTGGTGGGCCTGGTCGGGGGCGTCGCCCTGCCGCGCCACACCTCCGGAGTCCCTGCTGCCGCGCTACGTCACCGGCACGCAGCTGGAGCGCCACGTCACTGGCACGCAGCTGGAGCCCAGAGGTTCGAGGTTCGAGGTCTGCGGGCGTTTTCGTCGCTGGTCGGCGGCTTTCCAGCCTGGGGATGCTTCCCAGAGCGGTCCGCGGGTGCCCAGATCGTCCCGAACGGCCGCGGGAGAGCCGAGCTATGACCCGAAAGCCGAAGGGCACCGAGGAAGAAAGGACACCAACACAGCTGCCCTTGCCCCGTCTTCGCCCGTGTTGGGCCTCCCGGGAGGCACTCGCCGCCACGGCTGGACTCGACTTGGGAGCCTCGTCAGGACGCACCCTGGGAGGGGTCCCGGGGGGTAGCGGTGTTCACCACCCACTAAACCACCCCAACCCAACCCGAAGGCCCCAATTTGCCCTCCATTGCTAGTGGGAGGGGGCATCGCGGAACATTGAAAAAGCACATGCGGAACCGTACCTCCCCCCCCACCCGAAATTTGGGTATTCGGGCTAGGTTGAGGTGGTCTAGGCCTCCCAAAGAGGGTCGGAGTAGATGGGGTCAGAGGATCGCGCCGCATCGCCGATGTATCGCCGATGCGGCTCGATATTGGCCCCGATTTGCTTCACGTCGACGTCGACGATGCATCGCCCGCGTCGACGATGCGATGCATCGCCGATGTATCGGCGATGCGGCGCGATCCCCCGACCCCGTCGACGCCGACCCCCTCAAGGAGGCCTCTATGTGGTCTGGTAGGTACGGGGTACGGTGGGGGCGTCGGTTAAGGAACGTGCACGGGAGGCGCCAGACCCTGAAGGATTCCTTATCCAATGAGGGCGGCGGTGATATCCATGGCCGATCCACGATTGGAGCCAACCCAGCTTCCAGACCCTGGATTCCTTATCCAGGGGCTCCTTATTCAATGCCCTCACCGTCATTCGGTAGTCAGATGTCGGCGTCTTCTGCTCACCCCATGTGCGCGTCCTCCTTGTTGCAGGCACGGCCCGTGCAGTGCATGCCTCCTCCTCCTCCTCCTCCTCCTCCTCCTCCTCCTCCTCCTCCTCCTCCTCCTCCTCCTCTTCCTCCTCCTCCTCCTCTTTTGCTGCGGTGCGGCGGGCGGCGACCCCGGGCCGTGGTGCAGCGTCAACCCACGGCGCGGCTGTCCCAGGGCGCAGCGGCACAGCCAACCGGCATGGGAAGGCTGCGTTGCCTCGTCGGGGGACCTCGCCTGTCCCCCAAAGCGGTGTCTTCTCCTGTGCCCGACGGGGGTTCGAGGAGGACCCGGCGCGGACGTGGCGTGGATCCGAGGCGGAGCCGGCACCGATCCGACACGGATCCGACGAGTCCGCCATGGATTCGACACGGTTCCAACGCGGACAGGGCCGCGACGGGACAGATAAGACCCTTGGAGGATGCAGCATGAGGAAGGATGAGCGACACCCCAAAGGTACCCTTGCAACCTTGCCCCTTCGGTAATCTTCGGCCCATCCTCAAACACGTTCGATGGCCAGCCCCGCTCGACGAGCCTCGGCGTGGGCGCCCAAGGCCCTCGCACCCTTGCCGCGATCCTCACCACATGGGTTGCCTGTATCGCTGCTTTCCGTTTCTTACCAGTTTGAAACATATCCCTATCTTTATGTTTGACATCACCTCACCTCGATGCCGATCTTAAGGATTCCCTCAGTTTCTGAGGGCCTATCCCTAAGATTGTCTTCGCTTTTTGCTCGCCAATCTTAGGGATAGGGATATGCTCCAGGCTGGCCCAGGAGCAGACGCTTGGGGACAGCTGGCCCGCGGCCTCGCCGAGCGCGCCCTTCCCGCCCCACACGGGGTGAGAGGCGCGCGGTCGGCCGCGGCGGTGGGCGTGGGCGCGGCCGTGCGCGGTCGCTCCCGCCCCGCCGCGCCGCGGGAGCGGCGTGGCAGCCCGCATGCGGCAGCCTGCAGCCATGCCTGCCGCTGCGGCCGCGCTGTGCCGGAGGCACCGCTCGCGTGCAGCTGAGGCGCACCGTGCCGGTGCGTGGCACGTCGCCGTGTTGCGCGTCTCCACCGCACGGCGCTGCTGCGCCGCCCGCGCAGAGCTGCGCCGAACGGCACCGCGCTCCGCAGGGCACAGGGCAGCAGCAGACGCTCCCGGAGTCCCCCCTTGCGGGGGGACACGCCCGACCCGATTCCACGTGCGCGACGCAGAGAGAAGGGGCCGACTGCGCCGACGTGCGCGCGCAAGTTTCTCGCAGGAGGTCGCTCGCAGACGCCCTTTTCTCCGCGCGGTGTGCCTCGCGGGCGGCCCGCGTAAGCCGTGGCGTAAGGTCGCTAGGCCGTCTCGCGCAGGACCCGTCGCTCACGTGGGAGACGAATCGGCATCGGCAGCGCCTCGGGCCTAGCGGACAATCAGTTTCCCGCCGGCTCGTATCCAAGAAGGGCCAGGCAGTGCAACTTGGTGAGCCAGGGTTCGCTTGTCGTTCTCTGTCTCTCTCTCTCTCTCTCTCTCTCTCTCCCCCCCTCGTCCTCAGTGCTTACGTCTCCTCATCCTTATCATCCTCGTTGTGTATGGCGCACTCGCTGGCATGTTCCCCACCTGTCCTCCGCACCCACATGCAGGTTTCAGAGCTTCTCCGAGCTGGAGCCATGCATATGGCGTCCTGAGCTCAGGGAGCACTCGCTCACAGCGCAATCGACGTAACTGTTCACTCGATGCATCCGCCACCGCCTCCTCTGCGCAGCGTCTGCACACGATGTGAAATCTGTGCACAGGGCAGGCGCGAGCACGATCTGCTGAACTTCGGGCGTTCTCTCGAGGCGGTGCGCTGGCAACGAGGGGTGACGCTGGAGTGAAGTCGGGCCTGTCCCTCTACAGGGGGAATGTTCAAAAACAGCAAAAAATAAGATGGGGACGTTTTTTCCCGGAAAGGGCGTGGGCCCAGGATTCTCTTTTAGTTGGTTTACCCCCAGTTTTGACTTGAAGGAGGCCGGCGGATTTCCGCTCGATTAAAAACGAGGTAAAGTCGAATTCGGCGTGAAAACATGCGTTTCGCGCGTGCCCGCTCGAGGTGAGTCGACCCCCCACTTCGGATCCTCTATAAATAACGGGGTCCGCGGACCACCGTTGTCCTGCGCAAAAAAGAGGATACGGGCAATTTTTTGCAGAATCCTCGGAACAAAAACGAGGTCTGAAGCCCCGACCGCGACGCGGAAAAGCGTCCCGCGCGCAGGAATTCCGAGGATGTCTCGCGCGTGCCGCCTCCCGCGCGCAGGAATTTCGAGGATATCTCGACTAATCCGTTTGTTTTTCCAAGATTTCCTCGGCCACACAGGGAGGTATCTAACATGTTCTGCTAGAGCGTGAACATTTTGAGTTCTTGCGTGCCCGCTCGAGGATGGTGCGCCCCCCGCGCCAACAAATCGAGGAGGTCTCGAGCGAAACGCTTGTTTTGCAAAACTTGAGGGGCCTGGGCGCCCCAGCATGCCCCAGGAGGCCCTGGGAGCGCGGACGCGGCGTAATCTACAAGGGATCGTGGCGTTTGGAGCGCGGAACACGCGTAATTTGCAAGGGATCGTGGCCCTCGGAGCGCGGGCGCAACGTAATTTACGATGGGTCGGGGCCTTGGGAGCTCGGACGCAATATAATTTACAATGGATCGTAGCCCTTGGAGCGCGGGCGCAGTGTAAAATACAAGGGATCGGGGCCCTGGGGGCTCGGAAGCAGCGTGATTTACGATGGATCTTGGCCCTGGGAGCGCGGACACAACGTAATTTACAAGGGGTCGGGGCCCTGGGAGCGCGACCCCAATGTAATTTACAAGGGATCGTGGCCCTGGGAGCGCGGACGCAGCGTAATTTTCAAGAGATCTTGGCCCTGGGAGCGCGTCCCGTGGCACGTCCATTGGCACGTTCCGTAGCGCGTCCACTCGGCACGTCCCGCGGTGCGTCTTCGTGGCACGTCCCTTGGCACGTCGCATGGCGCGTCCCTTGGGACGTTCCGCGGCGCGTGCTCCTGGCATGTTCCCCTGTCAATCAGCTCTGGGGCAGCTACTATGTGCTGAGGCAGCTCGAGCTTAAGGTCCAGATCAGTTCGGTCAGGACTCGGATGCAAAGGAGGACTCGATCCACAACGCTATAGAGCACAATCGCGGCATGGCACATCGCAATTCAGCACGGCGCTGCACAGCACAGTCCTCGGCACGGTACATCAAGATCGATACACTCAGCATTGCGTTTGCCCGTCGCCCAATCAGGTGTCTTTGAAACGTTGCCAGGGAGGTATCTACCTGTTTTCCCAAACTGGAGCCACGTGTTTTTACATGTCCAGGCCGCCCAGGGGGGATATCCAGCATGGCGTCGGGCCCAACGCAGAATTATCAGAAAACGCACGGGGGGCCGAAAAGCGCTACCCGAGCACATATCCCAGTGATGTTTCCTTACTCTGGACAGGGGGTGGCGCTTTGGGGGCCTCTCCAGGGAAGACAATGCGAGTTCAGCGTGTCCAGGCCACGCAG
>CAUYUJ010014262.1:51900-76900 GCA_963575745.1 Prorocentrum cordatum | reverse complement strand
TGTCTAGCATGAGGATGTGTTGAGGATGTCTCGAACCAGAGGCTTGTTTTCACGTGTCCAGGTCGCCCAGGCGGATGTCTAGCATGAGGATGTGTCGAGTAAGTCTCGATCGAGACGCTTGTTTGCACGTGTCCAGGTTGCCCAGGCGGATGTCTAGCATGAGGATGTGCTGAGAACGTCTTGAGCGAAACGCGTGTTTTCACGTGTCCAGGTCGCCCAGACACAGCACAACCCTCGGCACGGTACATCAATATCGATACCCCTAGCATTGCAGTCTGGCATGTTGCCTGGCACGTTCCGCGGAGCGTCCCGTGGCGAGTCCCCCTGGCACGTCGCGCGGTGCACGTCCATTGGCACGTTCCGTAGCGCGTCCCCTCGGCACGTCCCGCGGTGCGTCCCTGTGGCACGTCCCCTGGCACGTCGCCTGGCGCTTCCCTTGGGACGTTCCGCGGCGCGTCCTCCTGGCATGTCCCCTTGTCCATTAGCTCTGGGGCAGCTACTATGTGCTGAGGCAGCTCGAGCTTAAGACCCAGATCAGTTCGGACTCGGGTGCAAAGGAGGACTCGATCCACAACGCTATAGAGCACAATCGCGGCATGGCACATCGCAGTTCAGCACAGCGCAGCACAGCACAGGCCTCGGCACGGTACATCAAGATCGATACACTCAGCATTGCAACCTGGCACGTTCCGTGGCGCGTCCTGTGGCGAGTCCCCCTGGCACGTCGCGCGGCGCGTCTCCTGGCACGTCCATTGGCACGTCCATTGGCACTTTCCGTAGCGCGTCCCCTCGGCACGTCCCGCGGTGCGTCTTCGTGGCACATCCCTTGGCACGTCGCCTGGCGCGTCCCTTGGGACGTTCCGCGGCGCGTCCTCCTGGCATGTTCCTCTGTCCATTGACTCTGGGCCAGCTACTATGTGCTGAGGCAGCTCGAGCTTAAGATCCAGATCAGTTCGGTCAGGACTCGGGTGCAAAGGAGGACTCGATCCACAACGCTATAGAGCACAATCGCGGCATAGCACATCGCAGTTCAGCATCAGCACGGCGCAGCACAGCCCAGCCTTCGGCACGGTACATCAAAATCGATGCATTCAGCATTGCATTTGCCCGTCGCCCAATCAGGTGTCTTTGAAACGTTGCCATGCCTTACATTTCTATCTTCCTTTCCGGGTTCGTGGGTCGATCATGTTACCCATGAGTTGACACATCCCATGCTGTTGCAAACATCCCACCCTCCTCTTTGCAAAACCCATGCGGTGCCGATTGCGATGCATGCTTGGCGTTGGCCGGTGCATCTCTGCGGCCGCGCCAACCCTAACGCGCGCGCAGCGGCCAGCTAGTTTGGCGCCACCGACGTGGCCGCGGTGGCGCTGACCGCTGGGCGCCCAGTGGGCACTTCACTACGAGTCGGCGACTTGGGCGGGCGCGATGATGATAGTGGCGATGCTTGTGACGATGTTCGCACCGACGAAGGCGCGGCCAGTGCGGGCGCCGATGCTGATCGCGTCGACAACGACGACGGCGTCCTCGCATCGGTGATGAAGGTTTTGGGAAGAATTCGACATGCGCGCGCGGCCGACGCCCGAGAGTGGCCCGCATGGTTTTATTTGGCACGGATCGTGCCCCCCCAGCACGCGCGCAAGGGCGTTCGACTGATTTCGACATGCACTCGCGAGAGACCTTTTTCCCGGAAAGGGCACAGGCCCAGGGTTCTCTTTTAGCTGTTTACCCCCGGGTCTGAAGGGAAGAGGGCCAGCGGATTTCTTTTGCGATAAATAACGAGTGGGAAGAGGGCCGGCGAATGAAAATTTCAGGATGTCCCTAGCGAAACGCTTGTGTTTCAGAGTTTGTTGAGGATGTCTCGAGCGAACGCTTGTTTTGTGTTATAACTTGTCTTCTCCTGGGGACCTGAATTCAGAGGATCTCTCAAGTGAAATGCTTGTTTTCACGTGCCCAGGTCTTGAGGATGTCTCGAGCGAGACGCTTGGTTTCACGCCTCCAGGTTGCCCAGGCAGATGTCTAGCATGAGGATGTGTTGAGAATGTCTCGAACCAGAGGCTTGTTTTCACGTGTCCAGGTCGCCCAGGCGGATGTCTAGCATGAGGATGTGTCGAGTAAGTCTCGATCGAGACGCTTGTTTGCACGTGTCCAGGTTGCCCAGGCGGATGTCTAGCATGAGGATGTGCTGAGAGCGTCTTGAGCGAAACGCGTGTTTGCACGTGTCCAGGTCGCCCAGACACAGCACAACCCTCGGCACGGTACATCAATATCGATACCCCTAGCATTGCAGTCTGGCATGTTGCCTGGCACGTCCCGCGGAGCGTCCCGTGGCGAGTCCCCCTGGCACGTCGCGCGGTGCACGTCCATTGGCACGTTCCGTAGCGCGTCCCCTCGGCACGTCCCGCGGTGCGTCCCTGTGGCACGTCCCCTGGCACGTCGCCTGGCGCGTCCCTTGGGACGTTCCGCGGCGCGTCCTCCTGGCATGTCCCCTTGTCCATTAGCTCTGGGGCAGCTACTATGTGCTGAGGCAGCTCGAGCTTAAGATCCAGATCAGTTCGGTCAGGACTCGGGAGCAAAGGAGGACTCGATCCACAACGCTATAGAGCACATTCGCGGCATGGCACATCGCAGTTCAGCATCAGCACGGCGCAGCACAGCACAGCCCTCGGCACGGTACATCAAAATCGATACATTCAGCATTGCGGCGCGTCCTCCTGGCATGTCCCCTTGTCCATTAGCTCTGGGGCAGCTACTATGTGCTGAGGCAGCTCGAGCTTAAGATCCAGATCAGTTCGGTCAGGACTCGGGTGCAAAGGAGGACTCGATCCACAACGCTATAGAGCACATTCGCGGCATGGCACATCGCAGTTCAGCATCAGCACGGCGCAGCACAGCACAGCCCTCGGCACGGTACATCAAAATCGATACATTCAGCATTGCATTTGCCCGTCGCCCAATCAGGTGTCTTTGAAACGTTGCCATGCCTTACATTTCTATATTCCTTTCCGGGTTCGTGGGTCGATCATGTTTGGTTGCACTTGATATAACATATAGAAACATTAGGGTTTTTTTGCAGAATTCGCAAGAGCGCGCGCGGGCGCGCACCTTGCTTTAAAAAAATGTTGCAATACGAATGGTGTATCATGCGTTTTTGGGGCACTCGAGCTCGAAACCCTTACGAAACCTGACGACTCCGCGCGCACACATTTCGTCCCTTTTTCCCGGAAAGGGCGCGGGTCCAGGGTTCTTTTTAGTGGGTTGTACCTTTTGTTTTGACTTGAAGAGCGCCAGCGACATCATCTGCGATAAATAACGTTGTTTTATTTTCCCGGAATATGGCGCTAGCCCAGGGCTCTCTTTCAGTAGGTTGATTCCCCCCGGAATCAACTTGAGACGGGCCGGCTTTTTGATAAGCAACAAGGTCGAAGAGGGCCGGCGAATTAAAAGTTGCGGATGCCCCTTGCGAAACGCTGGTTTTCTGAAACTCAGATAGGTAAAACACATGGTAAGGTAAGCATTTTCGTTTGTTGCGGATGTCTCGGGCGAAACGCTTGTTTTGCGTCATGTGTTGAGGATGTCTCGAGCGAGAGACGCTTGTTTTGGAGATTCCCAGAAACCTGCACGCCCAAGAGTGCCCCAGGGGGCCCTGGGAGTGCGGACGCGGCGTAATTTCTTTGGGAACGTGGCTTTGGGAGCGCGGACGCCGTTTAGTTTACCAGGGATCGTGGCCCAGGGAGAGCGGACGCAGTGCAATTTATTTGGGACGTGGCCATGGGAGCGCGGACGCAGCGTAATTTCGAGAAATCGTGGCCCTGGGAGCGCGAACGCAGCGTACTGCACCAAGGATCGTGGCCCTGGGAGCGCGGACGCAGCGTAATTTGCTTTGGGGCGGACGCCAAGTATTTCACAAGGGATCGTGGCCTTGGGAGCGCGGGCGCATGTAATTCACAAGGGTGCGCGGCCCTGGGAGCGCGGACGCAGCATAGGTTACAAGGGATCGTGGCTCTGTGCGAGCGGACGCATTGTAAGTTACAAAGGGATCGTGGCCCTGGGAGCGCGGACGCAGCGTAATTTACGAGAGACCGTGGCCCTTGGGAGGCTGACACAGGGTAATTTATTTGTGAACATGGCCCTGGGAGCGGGGACACTGCGTAATTCACAAGGGAGCGCGGCCTTTGGGAGGGGCGGAAGCACCGTCAAAAACAAGAGTTCGTGGCAGAGGGAGGGCGGACGCAGCGTAATTTACAAGGAATCGTGGCCCTGGGAGCGCGGACGCAGCGTATTTTACAATGGATCGCGACCTTGGGAGCGCGGACGCAGCGTATTTTTCGAGGGGTCGTGGCCCTGGATCGACGTCCCGTGGTACGTTCCTTGACGCGTTCCCTGGTACGCCCCCTGGCGCGTCGCCAAGCACGTTCCGTGGCGCGCCCCGTGACGAGTCCCCATGGCGCGTCGTTTGGAACATTCCGCGGCGCGTCCCGACAATTAGCTCTGGGGCAGCTATTACATGTTCAGGCAGCTCGAGGTTAAGATCCAGATCAGTTCGATCAGGACTCGGATGCGAAGTAGGACTCGGTCCGCAACGCTATAGAGCACAATCGCGGCATGGCACATCGCAATTCAGCACGGCGCAGCACAGCACAGCCATTTGGCACGGGACATCAAGATCGATACATTCAGCCTTGCAGCCTGACAGATTCCTTGGCACGTTCCGTGGCACGTCCCCTGGCACGCCCCTTGGCACGTCGCGCGGTGCGTCCCCAGGCGCGTCCCGTGGCACGTCCATTGGCACGTTCCGTAGCGCGCCCCTTTGGCACGTCCCGCGGTGCGTCCCCATAGCACGTCCACTGGCGGGTCCCTTGGCGCGTCCCTCGGGACGTTCCGCGGCGCGTGCTCCTGGCAGGTTCCCCTGTCAATCAGCCCTGGGGCAGCTACTATGTGCTCAGGCAGCTCGAGCTTAAGATCCAGATCAGTTCGATCAGGACTCGGATGCGAAGTAGGACTCGGTCCACAACGCTATAGAGCACAATGGCGGCATGGCGCATCGCAATTCAGCACGGCGCAGCACAGCACAGCCATTTGGCACGGTACGTCAAGATCGATATTTTCAGCATTGCAATTGGCCGTCGCCTTGAAAACGTCGCCATGCCTTTCCTTTCCATATTCCTTTCCGGGTTCGTGGGTCGATCATGTTTTGAAAAATGCGTTTCGCGCGTGCCCGCTAGAGACAAATGTGTCCCTTGTCTCAGATCCTCAATAAACCTTGGGTCCGCAGACACCCGCTTTCCCTTTTGCGCAGACTCCACCATAAACACAAGGTTTGGAGACCCTGAAATTGTTCAAAACAGTTGTAAAAGTTGACTTGTTGTGCGCCAGCTCGAGGATGACGTGTCCCGCGCGCAGGAATTTCGCGGAGCGGAATTATTGTAGTGGCTTCTGGCCAGTGCCGCCGATCTGTGGCACTCCGGATTCGCGCCAAAATGGGCGACGACGCAGACGACGTTCCTCCTTTTCCTCCTTTTTCTTCTCCTCCTTTCTCTTTCCTTGAAGCCATACTGGATGCTTCTGGGGGCTTCTTTGAGGCCTCATAAGCCCATGGGGACTGTCAAACATCGATCCGGGGATGAAAACCTTTACCAGATGGACCCGGGAGGGGTCTGCGGAAAAAATTGAAGTGGATGCGGAGGAGGGTGAGGAGGAGGAGGAGGAGGAGGAGGAGGAGGAGTAGGAGGAGGAGGGAGAGGACAAGGCGGAGGATTTGATGTGACATTTCTGGGCAGCACAAGCAGGACAATGCCAGCATGGAAAAGGGGAGGAGGAGGAGGAGAAGGAGGAGGACGAGATGACAAGATGTGGGGGATGAGTCAACGGGAGCAGGAGGATGAGGAGGAGGAGGCGGAAGAGGAGGAGATTGAGAAGGTGGGACGAGGAGAGGAAGAAAAGAGGAGGATGAGGATGAGGATGAGGATGAGGATGAGGATGAGGATGAGGATGAGGATGAGGATGATGATGATGATGATGATGATGATGATGATGATGATGATGATGATGATGATGATGATGTTGATGTTGATGGTGATGATGATGATGCTGATCATGCTGATCATGCTGATCATGCTGATCATGCTGATCATGCTGATCACGATGCTATGAGTATGATGATGATTATGAGTATGATGAGGATGACGATGACGATGACGATGACGATGATGATGATGATGATGATGATGATGATGATGATGATGATCATGATGATCATGATGATGATGATGATGATGATGGTGATGATGATGATGATGATGATGATGATGATGATGATGATGATGATGATGATGATGATGATGGTGATGGTGATGGTGACGATAATGGCGATGGTGATGATGATGAGGATGATGATGAGGAGGAGGAGTATGAGAATGGGGATGAGGAGCCGTGCGTCCCCGTGGCACGTCCCTTGGCACGTCGCCTGGCGCGTCCCTTGGGACGTTTCGCGGCGCGTCCTCCTGGCATGTCCCCCTGTCAATTAGCTGTGGGGCAGCTACTATGTGTTCAGGCAGCTCGAGCTTAAGATCCAGGTCAGTTCGGTCAGGACTCGGATGCAAAGGAGGACTCGATCCACGACGCTATAGAGCACAATCGCGGCATTGCACATCGCAATTGAGCACAGCGCAACACAGCACAGCCCTCGGCAGGGTACATCAAGATCGATACATTCAGCATTGCATTTGCCCGTCACCCACTCAGGTGTCTTCATTTCTGTTTTCCTTTCCGGGTTCGTGGGTCGATCATGTTGTTTTTAAGAAACGACAAATGCACAAACACACAATTGTTCGGGGGTCAGTGCGGATTTCTCGGATCGGCGCTGGACCCCTCACCCTCCCTGGCGCGCGGAGCGCGCCAGAAGGGGCGCCAGAGGCGCCCACTGGGGTCAAGCTTCGTGCCAGTAGTGTGGTTTGGCATTTGGACGATTGCGGGTCGGCGTTATTGTCCGTTTGGGGGTCTGTGTTTTTCCCGGAAAGGGCTTCGGCCCATGGTTCGCTTTTAGTGTGTTTCCCCCCCAGGCCGCCTGAGGCCCCGCCCGCCCGCGCCCTGTCTCCCCAATTAGTGCTTCGCGCGCCCCGCCTAGCTCTTAACTGGAAGAGGCCCGCTCTCCACCCGCCGACCAAAAATGTGTTTCCCCCCAGCTTCGACTTGCGCAGGGCCGGCGAAATTATTCTGCGATAGTGCAAGGTCGCATGGGGCCGGCGAATTCAAAAGTTGAGGATAGCCCGAGCTAAACGTTGGTGTTTGAAATTCCGATGGATAAAGCACATGGCAAAGTAGGTAGTTTCGTTTGTTGCGGATGTCTCAAGCGAAACGCTTGTTTAGCAGAATTGGGTTGGGATGTCTCAAGCAAAACGCTCGTTTTATGTTAAAGTTTGCTCCTCTCCTGGGGGCCAGAATTCAGACGATGTCTCAGTTGAAATGCTTGCTTTCACGTGCCCAGGTCTTGAGGATGTCTCGAGCGAGACGCTTGGTTTCACGCCTCCAGGTTGCCCAGGCAGAAGTCTAGCGCCAGGATTTGTTGAGGATGTCTTGAGCGAGACGCTTGGTTTCACGCGTCCTCGTCGCCCAGGCGGATGTCTAGCATGAGGATGTGTTGACGAAGTGTTGAGCAAAACATGTTTACCATGAGGATGTGTTGAGAACGTCTCTAGCGAAACGCTTGTTTTCACGTGTCCAGGTCGCCCAGGCGGCTGTCTAACATGAAGATATGTTGAGGACTGCCTCGAGCGAGACGCTTGCATTCACGTGTCCAGGTCGCCCAGGCGGATGTCTAGCATGAGGAGGTGTCGAGAACGTCTCGAGCGAAACGCTTAATTTCACGTGCACAGGTCGCCCAGGCGGATATCTAGCATGAAGATGTGTTGAGGATGTGTCTAGCGAACCGCTTGTTTTCACGTGTCCAGGACGCCCAGGCGGATGTCTACCATGAGGATGTGTTGAGGATGTGTTGAGCGAGCGAAACGTCTGTTTTCACGCGTCCAGGTTGCCCAGACAGATGTCTAGCATGAGGAGGTGTTGAGAACGTCTTGAGCGAGACGCTTGGTTTCACGTGTGCAGGTCGCCCAGGCGAATGTCTATCATGAGGATGTGCTGGGGATGCCCCAGCGAGACGCTTGTTTTCACGTGTCCAGGTCGCCCACTCGGATGTCCAACATGAGGATTGATTGAGGATGTCTCGAGCGTAACGCTTGTCGCAGTAGAGTGCATCGCAGTCCAACCCTGCCCGTTCGTGAGGCGTCCCCTGGCGCGCTGGCGCGTCCCCTGGCGCGTCCCTTGCGACGTTCTGGCGTGACGTGCCCTGGCACGTTTCCTAGCACGCCACTCGGCATGGCGCGTTCCTTGGCTCGTTCTCTGTCACGTTTCCTGGCTCGTCCCCAGGCGTTCCCTTGCCGTTACGTGGCGCGCCCCTTGCAACGTCCTTTGGCATGACGTCCTGTGGCCGCCGCCCCATGTGACGCGCCTTGGCACGTCACGTAGCAGGTCCCTGACACGTTCAGGGCACGTCCCTTGATACGTCCCCTGACACGCCCCCTGGCGCATCCCCTATTGCGCCCCTGGCACATCTTGTGGCGCGTCCGTGAGCATGTGCCCCTATGTCGTGCCGTTCCTTTTCGGAGCTGAGTCGGATTCTGAGGTCGAGTTGATTGAACGTCCCGCACGTTTCAATTTCAACCAGCTTTGGGGCAGCGATTATGTTCTCAGGCAGCTCGAGCTGAACATCCAGATCAGTTCGGTCAGGACTCGGATGCAAATGAGGAGTCGATCCACAGCGCTATAGAGCACAATCGCGGCATGGCACATCGCAATTCAGCACGGCGCAGTACAGCACAGCCCTTGGTACGGTACGTCAAGATCGATACACTCAGCATTGCAATTGCCCGTCGCCGAATATGGTGTCTTGAAAACGTTACCATGCTTCACATTTCTAGATTCCGTTCTGGGTTCGTGGGTCGATCATTATTTCCGTTTTGGGATTATCGTTCGCGCCATGTTCGTTGCGGTTCCGTTCTGAAGTGCCGTGTTCTTTATGTTGTGGGTTGTTGTCTTGTTTGCCGAGTCGTTCGGGTTGGCCGAATCCCGGAAAGCTGAAAACGGAATACATATTTGGACATACTCAATTCGCTCTACACACATGACGATTATACCCAGGACCGCTTCATTCCAAAATCATGCGCGGACATATCTGTAGTGCCTTTGAACACTTCGCCGGAGAACGCCTGACACGCCCACGCCCCTTCATTCACGCAATAGCTCTTACGATCCAGACCAGACGAAAAGCACCACTCCGTTGGACCACCAAGAAGCCCACGAAAGCCGCGACAGCTGCGCAGATCGCAGCCCCACAAGGAGGGCGAGGTCTAGTCCTGATGTGCTCTGGATACCACTCCGCTGGACTTCCCAGGAGCCCACGGAAGCGGCGACAGTGGCGCAGTTCGCGGCCCCACGGAGGGCGAGGTCTAGTTCGGATGTGCGTGGGACACCACTCCGCAGGACCTCCCAAGAGCCTGCGAGAGCGGCGACCCTCTCGCAGTTCACAGCCACCAGGAAGCCTCGAGGTCTAGCACTCAGCAGGACCCTTCAGGAGCACAACACAGTCACCATAATTTCGCAGTTCGCAGCCCCCAGGGACTGCGAGGTTTCGTTCTGATCTGCGTACGGCTTCACTCCGCTAGACCCCCCCCAGGAGCACACGAACGTGACGACACGTTCGCAGTTCGCAGCCCCCAGGGACGGCGAGGTTTCCTTTGGTCTGTGTAGGACGTCACTCCGCTGGACCCCCCAGGAGCCCACGACAGTGACGACGTTTTCACAGTTTGAAGCCCCCAGGAACGGCGAGGTCATCTTCAAATCTTCGTAGGACGTCACTCCGCTGGAGCCCCCAGTAGCGCACGAACGTGACGGTATGTTCGCAGTTCTAAGCCCCAGGAACGACGAGGTCTCATTCTGATCTGCGAAGGACGTCACTCCGCTGGGCCCCCAGGAGCCCACGAAAGTGGCGACATTCTCGGAGTTCGTAGCCGCAAGGGGAGGCGACGTCTTATTCTGATCTGCGTAGGACGCACTCCGCTGGACCCTCAGGAGCACACGAAAGCGTTGGCAGTGTCGCAGTTCGCAGCCCTCAGGGTCGGCCAGGCCCCATTCTGATCTGAATAGGACCTCTCCCCGCTGGACCCCCAGGAGCCCACGAAAGTGGGGGACAGTTGTTGGCAGTCCGCCGCCCCCAGGGACGGCGAGGTTTCATTCTGATCTGCGTAGGACGTCACTGCGCTGGATCCCAAGGTTTCGCAATTCGCATCCCCCATGGAGGAGGAAAAGGTACCGACACCGCTACCTCTTGCCTCGTTTTTGTTGTCTCACTTGGCCTCCTCCTGAAGGCCCTCGTCGCTACGGCTGGATTGGTGCTGGGATTATGGTCAGGACGCACTCCGGGAGAGGTCCAGGCAATAGCGATATCGTCGGGGGCGGCCAAGAGGGGGTGATGACTAGAGGGGGATATCATGGCGGCGGCCACGATACCTCCCCTGATTTCATGGCGCCTCTTCTTATTTGAAAAGCCCCCCCCCCTGGGCCGTGACTTGGCGGTTGTTGGCGCTTGTTTCAAGCAGGCGGAGTCTCCCCCACAGGGCGCACTGTTGCGAACAGTCGCGCTAAGCAGGGGCCTGGAGCCAGACCCCTCCATCCCCCCCCCCTTCCTCCCAATGTCGAAACGAGAAGGAGGAGGAGGAGGAGGAGGAGGAGGAGGAGGAGGAAGAGGAGGAGGAGGAGGAGGAGGAGGAGGAGGAGGAGGAGGAGGAGGACGAGGGGGAGAAGGCGGAGGAGGAGAAGGAGATGGAGGAGGAGGAGTCCAGCGCGTGAGCAGCCGGAGGCGCGCTGTTGCAGGTGTTCCTGGCGGCTCTGCCGAGCCGCTTGCCCCGCAGGAGAGTTGTGCCGCTCGAGCGACCAAGGCCCCACCACACACCCTCACAGTGGAGGGTTTCTCCGAAGGGCTTCGACGACCTGTCCTCCCCCTCCTCCTCCTCCTCCTCCTCCTCCTCCTCCTCCTCGATCTCCCCCTCTTCCTCCTCCTCCTCCTCCTCCTCCTCCTCCTCCTCCTCCTCCTCCTCCTCCTCCTCCTCCTCCTCCTCCCTCCTTGTGACGAAGTCACCGACCGAAGAGCTCGAAGAGCTCGCTCGAAGAGCTCCTCCTCCTCCTCCTCCTCCTCCTCCTCCTCCTCCTCCTCCTCCTCCTCCCCTCCTCTACCCTCCTCCTCCTCCTCCTCCTCCTCCTTCTCCACCTCCTCCTCCTCCTCCTCCTCCTCCTCCTCCTCCTCCTCCTCCTCCTCCCTCCTCCTCCTCTTCCTCCTCCTCCTCCTCCTCCGCCTCCTCCTCCTCGGGTCACCTACAGCCCCGGGGGAAACCGTGCACCTCACAGCACGCCTGCGAAACATGGACTGCAGAGCGATGGGAATGTGGTCGTTATTTTTTTCGTTGTTTGGCCGATCGGGGCGGGCACTCGCAACCCCCCCACCTCCCCCCTTCCATATGGAGGAGATCTTGGCTGCTTTTGGCGCCCGTTTCGAGCAGCTGGAGCATCCCCCGTAATGGACGCACTGCTGCAAACAGTCGCACTAAGCAGGGGTCTGGAGCCAGACCCCCCTTCCCCCCCTTCCGCCCAATGCGGGAACGCCGAATAAGAAAACGTTCGTAAGAATGTTCGCGGCCAAGCCCGAGAAAAACGGGTCGCATCGCGGCGGGAAGAGCTCAATGGCAATCTGAGCGGTCCCAGCTGACGGTGCGCCCAACAAAGTGTCACCCACCGAGGCTTGAGGAGGGGGGGACGAGGGGGAGGAGGAGGAGGAGGAGGAGGAGGAGGAGGAGGAGGAGGAGGAGGAGGAGGAGGAGGAGGAGGAGGAGGAGGACGAGGACGAGGAGGAGGAGGACGAGGAGGAGGAGGACGAGGAGGAGGAGGAGGAAGAACCGAGAACGGACAATGGCGATGTGTTTCATCAGCACGGTCCCACCAACATTCTTTTATCATGAAGCCTTACACAACGACTCAATTCATGAAGACGGCCGGCGCATACGAAGTCGAAGCCCATGCGGCGACGTGTTTGCTAGACCGCATCCCCAGAAGAAGGCCGGCGGGCCGCGGTTGGAGCCGGCCAGGGGGCGCGTTATCAGGGCAGAGTCGGAAGTTGCAAGGGGGAGTGAGGAGGACGGGCGGGGGGGGGGAACAAGAAGGGAGAGCACGTTTTTATCATAATGCGTTTCACGGCCACGTCTGGCCACGGAGCATCCGACACCGTTTGAAGGAGCTCGGCGGCGCCAAGTGTAGGTGATGCGTCGTGGGCCAGATTTGACAGATGATGGTAGCATCAGTGTCGTTGCGTGCTATTGCTGGTATGTCTGGCACTCGCGTTTTCAGTAGCGACATCGTGTGTATTGTTTAAGGCTCCAGACATCGGTCTTCGGAACCTTAGATGTCGGTGGCTGAGATTGGGCGACTTGATCCTGGGTCGTTGCTCGAACTTTACCGATTCCGCCGTCTGGTGCAATGCACATACGCACGGGCCGTGTGCCCTACGGATGTTCAGTTGCGTTTCCGTGCGTGCGGTGGAACAGAATATGTTGGGCAGCCCAGCACCTGCTATTAGCCGAGTCGGATATGATCATGTGTTGGCCATTGTTCAAACGTTGCTTGTGTTCCATGTTGGCAGTCGCACGTTCGTCGCGATTCGTGCCGCCACGGACTCGAGCTCGGTTTGGCTCTTTCGCTTGACTGAGCGTACGCTCATGTCTTGGCGAGCACGCGCGCTGTACAGCAGGCGTTTGCCCTGCCCAAAATATGCAACCCAAGTCATTGTGTTTCATGGCCAAGGGAGAAGGAGGTGCAGAAACCAAATCGAGTGGTTATCGCGGCAACAGAAGCTGAGGAGAAGGAGGCTTGGCAGGGGTGAGGAGGGAAATGAAGCGTGAATCATGCGAGATGCTTCATGCAAACGTGCGAAATGCTTGGCTGATGTAGCTTTCCTGCTTACACTCCATGCGCTGAGCAGCGACGAGCATTCGATCTTCAACGTTTTACGCGTGAACCGTTTGCTCTTCCTTCTCCGCCTCCTGCTCCCGGCGCAGCCATCACAGCGCCCTGTGCCCTCATCCCCGATGTCCGCACGACTGCTCGAGGCAGAGCTCGCAGCGTGCGGCTCCCGCCTCCCAGCGCACGCAGTGCCGAGCCCGAGCTGGCCCGGTCCTTCTCTTCGTCCGCGTCCTTTTCGCGTTGGCTCGTCCTCTGGGACCGCCTGCACGGCCTTGCGCCCTCGTGGCTTGGAGATGGCAGTGAAGGCATCCCGAGCATAGTGCGATGCGGTGGGCGGAGTTCATACCCTGGCAAGCTGAGCAGGGGCGCCTCCTTGACAAAAAGAGTCGGCCGCCAGCCCCGAGAGCGCCAATCGCGGCTCGCGCATCGCAGTTTTGGTTGGGGAGGCACCCTGCTCCAGGGCGGCGGCGCCAGGGCGCGAAGATAACCGCGCACCACGGGGCACCGGGCGGGAAATTGAGTGGCCTACGATCCGATCCGCCCGCGTCCTCATTCTCGTCTTGCTCCTCGTGCCCCAGGAGGAGGGTGGGGAAAACGAAACCTGGACCCCCTGAGATGCGCGCAGACCTCTCTCCTCATTCTTCTCCTCCCCCTTGGAGAAGAGGGAGGGGGGAGGAAGGGAGAGGAAGACGCTCAATGTCTTGCACCCCATTATCCTCCTGTCCTCCTCCTCCTCCTCCGCCTCCTCCTCCTCCTCCACCTCCTTCTCCTCCTCCTCCTCCGCCTCCTCCTCCGCCTCCTCCTCCTCCTCCACCTCCTTCTCCTCCTCCTCCTCCGCCTCCTCCTCCTCTTCCCTCCTCCTCCTCTCCCTCCCCTCCTCTTCCTCCTCCTCCGCCTCCTCCTCCTCCACCTCCTTCTTCTCCTCCTCCTCCTCCTCCTCCTCCTCCTCTTCCCTCCACCTCCTCTCCCTCCTCCTCCTCTCCTCCTCCTCCGCCTCCTCCTCCTCCTCCACCTCCTCCTCCTCCTCCTCCTCCTCCTCCTCCTCCTCCTCCACCTCCTCCGCCTCCTCCTCCTCCTCCTCCTCCACCTCCTCCTCCTCCTCCTCCTCCGCTCCTCCTCCTCCCTCCACCTCCTCCTCCTCCCTCCTCCTCCTCCTCCTCCTCCTGCTCCTTCCCTCCCTCCTCCTCCTCCTCCTCCTCCTCCTCCCTCCTCCTCCTCCTCCTCCTCCTCCTCCTGCAAGTGCTGCCGCCGCCCCACAGGCCCTGACCCCGAGAGGGGCCCCCAGGAGAGGCCTCCGGAGGGCCCCCACGCCAGCCCCCCGGGAGCGGCGGGAGGGGCCTCCGCCCGTGGCCCCCTCCGAGGGCCGAGCGCTTCGCCCGGCACCTCGCCCAGACGTGCTCGCGTCGCAAACTCTCTACGCTACTCTCCTCCTCCTCCTCCTCCTCCTCCTCCTCCTCCTCCTCCTCCTCCTCCTCCTCCTCCTCCTCCTCCTCCTCCTCCTCTCCTCCTCCCTCCTCTTGGGGTGGGCTGGTGAGGCAGGCGGTCCGCGCGGAGCTCCGCGGGGCGAGACGCCGATGTGCAGGGGCCGCGCTGCGCCGGGCGAGAGGGAAGGGGGGGGAAAGGGGGCGAGGTTCGAGGCGCTTTTGTTGGTGTTGCCTTTTTCGGCCTCCGGGGGCCGCCTTCGGGTCCAAAACGGCTCCGGGGTGGAGAATTGTACCAAATGGGCCCCGGCAGGCGTTCGGGGACCGATTCTGATCGGAGTTGCCTCTTATCTCGGGGCTGGACAGAACCCCCAACAGTGACACGTCGATTGGTGAATTGTCCGTTTTCGGTTCTCGAGAGGGCGCCGTGGCCGTCATCTTCCAGGCTTGCGCCCGCCAGGTTTGGGCCTCAGGTCGTTTTCACTAAACCACGTTTTGCTAGAGGGGGTCTGTCCATCCCCGAGTGTCCCCCTACAGGGGGATTTCCGATGCAAAATTAAACATACTCCAAAAATGCGCCAAAAAGGTCAAAACAACATTCAAAACATGGTCCCCAGACTATTGTTGTATTATTGTTTCAGCATTTGTGGGGTATGTTTATCTTTCGTCGACTGGTCAGGAGTGGAAAAAAAACACACAGACACAAGGAATCGTCGACCCCCGAGAAGATATGGGAAAGTATGGGAGAATTGGGGGGAAGGCAGAAACCCCAAACACATGGGAAATATGGGGGGGGGTATGTTTTTTTCCGTTTTTCAGCGAGCGAAGAACGGTATAAAATAAATTGTTTCGTTGTCGGGGGCGTTTGCCCCTGGGCGGCTGGAAAGTCTATACCCCTACGGTGCCACCGTAAGGGTCTTAACTTCCCAGCCGCTCTGGGACAGGCGCCCCCGACAGCGAAAGAGTTGATTTTACACAGTTCTTCGCCCGCTAATTTCGGGGGAGCGTAAGACCCGGGTTTGGCAGGACTCGGGTTCGCCATCGTTTTTTGACGACCGCGCCTCGGATTTTGACGAGGAGGAGTTTCGTGGGATGTCTGCAGCGGGAGGCCTCGTCAAAATGCAGGCTCGGCCTCGTCATTTTTGTTGACGACCTCGTCGGGGATTTCCGAGTCCCCTGTACCCAGGTCTTACGTCTCCCCGATAATTATCTGTGTGCACTTATCTGCGTGGGGCCCCGGGGCCCCTTCAGCTCGGGAGCTCAGGGTCGGCCTCCCCCGGAGATCCCGGCGACTCCGTCGGGGCGCCGTCGCCCTGCCTCGGGCCCCGGGGCCCTCGCGGCTCGGCCCGGGCCCGCGCGCGGCGGCGCGGAACGGTGGGGCTTGGGGCTCGGGTCGTGACTGTCTCACGCCTGGCATCGCTCGGGCGTGTGCATTTTTTCTCGGCGCGGGCCACCGAGGAGCATCCTTGATCCTTTGGCGGAAAAAGACCACGCACGAAGCCGAGAAAAAAGCACAGGGAATGAGCGTCCGAGCGATGGCGAGCACGAGGCTTCCATCTTTCCCACGGACAGGCTCGGGTCGTGACTTTCTCACGAGGTTGCAATCTTTCCCGCGGGCAATAGTTATATCCACATCCAGTGCGTCTTGGATTCTTGGGCTCTCTTCCCCAGAAGCCGTAGACGCACTGGATATGGATCAAAATCTGGCCCCGAGATGCTCGATTTTATCCATATCCGGTGCGCCTCGGCGTTGCGGCACCTCTTCCCAAGAAGTCCACGACGCTCTGGATATGGATACAAGTACTGCCCGCATTTCCCCCAGACAGGCTCGCGTCAGAAGCCATCGTTTTCTTAGTCCTTGTTTGGCCGATCGGCGCGGCCGCGCGGCCCCTCGCACCAGTCCCCCGAGCCCCTGGAGCAGATCGTGGCTGTTCCTGGCGCCTGCCTCAAGCAGGTGGAGCAAGCGCGGGGGCCCCGCTTCCCCCTAGGATGCCCCAGAGGCGCACTGTTCCCAACAGTCGCACTGAGCAGAGGTCCGGAGCCAGAGCCCCACCCCTTCTGCTGGATGTCGAAACGCCGAAGATCAGAGCGTGAATTACCTACCCCGCTTTCGCTTCCAGGCAAAACCAAGTCATACCACGCGCCTCCTCGTCAAGCGGCCTGACCAGTACAGGCCGTAGTTTGACATCGCTTGTTATCTCCTGGAAGCGAGGGTGGTCAAAAGCGAGGTAGGTTTGTTTGCCCCCTAGAACACGACAACGTTCACAGAAGGCATCAGGGTCGGCCTCCGTCGACGGGCCCCCCGTGCAGAGGGACGCTTCGCTCGAGTGGCCCTCGGCGTGGGCCCGCCGCGGGGCTACTCGAGCGCCACGGGCGCGGTGCCGAGGCGGCGTCTCGCGCGCCCGTGCCCACAGGAGCCGCGCACCAAGTGCCACACTTGCCTTAAGTCGGGCGTGTCCCCCTGCAGGGGGATTTTCGACGAAGAATCAAAAAGATCCCCAAACGAGTCAAAAAGTACTCCCAAAATAGTCTGGGGGCTATTTCTGTAGTATTTGTTTGATTTTGTTTGGGGGTATTTTGGGGGCATCTTTCATTTTTATTTGAAAATCCCCCTGTAGGGGGACAGGCCCGACTTAACTCTTGCCCAGGTTCACTCCCCACGTCTCGAAAAATTGAAACCTCGTGAGAGATCACGACTGGAGCCCTAAACCCCATCTTTCTGCGTCATTGTTTCGAACCAGGGCGATTTGCGAGGGTCCCGGGGCCCGAAGTTGTGCGAAAGTGCCCGGCTCGAAAAAATGGGGTCGCCAGAATCTCAGGGTCGTGCGTGTCCTCATTCTTTTGGACCGTCTGCCCTAACCTTCCGCCCCTTTATCGATATGATCGATGTGGGCTTCCTTGACTTGCGTAAGGTTTCAATGAGTTTCGATGAACTCCTCCGCACCTTCCGCAGAGGTCGGAAGATACGGAAGGTGAAGGTGGAGGGCCAGGGTTCTGGATCTGGGGACACCGATCCTGGCGTCGCATGCGTTTCCGCAACGGGCGGCCTTGCCTTGTTTCGCGGCCCTGGGGCCTGGGCGACTCGATGCGGCCGTAGAGAAGAGCAACAGAGAGATGGGGTTTGGGGGCTGAGCTTTTGTTGCGATGTCTCATGTGCTTCGTGACGTCGGATCTCGTGGGAGGAGAGGAGCAGGAGCAGGAGCAGGAGCAGCATCGACCCTCCCAGACATCCTCCTCCTCCTCCTCCATCTCCTCCATCTCCTCCATCTCCTCCATCTCCTCCTCCTCCTCCTCCCCCTCCTCCTCCTCCCCCTCCTTCTCCTCCTCCTCCGGTGCCCCGATGTGTTTCATGCGCGGCCCTCGCAAGTCCCGATGTTGTCCCCGGAACGGGCTTCTCATCCCGCGTCGCCTCTTTGCGGCCCTGCGGCCCGGCGAGGGACCCCCGAGGCTGAGCATCGAACATGCCCCTGACCCTCCGTACCCATCGGTCGTTGGAAGTGGGTACGGCAGGTTCGCGTCGTGTCGACCGGCGGCGACCCCGCCGCCGACGTTCAACGTTGAACGCCGACGGCGGCCCAGGATCGGTCGATGTTGAACGATCGGACGTTGCGGAGACGGCCGATCGTTCAAGGTTAAACGATCCAGCGCGGTGTCAGGAACCAACGCCAGGGTCGACACGGCACGGACCTGCTGTATTTTTGGACTCCCACATTCCAATCTACTCCAAGCGCCTTCCTACTTCAATGATCGAGTGGCCTCATCTTTTCCGACCTCGCAAGGGGGCAGGCGGAGCCCGATCTGCTTTCAACGCCTTCCTGCCTGATTTTTCTGCCTACTTCTTCCGAACGATGGTCATTGCTGGTCCACTGTGCTGCACCTCTGGGCTCGAGCGTCCAGGGCCGAGCTCGGCAGCTCCTCGCGCTCCTCGCCGAGGGCTCGCCTCTCCCGAGGGGCGCTCGCGGGGGGGGCCCCCCTCGACGCCCGCCTCCGGCCCGAGGTCCGCGGCGACGCTGAGCGGCACCGCGGCGGGTCCGGACCCAGGGGGGGAGGGGGAGGACAGGAGGAGGAGGAGGAGGAGGAGGAGGAGGAGGAGGAGGAGGAGGAACATGAACAGGAGGAGGAGGAGGCGGAGGAGGAGGAGGAGAGGAGGAGGGAGGAGGAGAACAAGGAGGAGGAGGAGGAAAAAGGAGGAGGAGGAGGAGGCGGGGGGAGGGTAGGAGGAGGAACGAGAGGGGCGTGGTGGAGGATGGGGAGGAGGACGAGTGGCGAGGGAGGAGGAGGGAGGAGGGGATGAGGAGGGAGGGAGGAGGAGGAGAACATGTGGAGGAGGAGGACGAGCGGAGGAGGAGGAGGAGACGGAACAGGTTGAGGAGAGGAGGAGGAAGGAGGAGGAAGGAGGAGGGAGGAGGACAGGTGGAGGGAGGAGGAGGATACAGGTGGAAGAGGAGAGGAGAGGTAGGAGGAGGTGGTGGAGAGGAGGAGGAGGAGGGGGAGGAGGCACCAGGAGAAGGAGGGAGAAAGGAGGCGGAGGGGGGAGGGGAGGTAGGAAGAGAAGGAGGAGGAGGCAGGAGGAGGAGGAGGAGGAGGAGGAGGAGGCGGCGAGGGAGGCCCTGAGATCCTGGCGCGCCAACTTTTTTTTTGTTTGAGCCGGGCGCTCTCGCCCAGTCTCGGGCCCCGGGGCCCTCGCGGATCGATGCGATGCTGGCAATGATGTTTGCGTGTGAGCCGGGCGCTCTCGCCCGACCTTCAATCTGTCTGAAAGTCGGGCCTGTCCCTCTACAGGAGGGGTCCTTCCTACTTCATGTTTTTACATTGTTCTCCCGACCGACATGTATGCATCACAGTCCAAAATTAGTCTGGGGACGATTGCTTGTCTATTTGTGAGCATTGCTGGAGTCTGTTTTGAGTGTTTCTATTTTTCGTCCAAAATCGGCCTTTAGGGGGACAGGCCCATTGTCAAAAAATTGTCTGGGGACGATTTTCTGACTATGCGCAAACATTGTGGGGGCATTTCCTTGCTATTTATTTTAAGTTTTCGCCCGAAATCCCCCTGTATGGGGGACAGGCCCGACCTAAGCCCAGTTTCGGGCCCCAGGACCCTCACAGATCGATCCGATTCAAAAAACGGCGCAGAAAGATGGGGTCTAGGGCTACGGTCGCGATCCCCCACGAAGTGTCAATTTTTCCAGACGTCGGATCTCAAGGAGCGGGCGGAGGAAGTGAGAAGGCCTGCCCCCTCCCACTGTTCCCCGCCCAGGGGGTGCCGCCCAGATAACGCTGCCGCAACGCTGCGTCAGGGGCAACGTTCCCAGACCTTCCTCGAGGGCCAAAAATAGCACCAGGACCCCGACACTTACAATCCAGTCGATGCTAAATCCAGTTGAGGTTTGAAGCATAGGTATGGACGGCTATTTCTTGAGCACTCTGGAAGGTGATGGAAGGCGATGGATGGCTATTTTTGTTAGCACTCTGGATGGTTTTTTCTAGCACTCTGGAAGGTCAGGGTTAGGGGGGGATGGGCTCATGGGGGAGGGCCCGGACGTCCAACGCATTGAAAGACCGCAGCGCGGAGGCGTTTCACAATTGTTCTGCCTCCGGGGGCTCTCGCCAAGCCCCGGGGCCGTGAAACGACGATTCATGAATTTGACCTTGATGAAACCCACCCTTGCGGCCACAGCTTTCGGCAGCAGGCGCCCAGATGCTTGCCACGAGGTGTGAAGCCCCCCCCCCCCATGGCTCAGGCCGCCTCCGTGCCGCTGGCGGTTCGAGGCGAGGACAAGCTGCGCCCCAGGGGAGGGCCTAGACTTTCGGGGGTGGGCAGACCTCCCACCCCGACACGTCGATTAAGGAATTGGCCGTCTTCGGTTCGCGAGAGGACGTCGCGGCCTTCGTTTCTGCGGGTCCAGGTCTTTGTGGGCCCCGGAAACGGCAGGGCCTTTTTTCTCACCGTTTCCAAAGAAATGCCCCTTGAAAATGGAAGCGGCAGAAAAACGGCGACCAGAAACGACGACAAAAACAGCTCCAGGATGGGAACCGGAGCCGGAACCGGTCAAAGAACGGCGACGGACGTGTAAAAAAACGGCGTCGGAACCGGCAAAACAACGGCAAAACGGAACCGGTAAAAAAACGGCCCTGTCGTTTCCAGGGCCCACTAAGGTCCAGGTCCTTCGGTGTCGGTCCCAGGCCGTGTTCGCTAAGGGGAGGCCTACTAAGGGGAGGTTTGTCCACCGCCGAGACTTCCGGGGACCGCGCATGGAGAAGACGCAGCATCGGATGCCTGGACCCCTGGGGGGCTCCCCGCTCCTGCCCAGGGGTGTCGCCCCCTCCCTCCGAGCACTGCATGGGGGAAACAGATATTAGAGCTCTGACGAATTGCTGAATTTCGAGAAACTGATTTTTAACCGACCAGAACTACGCAAAACTTCCGTCGGGATTTCTCGAGCCAACTAGCCCGCCAGCGCGCCCGAATTACTCTTAAGCCTCGTTGCGTCGAGGGTGGTGCGGTGGGGGAGTCGAGGACGGAAGGGTGAGGTCGTGGGGGGGGCCTCCTCCTCCCCGTCCTGCTCCCCCCGTCCTGCCCCCCCACGGGGTCGTGGGGTCGCGGGGGGCATCCTCCTCCCCGTCCTGCCCCCCCCCGTCCTGCCCCCCCCCCGGGGGCTCGCCCAGTGATCGCCGAGAAGGGGCCAGCTGGCCCGCCCCGCCCAGGAGCGCGCGGGGAGTCGATGTCGGTGGCCCATCGCCGCTCGATCGGCGCTGCATCGCCGGCTCCGTGTCAAGGTTTCCCCTCTGCTGGGCACCTGCTGCTGGAGGAGGAGGAGGAGGAGGAGGAGGAGGTGGAGGAGGAGGAGGAGGAGGAGTTCGGACGATCGCAGCACCCCCATAACGCCCGCGGCGAGGCGCAGCTGCGGGATAGCGTTCCGAGGGTGGAAGACAGCTGGAATCCAAGAGAACGCTCGGAAACCTCGAACCTCAGACCCTCGAACCCCCCATATCGTCGATGTTTCCCCGCCCCCTGGGCTGGTTCCCCCCCTGACGTTGCCCCTGGGAAGGAAAGGCGGGGGGGGCTACAGCCGCCGCGCGGCGCCGCCACTTTCCCCCCACCTCTCGCCGCAGGAAAAAACACTACGGGAGGAATTCGGCAATTTACGTGAGGTCGGATCTCGGGGGATCTCCAGGTTCCCCTCCTCCTCCTCCTCCTCCGCCTCTCCTCCTCCTCCTCCTCCTCCTCCTCCTCCTCCTGCTCCTCCTTCTCCCCTCCTCCCTCCCTCCTCCTCCTCCTCCTCCTGCTCCTGCTCCTGCTCCTCCTCCTCCTCCTCCTCCTCCTCCTGCTCCTCCTCCTCGGGAGGGGGAATCATTACGAAATCATCATGGGAGGGCGGATCTCAGGGGATCTCCAGGTTCCCCCATTTCTTCTCGTCGCGAAAAACAACACATCGAAACAGACGGTGTGCTCGGCAGTATGCGGCCTCTCGGGGCCTTCGCCAGGCCCCGAGGCTATCAAACAATGCCCCAGGATGAGAACACCCGGCCCCAGGGAAGGGGACCAGAGCTCCGCGGGCCCACGTTGTGAACACGCGACAACGTCGGAGTTCAGGGCCCCTCCTCGGCCTCCGAATTAGGCCTCGGGGAAGCGAAAGCACTCGGGGGCAGCGATAGGGGGGGGGGATAGGCCTAGGGGGGGGCGCATCGACCCCCAATCGCCCAGTGATCGCCGATAGGGACCCGATAGTCCCAGCCTGCCCTCTGGGGCCCATCGCCGACCAACCGGCGATGTATCGCCGATTCCAGGTCGATGCACCCCCCTATGCCAGTTCCCTCCACTCGTTGCCCCTCGAGGACGCATTCGGGCGCGTGGATTGGTCACGGTCGTCGTCGTCGTCGTTTTCGTCGTCGTTTTCGTCGTCGTCGTCGTCGTCGTCGTCGTCGTCGTCGTCGTCGTCGTCGTCGTCGTCGGTCGTCGAATCCGTACGGAGTCGGCACGCTCCGTCACCACACCAGGCGGCAACGGCCCCCTGCCTCGGGGGCGCTCCCCCGTCCGTGGAGCCGGCGCCCGCGCGGAGAGTTACGGCTGGCACGAGGGCAGCGAGCAAGTTTGGCTCGGGAGGCGTGCCCTTATGCTCTTCATTCAGGAGGGAACAAAACACACAGACACAATTAATCGGCGATTCCTTAGAAAATATGGGAAAATACGGGAAGTGGGGGGGAAGACAGAAACCCAGAAAATATGGGAGAATATGGTGAATATGTTTATTTGTGTGTATTTATTTGTGTGTCCTGGGGCCCCTCCACTTATGCTCTTCATGTTCGTGTCTTCCGCCTCGGGGCGCTGCTCGTGTGGAGAAGCTCCGTGGGGCCACGGTCCCCCACGACCTCGTGGTGCAGAAGCCTAGTGTCCTTTGGGTGCCTGGCCATTGGCATTCTGGCGGAGGGGGAAAATCAGAAGGGAAAAAACACAGACACGATGAATCGTCGATCCCCCAGAAAAGATGGGAAAATATGGGAAGTGGGGGGGGGACAGAAATCCAGAAAATATAGGAAATCATGGGGGACCCTGTTATTTGTGTGTATTTGTTTGTGTGTCCTGGGGCCCCTTCAAAAAAGTCTTCCTGGGGCCGTGGCACCTCGCCGAAGGGGCCCCTGTTCTAGACCCACGCTCTCGTGGTCACGTGAGCGACGCCACAGGACGGGTTCGCCTGCGCGGACGTTCGTGAGCAGGCTGCCCGCGCAGGGTCGCACGTGAGCGCCCATCTTCTCCGACGCGGCGTGCCGCGCTGGCGGCCCGCGGCATCAGCTGTGGCGCGAGGTCGATATGGCATCCTGCGTAAGACCCCCCTCGGAATCCTGCGCCCCTCTGGCTGTCGGGCGAAAGTACACGCGGGGGTACGGTTGGCAGGAGTCTGCAGAAAGAGGAATTCAAGAATTCAGTACAGGTCGGTCTTCTAAAGCCTAGAAGAGAGCGCGCGTACCCCCAGAACTAGCAATTGGTATAGATGCGGACCGATGCCGTTTCGCATTCCTCCTCCTCCTCCTCCTCCTCCTCCTCCCCCTCCTCCTCCTCCTCCTCCTCCCTTCCTCCTCCTCCTCCTCCTCTCTCCTCCTCCTCCTCCGCCTCCTCCTCCTCCTCCTCCTCCTCCTCTCCTCCTCCTCCTCCTCCTCCTCCTCCCTCCCCCTCCCCTCCCCCCTCCCCCTCCTCCTCCTCCTGCCCCCTCCTCCTCCCTCCTTCTCCCCTCCTCCTCCCCCTCCTCCTCCTCCTCCTCCCTCCTCCTCCTCCTCCTCCTCCTCCTCTTCCTCCTCCTCCTCCTCCTCCTCCTCCCTTCCTCCCCCTCCTTTTCCCTCCTCCTCCTCCTTCTCCTCTCCTCCTCCTCCTCCTCCTCCTCCTCCTACCTCCTCCTTCTCCTCCTCCTCCTCCTCCTCCTCCTCATCCTCCTCCTCCTCCTCCCCCTCCTCCTCCCCTTCCTCCTCTCTCCTCCTTCTCCTTCCTCCTCCTCCTCCTCCTGCCTCTCCTCCCTCTCTCCCTCCCCCTCCCCCTCCTCCTCCCCCTCCTCTGACCCCCTCCGTTTCGTCGCCCATGCTTCGGCTGCACGGATGGCCCCCGTGTTGTGGCTCGAGCTCTGGGCCCGCCTTCCTCGCGGGGCGCGGCACGGCCATGGAGCTCGCCCCCTGCGAGGCACCCCGTGCTTGGGCGGGGCCCGGCGGAGGCCTCCCGGGGCGCACTGGAGCCCTCGGAGGCGACCGACGAGAAGGGGGCGAACAGCCCACCCTGAGACCCTGGCGGCGCCATTGTCTCGCTCCAGGCGTTTTCGCCTCGCATCGGGCCCCGGGATCCTCACAGATCGATCCGCTTCGAAAGATGACGCGGAGAGATGTTGTCTGGGGCTCCAGGCGTGATTTGTTGCGACGTTGCCATTTTTTCGCCACTCCGGGTCTCAGGGCAGGCGCGGGCATCACACGTATCCGCCAGGGAGCCTCGCCGAAGGCATGCAAAATCGGCGCTCCTGGATGCATGTATTGCCCTCCCCTGGGCTATTCGCCCCCATCGTCGCCTCCGACAGCCTAGGAGGAGGAGGAGGAGGAGGAGGAGGAGGCCCCAGGTAGTCCCAGCTGGCCTGAACACCTTGAGATCCGGGCGTCGCAAGCATGTCACGTCACGGGCGTCGTCGCTGGGCTTCGGGCCTTGGGACCATCACAGGTCGACCAGGCTCGGAAGATGCCGCAGAAACGTGAGTTCTAGGTGTTATGGTCGTGATGTTTCGTGCCGTTGTATGTTTTGGCGGCGTCGGATCTAAGGCCCCCAGAGTGGTTCCAGCTGGCCTCAACATGCCTCCAGAATGGTCCAGGGCGGTCTCAACGGCTTGGGCGGCATACCAGCACCCCGCACGTCTACGATGATCATGTTGCTGGAGATGATGCCAGCGACGATGCCGGCGATGATGAGGATGCTTTGGGCTCTCGGTGGTACGGATGCTGACGACACATCTGATGCTTGCTACCTCCTTCCCCACCTCAGCCTTCTGCTC
>CAUYUJ010014262.1:0-51800 GCA_963575745.1 Prorocentrum cordatum | reverse complement strand
GGAGGGAGGGAGGGAGGGAGGGAGGAGAAGGAGGAGGATAGGGGAGGAGGAGGAGGAGGAGGAGGAGGAGGAGGAGGAGGAGGATGTTTTTGAATGTTCGTAGATCTACGAACATTCCACGTATGGTCCGACGCGAACCTCAACTCTGGGGTCAATATATGTTGTAGACGATACCCGACTCGATTGTTGTCAGGAAACGATCGGGCGGGGCTAGGACAATGATTAACCCAGACCCCCTCGGGTCATCAAAAGATCACGATGGGAGGTTTTTCACTATTTTCTGCCTTTGGGGGCCCTTACTGGCTTTTGGGACCGTCAACAAAACGACTCGGGATGAGAAACCGGTCCCGGGAAATGGGTGCAGACAGCTGGAAGCTCACGTCATGAAAAAATCATGACGTGGGAGGTCTGGGAATCCGTTCGAGAGCGTTCCGCGACGCTCTCAAAGCGTTCCAGAACGCTCTGAGGAGGCCGCAACGCCCGAGACATTTTCCAGAGCCGCCGGATCTCAGAGATTCTCGATACATCCGCACACGATGGTGTCCTCGTCCTGGCTTCGTCTTGCTTGCTGCCAGGGAAAAATGGAAACGGCGGGCGGTGTTTACAAATGCGCAGCCTCTGGGGGCCCTCGCCGGGCCTCGGGGTCGTCAGAGAGCGGTTGAGGATGAAAAGCCGCTCCCCGGGAAGGGGTTCAGACCTCTGGGGAGCCACGCTGTGAACGAATTACAACGTCAGATGTCTGGGTGTACTCAGCGTGTCGTTCCGCTGGCTCTGGCCCACCACTCTGCGGGCGCGACACGCTAACCACGCCCTAGTCCCTAAGCGTCAGCGTTACGATCGTTTGCGAGCTTCCTGGCCTGCGGAGCGGAGCGAAACGCTATCCGCTTGCTTGGCGGACATGGCGTGTCGCCGGAGCCGCCGCCGCGACACGCCAAGCAAAAGGCCCCGATCGTATACGTGCTCCAAGCCCTCCTCACGATCTGATTTCTCAATCGGGGCCGCCTGGGGCCGCGCTTTCATAAAACAGAAAACGCGTCGTCAGATGTCTGAGTACATGTCCGCCAGGCGTGGCCTGGCCCATCTTGGACGCAGAATCAGCGCATGCGCCTCCCGGGCTTAAGCCCACGGGGGCGCAATGTACCGCTCCTGGGCCCAGGGGACCCCGAGATCAAATAGCAGCACCTCATGCAAACGTCTCGACCGGATCCGTGCACCCTGTCCTGTTGCGGCACTCTGCCTTGAGCCGCTGCGATCCGTGAGGGCCCCAGGGCCCGAAGCAGGGCAAAATCGCCAGTCTTGAGAGCTCTGCGACGCCAGGATCTCAGGGGGAGGGCCGGGCCGAGGTCGGCTGATCTGCGCAGATCTCGTGGCCCCAGGCCCCGTGGGCACCAGCTTCGAGCGCAGCACCTCCCGGGACAGCGGCGGCGCAGGCATCGAGCGCAGAGACTTCGGCGCCCAGAGGTGCATGGGCCGCCAGGACGGCCTGCGCCAAAGAGTGACGTCTCCGCTGGGGCCAATCGGGCGGGCCCAGGACCCGGATAGGTCGCTACACCCTGAGATCCTGGCGTTGTCGTTGTGTCTCGCCAGTCGTCGAGCCTCGGGATGATTCCCAGCAGGTGCGCTTCGCCGAGGGCGTTCCAGAGTTGCCGGAACGGCCCCCGCAGAGCCGAGCTATGACCCGAAAACCTCAGGGGTTGGGCCGACTTTGAAATCCTGGCCTCGCATGCTGTTCGCAACGGGTGCATTTGCTTTGCTTCGGGCCCTGGGACTCTCTCGGATCGATCTGGCCGGAAAGATGCCGCGGGAAGATGGGGTCCAGGGTTCCAGTCGAGTTCTTGCACGATGTTGCAATGTTTCGTGGCATTGTGTATGAACTTCGAAGCTTTCCGATTGGTGGTGTTCTATCAGGAGTTGCGCTACCCACACTCATGTCGCGGTTCGAGATGCAGGCCAAAAAAAACACTCCGAGCGGTTTACATCATCTGACCTCGCTGTTTCATCACAACCAGGCTCCATAGAATTACGCCAACGTAGATTTGTGGACGACGTCGTAGGCATCGGCAAGGTCTACTGTAGATTGCGCGTGTTCAAGTACCTCACCAGCATGCACAGTGAACAGTTATCACCAACACGTATCTTGGACGATCCTGAAATCCCGTGTGTTTGGTTAGACATGCAGCCATGGCCTCTGGGACCCTTCACATGGATTGCCCCGAAGAACGACAGCAGGGTTTGGCTCTTCGAGGACTCCGCGGGGCCCCGCCCGAAGACGAACATCCCCCGTGGTCTGGCAAGCCCCCCAGGGGCTTCAACATGGTCGCCCCTGGAGGAGGGGGAGGGAGAGGAGGAGGAAGAGGAGGAGGAGGAGGAGGAAGAGGAGGAGGAATGAAAAGGAGGAGAAGGAGGAGAAGGAGGAGGGAGAAGAGGAGGAGGAGGAGGAGGAGGAGGAGAAGGGGGAGAAGGAGGAGGAGGAGGCGGAGGAGGAGGAGGAGCAGGACCAGGAGGAGGAGGAGGAGCATGAGGAGGAAAAGGAGGAGAAGAAGAAGAAGAAGAAGGCTTGGCCCGACAGGAGCCCGCGCACAGGGCCAGGGCGCTGCTCCATTCCGAGGCCTCGGAGCGGGAGCAGGAGCTCACCGCCGTGCTGCCGTGCCGTGTGCCCCAGAGCCCAGACAACCCCGCGAGGTCGCCGCGGCACCCTACCTTCGTCGAGTGCGAGACGGTGATCTCCGAAATGGTGGTTGGGGCCTCCTCCTCCTCCTCCTCATCATCCTCCTGCTCCTCCTCCTCCCCCTCCTCCTCCTCCTCCTCCTGCAACCTCCTTCTCCTGCACCTCCTCTCCTCTTCCACCCCTCCTCCTATTCCACCCCCTCCTCCTCCTCCTCCTCCTCTCCTTCCTCCTCGTCCTCCTCCTCCTCCTCCTCCTCCTCCTCCTCCTCCTCTTCCTCTTCTTCCTCCTCGTCCTCGTCTTCGCCCTCCCCCTCCTCTTCCCCTTCGTTGGGCGCGAGACGGTGCTTTCTAAAATGGTGTTTGTGGCCTCCTCCTCCGCCTCCTCATCCTGCCCACCTCCTCCTCCTCCTCCTCATCCGACTCCTCCTCCACCTTCTCTCCCTGCTCCCCCTCCTCCTCTACTTCCTCCTTCTCCTCCTCTCCTTCCTCATCCCCGTACTAGTCCCCTTCGTCGGGCGCAAGACTGTGCTTTCCGACATGGTGGTTGGAGCCTCCTCCACCTCCTCTTCCTCTCCTTCCCCTCCTCTTCCTCCTCCTCCTCCTCCTCCTCCTCCTCCTCCTCCTCCTCCTCCTCCTCCTCCTCCTTCCCCCCCCTCCTTCTCCCCCTCCTCCTCCCCTTCGTCGGGCGCGAGACAATGCTTTCCGAGCTGGTTGCTGGGGCCTCCTCTTCAACGTCCTCCTCCACCTCCTCCTCGTCCTCCTCATCCGCCTCCTCCTCCTCAACCTCATCCTTTTTATCCTCCTCTCTCCTCCTCCCCCTCCTCGCCCTCCTCCTCCTCCTCTCCTTCGTCGGGCGCAAGGCAGTGTGTTCCAAATTGGTGATTGGGGCCTCCTCCTCCATCCCCTTTTCCTCCTCCACCTCCTCCTCCGCCGCCTTCTCATCCCCCTCCTCCCCCTCCTCCACCTCCTCTTTCTCACACTCCTCCTCCTCCGCCTCCTCCTCATCCCTCCTCTTCTTTTTTCTCCTCCTCCTCCTCCTCCTCCTCCTCCTCCTCCTCCTTCCTCCTATGTCTACAGGGTGGAATGCTTCACCGTTTTTCACATCTCCTTGGGCCCATCGAGCACTGCTGGTGACGCTGTCGAACTAAACGAGGGCATGGGCGCACGTTCGGCAAGGCCAGGGAGAGGCCCTCGGCACCTTGGCGCCCAGCGTACATGGAGAGCTCGAGGGGGGCGGCCTTGTGGAGGACACGCGACGCCCGTGCACCCGCGGACCCAGGCTGCCGCCATTCAGAAGTTCAGAGCTGCGTCAACCTGTTCAGCAATGCACCCTTCGACGGCGGCTGGAGCAGATCGTTTCAGACCGCGCCGTTGGGCGCGTGCATCCAACGCAGCCTTGTCGGTGCTCGGCGACTTCCTCTATGTTCGTGAAGTTTTTGGATGCTGGCCCTCCCGGCTGGCCCACGCTAGCACTGTCCATCTCGCCAAACCAGTTGGGGGGCGATCGACAAATTACCCCACTTCCCTCCACGCATCGCCTGCGGGCAGAAAGTCGGGTCTCTCGAGCTCGCGGGCGGGCTCCGAGCCTGCGTCGACCCACCGACGCCCCTGCTACAGTTCTCGCGCAGGCAGAGGGAGGGGTGGGCGCGAAGGCCCGGACTCCCCAGCCTCTGTACACGCCATAGTGGACATTGAGAAGTGTTCCGGCAAAGCACCATGGATTCAGTTACTTCGAGCTGCCCGTGTGTTCGGGCCCCCTGGCCAGCTCATGGCTTCCGCCATTCGCGCGCCCATGGGCGCGCGGCGGCTTTCCTGGGACAGCAGCTCCACTGCCGAAGTTTGGACGTCGCGCGGCGCGCCCCCAGGGCGCGCCTTTGCCGCGTTCGCCCATCGCTGTGTCACGCTCGGTCCGCTCGGCGTTCTGCCAGGCATGCTGCGCACCTGCGGCGCACTAGCGACCTTTATGTTGACGAAATCACTTTCTCTATCACGGGCACTGTTGCTATTGCAGTTCCGTGGGCTATTAAGGTGCCTGGGCTTGTGGTATACATTATTGATGATATGGGATTACCAGCAGATCGACGCAAGATGAAAGTTCCCCGCAGCTCCCAAAAATTAGGTAGACGTGCGCGCTAAGTCGGGGGCCCTGGGCTACGTCTATTGCTGCGCTCTGGAGGCCTCGAATCGAAGTAGGCCCTGGCAGGGCTTTCAGATTCGCTGAACTGCGGGCTCGGGTCAGGCGCGCGCCGCGCAGGACCCCCAGGGCCAGGTTGATTCGACGAGCTGGCCCCATCGCGAGCAAGTTTGTTAAGTAAGCGCTACCATCAGCAAAAAATCGTTGCATCGGAGCTGGCGAGCCCCATTTCGGCTCGTATCTTAGATGCGAGCGGTTCCTCGGCAAGCATGGCACCCTGCTGGCGCCTCGGCCAGCTCGTGGATCAAGGCCTGCTTCAGGCTAGCATGTACACCGAACGCCAGGTGGAAGCCTGGGTCGCGCCGCTTTGCCAGTGGGCACTGTAGTTGCGAGACCGGAGTTTGCCCGATGGCTGCTGGGGCCTCGCCTGGAAACGTCAGATTCAAGAGGCGCATCGCACTGACGAGCCTTGGAATTGCGTCGCTGGGCCTGCGGGGGCAATGCAATTGGCCCCCATGGGACCTCCAACGGACTTCTACATCGGTGTTCCTCTGGCGCACCGACCTGGGAGACGTATTGGGCCGGGGGAAGGCAGCCCCATCATCGGTCCAAACGCTTGCTCGGGATGCGGCCGTGCGTAGGCCCCGGGAACAACGGGCCAGACGGCCCCATCTTTTTTCGGGAGAGCGCACGAGGCCCAAGGAGCCCCTGGGTGGACGGAGCCCGCCCCGCGGTTGCTTCATAAGGCGCACAAGAGCGAGGGCCACTCAGCCACGCGCGGAGGGGGGCGGGGGGGAGGGGGGGGGCTTCTTAGAAGCACCCCTGCTTCCTAGAAGGCGCGGGCCTTATCGATAGATGTAAGGCCGGCGCCTTCTAAGAAGCAGCCTCTTTCTGAGAAGCCCATCCCCCCCTCCCCCCGCCCCCTTGCGCGCGCCGCCAGACCGCGATGGTGATTCTGAAGGGGCCGATGTTCCCGAATCCCCTCAAGATTCCCCAGCACCCGACAGGCCATGGGCTCCAGATGCGCGTGAAGCTGGGATCCTCCGCGCCACTTTTGGCTGAGGCATGTCGCCCCCTGACCGACTTCTTCGATGCGGATACTGCGAAGATGCACAGTGCCTTCACTGCTCTTCTGTAGCACGCGGCGGCCAGCATACCATGAGGACATGCGCGCGCAGCGAGGAGGAGAGGCACGCGGTCTTCGACGGAGTGAACCTCCGCGGATTCCCACCTCGCGAACCAGGCGCTCGGATGCGGGATCGAGGCCTCGTCGGGCGATCGCTTTTGCCATCCATGCCCCCAGGAACCGCACCTCGCAGTGGCGCGCGCAGCATGGGAATGCGAACCTCATCGCCGGAACGGTCTTCACAGACGGCGCCCGCAAGAAAATTTGGTCTTGGCCTGGGAGCGCTCGTGCAGGATGGGGCTTCGCTCAAGTCCAGGGTAGAGCTGCAGTGGCATTGGCGCGCGCGGCCCTGCCTGGCCCCATGCAATCCTCCACCGTGGCCGGGCATGTTGCCTTGTTTACAAGCTCTGCTCGTTTGTATCCTGCCGATCCTAGTGCATATCGATTCGAACGGGCTCGCTGATGGGCTTCGAACGGGCCCTGATTGGCGCATCTTCCCCCGTCGCACCAACGTGGACCTGCGGGAGGCCATCTGGGCCAAGATGCAGGGCATCGGAGGCCTCCAGCACATCCTGAGAGTCGAGCACGCCAGGGCCCATCGGCGGGGCCACGGTGAGCTCGCCAGAGGCAACAGATGTGCGGATTACGCTGCCACGCAGAGCAGGGATTCACACGCTGCCCCAGCCTCTGCCTTGAAGGCTACGAAGATAACCTACAAGAGGATGCGTTTGCCTGCGATGGTTGGCCACCGCGCATGCGACTCATTTCGAGGCGGGTTAGGCATGCCACTCTGAGTCGCCAGAAGGAGGCGAGGAAGCGCAGGGACCACGGGTTGACGGGCCCAGCCCCCCACCAACAATTGCGCCACGTGTCTAGCCATGTTCCCGAGCGGGCCGTCTGGAGGCGCAACGTTTGGCATGAGAGGAGCGAAAGCTGATAAGACCCCTGATCGACTCCCCCTGCTCCCCTACGCGATCCGCGCCCGCGCGCGCCACGGCCGCCGCGCTACGCCTGCGCCTCGCGGTGCTCAGGTCTCTGGGCAGCGTCGGATCTCGGGGCGCAGGCAGCCTCCCCAGCCAGTCCGGGAAAGCCTCGGCTGGCCTCGACGGGCCCCCCGCGAGTAGCCCGGGGCGGTATCAATGCCCCAGCGCCGCCGCTGGCGTCGCCACTGCGTCGCGTTGCGCCCCATGGCCGAAGCGTCAGGACCGCCCCGGACTGCTCGGGGGGCCCACTGGGGCCAGCTGGGAGTATTCGGGGGGGGTATCGAGCTGAGGCCATCCAGGACTGTCAGGGGCAGCTGTCCGCGCGCAACCCGGAGCCTTGCCAGCAGCGTTGGAGGTTGAGCCAGCGTCCAGAAACAATCAGCATCACAAAGACTATGGATCCAAAGTCCCCAACCACCACTTTGTATCCCCGGGTTGGCGTAGTGGGTGGTCCTGCGTTGTCCGCCTGCATAACTGGCCAACCGTCATGTAGATCCGCAAGGGCTTCGCCCCCATGCCGCCGGCCCCCCTCTCTTAGAATGGGACTTGCCAGAGCTGTGTTGGGATCTCTGGACGCTGGCGTGAAGCAGTGTCGGGACTTCACGCGAGAGCCAATACTTATTTACAAAAGTGTACGGTTTCGGTGGCGCAGATATTATGTAATTTACGATGGTTGATAGTTTCGGGGACGCGGATATTGCGTAAGTTAAAAGAGTGTGTGGCCTCGGGGACGCAAAGATGGCATACTTTGTTATGGCTTCGGGGACGCGAATATTGCAAAAATACAAGGGTTGGTGGCCTCGGGGACCCACATATTCTGTAATTTACATAGGTGTATGGCTTCGGGGGGGCAAATGTTGTGTAATTGACTAGGGTGTATTGCCCTGGGGATTCGAATTTTGCATAATGTTCAAAGGTCTATGGCCTCGGAGGCGCGAGTATTCAGCATTTCACGTGGATGTATGGTCTCGGGGGCGCGAATATTAGCTAATTTACTGTGGCTTATGGCTTCGGTGACGCGAATATCCCGTAATTTCCAAGGGAATATGGCTTCATGAACGCGATTATTGTATACTTTACCATGGTTTATGGACGCGGGGACGCGAATATGGCGTAATTTGCAAGGATTATGGCCTCGGAGACGCGAATATCATATATTTTGACGTGTCCCACGCCCCCCCAGGACTTCAGACAACGCGATCTGTGCGAAAAAAAAACTGGCTTGGGACTCCCCCCCTCGCGCGTTCAGCAAAAAATTGCAGTAAGGCAGCAGAAAGTAGGACTGCAAGTGTGGAAACTGGAAACTGCAACTGGAGCAGGGAGCTGCGATCCTCACCCTCGCAGCCTGGTGGCCCCGCACAGGGGCCGGCGGATTACGAAATGGTGGTTAGGTCTGTTCGGGTAGTTCCTGACTGCGCAAGCAGACAGCAGAAACCAACCACTACTGCACAACCGGGCGTGTGCCGGCAGAGCGGCCCGGGCGTTTTCCACCCGAGCGACCTCCTCACCGCCTGCGACCCCTGAGGCCTGGGACCTCTGGACGAGAAGGCTCGGCGGCGAGCCTCCTCCTTCTCCTCCTCCTCCTCCTCCTCCTACTCCTCCTCCTCCTCCTCCTGCTCCTCCTCCTCCTCCTCCTCCTCCTCCTCCTCCTCCTCCAAGGTGGACTCCTCAGACGCCCCGAGGATCGAGGAAGACAAATCGGCACAAGCCCAGGACCCCGACAGACCCAGACCCGACGGTGTGCCTTCTCTGTTCTTCCCAGAGGTCCGACGTCGTGATTTTTCCAATGCGGGGCCCCCGGAAGTCCCGACCCATTCCCCGGGACCGGTTTTTTGTCCCGAGTCACTTTTTGACGGTCCCGAGGCCCGGCGAGGGCCCCTCAGAGCCGAAATTTGAGAAAAACCTCTGTCTTGATTTTTTTCGATGCGTTGGATCTCTGTGTTTCGGCGGTTTCTGGAGGCCTTTCTTCTTGGCTCTGGACGCCTTCCAGCAGCTGCGCCTCCCCGAGAGGCATCTCCGGGGCTGCCCGACTCGTCCCGAGCAGACGCCGGGGGCCCGCGGTGTCGCCCGCGAGCCAAGGCTCCGCGGGCGCACCTTTGTTCCAGTCCCCGCGGCAGCTCCTCGATCCCAGGCCCCCGACGTCGTGATTTCTCCGTGGCGTGGACCCCCCCCGGCGGTCTGGACCTCCTCTCTGGGACCGGGCCTTCCTGCCGACTGTTTTTTTTGTAATCACGACCCCGAAGGCCGGCAATGCTGGGGCCCCCCCAGGGGCGGAGAGCCGCGAGGAACCTGCCGTCGTGATTGCTTCCTGGCTCGAGGGGGTCTGGGAGCTCGGCCTCCGCGGCCCGTTCTTGGGCCTCGGGGCCATCGGTCAGATGCGGTGTCGAGGCCCCCACCAAATTCAGGAGGGGAAAAAACACACAGACACAATTAATGTTCGATTCCCCCGAAAATATAGGAAATATGGGAAGTGGGGGGGGGGAAGACAAAAACCCAGAACACATGGGAAAATATTGGGAATTTTCTTATTTGTGCGTGTATTTATTTGTGTGTCCCAGGGCCCCTTCACAAATTCCCACCCCAGTCGGGGATACACCCCTCGATGCCCGAAGGGAGCGGCCAGGGGGGGGAATCGGCCAGTGTGGGGGCCCAGGCCACGCCGCGGGGGAAAAAGAGGTCGGACAAACGATGCTCCGAGCTCGGCCTCCGCGGCCCGTTCTTGGGCCTCGGGGCCATCAGTGAAACGGGACCCGGGGGCGGCGAAAAAAAAAGAATAACATATAAAAAAGAGAGAGAAAAACAAAAGAAAAGAAAGAAAACAAAAAAAAACGTCCTCGCGGAGGCGGTCGCGCCCTCCCGGGACCGCGCACGGCAGAGAGAGGCACACCGTCGGACGTCTGGGGGCACGCCAGGAGGCTGGACGCACCTGGGGCGCTCCAGGCACCCGGAGATGCAACGCACGGAAGAACTCAAGACGGAGGTTTGTCGCAGATTTCGGTTCCCGGGGGCCCTCGCCGGGCCTCGGGGCCGTCAAGACTCGGGGGCGGCAAAGAGGGGGTTGATGACTAGGGGGGGGGTGGAGATCATGGCGTGGGCCATGATATTTCCCCAGATTTCATGGCGCCTCTTCTTATTTCATTGCGTCCCTGGCCCCCCCGCTGGGCCGCGCACATGCCGCCAGTCATGATTTGCACCCCCCTCTCTTGGACCCTCCCCTCTTGGCCGCTCCCGAAAAACACGACTCGGGATGAAAAACCGGTCATGTGGGGAATGGGTCGAGGCTTCCCGGGACCCCGCGTTGAAAAAGTCACGACGTCGGACCTTTGGGAAGGGCCGGCCTCGCCATCGAGGATCGAAGGAGTTCCGCTGCTCCCTCGGCGGAAGGCGGCGGAAAGTTGGCGGCAGGCGGAGGTAAAGCGGGGCCGCCTGCGCCGACGGAAGCCTGCGGAATGCTGGCGGAAGGCGGCGGACGTGAGCAGCTGCGCCCCGAGAGGTGGCAACGTGTTTGGGTTCCGGGTTTCCGGAATCGCTCACATGACGCGGTCAGTCTCGGCGATGGTTGGATGCACATATGGCAAGATGTGTTTCGCAGGCTCGGCCATCATACGGTGCGCCGGGCTTCCGCAAGGTGCATCTCCGGCGCGTGGCCTAGCCAAGTGTTCCACAGGTGAGCCCGAGCGCAGGTGCTTCCAGCCTCATGGGGAATTGTCGGAGGGCCGCGCGAATCTTCTGGATCCGCGCTGGACACCCCGGGCGGCGCCTCCAGCGACGCGATCCGAGAAATCCGCGCGGACCTCCGAAAGTTTGTGTTCGTGCCGATTTTGCCTCTCCGAGAGGAAGGCCAAGTCGGCCCAGCCCGGGGAGTTCGAGATGCTGTCCGTGTGGAACAGGCCTGGGTCACGACAGAGGGGAATAGGCAAGGGGGGGGGGGGGGGGGGGGGGGGCAAAAAGTGCTGCATGCAGTTGGTTGCAGCCCCGCCGCCAGGCCATTTCCACGACACTGAAGAAATTGCAACGTCGCGAGGGAGGAGGGGGAGGAGGGAGGAGGGGGAGGAGGGAGGAGGAGGAGGGAGGAGGGAGGAGGGGGAGGAGGAAGGAAGGAAGGAGGAGAGACGCGGAGCACCGTCTCTTCAAAGCGAGGACCCAACACCACAGGATGGTTGGGAAGAAATTGCAACGTCGCGAAAATCACGGCCAGAGCCCCAGACTCCACCTTTCTGCGCCATTTTCCAGCCGGGTCGACCTGTGAGGGCCCGGCGCCCGGAGACCAGGCAGAAGCGCCCGGCTCGAAGCCGGCGCCGAGGTGCCAGGGCCCCGACTTAAGCCCAGGGGAGAGGAGGAGGAGGAGGAGGAGGAGGAGGAGGAGGAGGAGAAGAAAGAGGAGGGGGAGGAGGAGGAGGAGGAGGAGGAGAGGAGGAGGAGGAGGAGGAGGAGGAGGAGGGGGAGGAGGAGGAGGAGGATGAGGAGGAGGAGGAGGAGGAGGAGGAGGAGGAGGAGGAGGAGGAGGAGGAGGAGGAGGATGTGGTTTCGTTAGCCTCTACAGGCCCGAGAAGCCCGTCACCTCGCTGAAGCGCCTGCAGACCCGCATGCAGGTCGGCCCTGGAGACGACGGGGGCCTCAAGCAGTGGCGAGGCGCCCCGGCGTGCCTATAGCCTTACCAAGCAATGTTCTAAGAACTTTCTTTGGTTCCCACGAACTGTTCTCAGAACATTTCTGGCGGAGCGTGTCCTGCTTTGTATCACCTCGGGCTGATGTTCCAGGAACCATTGCTCCTGTTCTTGGAACATGCTTGGGTTCTCTACGGACATTTCGTGGTAGGACTATGGGAATGCCGGGACGGCCGGTCCCTGCTCAAGGGGGGGGGGGCACGAAGGCTGCGCCCAGGCGGCCAGCCCCGGCGGACCCCAGCAGGCCAGCCCCCCGCGGGCAGTCCCCCGCAGGCCTCCCCGGGGCCCCCCGAGAGCAGCCCAGGGCGGCCTCGGCACCCCGGCGCCGCCTCCGGCAGCGCCCCGAGGGCCCGCGGGGCCCCAGCGTTGGGGTGCGGGTTCAGTTCGCCCCGGTCTGCCCGGGTGGCCTCCTGAGGCCAGCTGGGACCCCTCTCAGGAGGGGAAAAAACACACAGACACAATGAATCCTCGATTCCCCAGAGAATATGGGAAAATATGGGAAGTGAGGGGGAAGACACAAATCCAGAAGATATGGGAAAATATGGGGGATCTTCTTCTTTGTGTGTATTTATTTGTGTGTCTCAGGGCCCCTTCACCCTCGAGGGGCCGGACGCCCGACGCCGCGAAAGAAAGGCCGGCAGCGTGACAGAGCCTCGAGCCCGGTCGGTCTTTCGGCGGCCTCGCTGCGAGCCTCGTGGAGCTGTGCTGGCCCCAGGGGGCCCGAAGCCCAGCGAACCCAGACCCCCGACCCTCGCCCTCATTCTTCCAGACCTTCCGACCTCTGCGGAAGGCGCGGAAGGTGATGCATTGAAACGATTGAAAGCCTCAGGAAACGCAAGAAAACTCAGCGCTTCACGAAGCGCAAGAGTGTGGAAGGTCAGCACGGAAGGTCTGGAAGAATGAGGGCCAGGGGACGTCATATTTTTTTCATGACGCGACCCCCAGGGGTCTGGACCCACTCCCTGGGACCAGTTTTGCACCCTGAGTCGTTTTCTGACTCCCCCGAGGCCCAAGAGAGGCCCCTGGAGGCCGAAAATGGCGCAAAGCCTCCCGTCGTGCTGTTTGCACGACGCGAGGGGGTCTGCGAAGACGCCCCGCGCAACAAGCCTGCGGCGCCTGGATGCATCTCGAGGTGCTGAGGCCAGCCGGGCTGCCTGGAAGGGCTGCCCGTGCGCAGCTTGAGGCCTTACCCTCACGTCGGGCCTGTCCCTCTACTCACGCAGTGGCGAAGCGTCCCGGCTCGCTTACAGCCCCACCAAACAATGTTATAAGAACCTTTTGTGCTTCCCACGAAATGTTCATAGAACATTTCTGGCTGGGACTGTTTTATTTTAACACATCGGGATTGTTTTATAATAACATTGGTTTTGTTACTAGAACATGATTGGGTTCTACGAACATTTCGTGGTATGACTATAGGAATGCCGGGACGGTCGGTCCTTGTTCAATATACACACTGCTCATTTCCAATTGATCGAAAGTTCTTTGATTTCTCCCGGAGGTTGATCGACCTCCTACCCTGACACGTTGATTAAGGAATTGGCCGACGTTTTCGGTTCGCGAGAGGGCGTCGCGGCCGTCATTTTTGCGGGTCCAGGCCCGTCGGTTTCGGTCCCAGGCCGTTTTCACTAAGGGGAGGTTTGCTAAAGGGAGGTCTGTCCACCGCCGATATTTTTTGGGGCCAAGATCCTTTCATTTCTAAGTGTTCTATCCGGGGCCTCTTCCTGGCCATTAGGGGGCCAGGAACAATCAGAAACGAGCACAATTAGAAGTAAACACGATTAGAAATGAACGACGTGCACAGGGAGGGAAATTTCAAAAATGGTCAAAAAACAAATAGTGTGGGGACGATGGTTTGATCATGTGTGGTTTTTCGCGCGCGTTTTTTTATTCGGATTGTTCTGATTTTTCGTCCGAAATCCTCCTGTAGGAGGACAGGCCCGACTTAACCTTACCAGCTGCGCGGCCCGTTCGCCCCACGGGGCGCCCGGCGCCGTCGGCGGGCGGGACTGTCGCCAGGCGCCAGGCCCCGTCCGCACGCGCCTGGGGCGGGGAGTGCGCCGACACTTGTCAAGCAGTGGCGAAGCGTCTTGGGTCGCCTATGGGCCCACCAGAGAGTGTTCTAAGGACCTTCTGTGGTTTGCACGAAGTGCTCTGAGAACATTGCTGGCTGAGTAGAACCTTTCTGGCTGAGTCTGTCCTGCTTTATCACTTCGGGCCCATGTTATGAGAAACTTGTGATTGTTCTTGGAACATTCCGGGGTTCTAAGAACATGTCGTGATAAGCCTGTAGGAATGCCGGGACGGTCGGTCCCTGCTCAACGTCCGCACGCGCCCCGGGCGGGGAGGGCGCCGACTCTTGTGTTTTCGGGACGATCGAAATGGGTACGGAAAGAATGTCGGGAGCGGCCAAAAACCCGAGGGCTCCTAGATGGGGTCGGAGTAGATGGAGTCGGTGGATCGCGCCGCATCGCCGATGCATCGACGATGCGGCACGATGCGGAGCCCGATTTCCCCCACGCCGACGCCGCCGATGCATCACCGACGTCGCCGATGCATCGCCGACACATCGGCGGTGCGGCGCGATCCGCCGACCGCATCTACGCGGACCCCACCTAGGGGGTGGCCAAGAACTGGGTGATGACTGGGGGGGGAATATTCTGGCGGGGGGCATGATACCGCCCCAGATGACATGGCACCTTTTCTTGTTTCGATGCGTACCCGACCTCCCCCCCTGGGCCGCGCACATGCCGCCGGCCATGATTTGCGCCTCACCCTCTTGGACGCCCCCCTTTCTGGACACCCCCGAGACTGGCACAAAGACCGACAGCATGTCCTTTTCATTTTGACCAGGACTCGCTGTCGGTGTCGATGCGGGAGCTGTCCATTTGAGACAGACAGCCGCCTGCCCAACAACGGCTGCTGCCGGTTTTGGACCACATGTGCCGTTGGGCATCGTACCCATTTCTTCCGTATCCGTTTCGGGCGTCCAAATATGCACCCCTGAGATGTTGGCCTCGCGTGTTTGTCACGACGGGCGGCGCGACCATCCCCGAGACAGGTGCGTGACCATCTTGGCGTTCTCAGCGGCTTTCGGGCGCTTGCGTCGGTGCTCGGCGGCATTCGAGCCTCTGCATGCTTCCCAGCAGCTGCGCACCGCCGAGGGCGTTCTGGGGTTGCCCGGATCGTCCCGAGCGGCCCTCGGGGAGCCGAGGTATGACCCGAAGTCTTCAGGGGTTGGGCCGGCCCTTGCGATCTTGGCGTGTCAAGACTTCAGGAGGGGAAAAAACACACAGACATAATTAATCGTCGATTCCTAAGAAAATATAAGAAAATATGGGGGAAGTGGGGGGGAAGACAAAAACCCAGAAAATATTGGAAAATATGGGGAATCTTTTTACGTATGTGTATTTATTTTGTGTCCTGGGGCCCCTTCAAGACTCTTCTCCAAGACAGGGCTGGCTCTTCGAGACAGCCCTCACCCACCTGTACAACACCACGCTGCAACCAGCAGCTCCGACTCCAGAGAAGTGGCGACAGACCATCGTCATAGTCAGTCCCAAGTCTGGGGACCTCACACTCCCAAGCAACTACCGACCGATGTGTAGCATGCCTGTGCTACACAAGCTCTAAAGCCGCTTACTGTACAACCGACTCCAGCCAATACTCGACACCCACCAAACACCTGATCAAGCAGGCTTCCGACCCGGACACTACGACGGACCACTCGTTTACACTCCAATTTCTACGACAACGGGCACACGAGTGGCAACAGAGTCTATGGGTCCCTTGATTTCAAGGAAGCCTTCGACTCGGCCGAGCACGATAGCATCTGGCAATCTCTGCGCGCCCAGGGCATCGAGCCAGGATACACAACCATACAACAGCAGCTGCACCATGGCCAGACAGCCACATGCACGCACTGACATTGACAGCCGGCCATTCTCCCTCCGCCGCGGGACGAAGCAGTGCTGCAGCACATCAGGGCACCCCTGACGACAAAGTGGCGGGACACCCACCGCGGCATCCAACTCAGCGACTTCTCATCCCCAATCTGCCCCCTTGTTCCCTCTTCCTCCCCCCCCCCTGTCCCCCCTGCGCCCCGCCCTCTCCTCCTCCTCCTCCTCCTCCTCCTCTCTCCTCCTCCTCCTCCTCCTCCTCCCTCCTCCTCCTCCCCTCCTCCCTCCTCCTCCTCTCTCCTCCTCCTCCTCCTCCCTCCTCCTCCTCCTCCCTCCTCCTCTCCTCCTCCCTCCTCCTCCTCCTCCTCCTCTCCTCCTCCTCCTCCTCATCCTCTTCTCCTCCTCCTCCTCCTCCTCCTCCTCCTCCACCTCCTCCTCCTCCTCCTCCTCCTCATTCTCACCAATCAACGATTCGCAGATGAGGTGCTGCTGGCCCCGACCCTGCCACGACTCGCCGAGCTGCTCGCCGACACCGTTACTGCAGCCACGGCCCACGGGCTCTCGAAGCACACCCGGCGAAGGCAGAGGTCATGACCAACTTGACCAAACGCACGGGCCGAGCATGCGCACGGTCGGCCAACATACAGTGCCGTTTTTTTATACATGCTCCGCGTGCGAACCATGTATAAAAACGCAGAGTTTTAGTATTAAAAGCAACGATGAGTTCATGCATAATTGTATTCATAAACTAATCATATCTTAAAAAATCCTGTATGCTTGAAAATCCTATGTATTAAAAACTGCCCTGTGCACGGCATGGAGATTGAGATTTCACCACACGACGGGAAATTCAAGGACCTTGGGCAGACCATCGCATTCAACGATCCAATGGCGGTGGAACTGCAACACCAGATCAAATGCGCATGGGCCGCATTCGCACATCAGCGACAGGTGCTCACGAGCAACAGCTACCCAGTGAAGCACCGACTCAAGCTCTTCGTCGCCGCTGTGACTCCGACAGGTATGGAGGAACATTCGGACAGTGTCACGGAGTCCATGAAACGACAGCTCAACACCACACAACGAAGAATGACCAGAATGATCATCAACACGCCACGACTCCGGAAGAGCCACCACGACGAGCACACTACACAGGCTACAACCACTTCGCCAAACCATTTCTGGGACAGCACTTCCGCCACATCCGCGGCTGTTACTTCAACGACCACCAGTTCATCTACCGCCACGTCCTCTGACGATGACCTCGGCAGCAGCCCCGACGAACCCTAACTTCCCGAGACGGTCGATCTGGCCAACCTGATCACTGACGACGTTACCGAGCCGTGGCTCGACTTCATCCGCCGCACAACACACAGAGCGAATTGCTTGATGGACCTACACGACATGGAGCCATGGGTCGCGACACAGCGACGACTTCTGTAGAGACAGGCCCACAGTAGCCCGTCACAGCGCCGGACTCAACAAGTTGCTCACTAGCATCCTGGTCTCGATGCGAGACAACGAGGACAGCGCCAACAAGGCCGACAACCGAAACGGTGGGAGGACGAACTACACGACTACATCCGACAGCGGATTACGACCACGCGAACGAACGACGGTTTGAGTGACGCCATGAATGACATTATGTACATGGATCAACGTAGCCTCCGACACAACCACTTGGATGAGCATGGAGTCCGATTTCATCTCATCGACGGAACCCAGCACCCCAACAAAATGACCAAGACACCTGTCAACACGACACCAAACGACACCGACGCCTGAACTAACTCCAACAGGGAAGCACGCTAGTGCTGTCTGGCCTTTGCTTTTTCCAGCACGTGTACGCATAAAGAGGTTAAGACCTCCACGCTCTGGCCCAAGTAGGCAAGGACCATGTCCTGATGAGAGTGCGAATGCGAATGCTTGAGATCCTGGCGTCGCATGTTTTGGGGAAGCGGGCGATTTGGCCGTGTTTCGGGCCCGGCCTGGCAGCTTGAGACATGCCGCAGAAATATTGGGCACAGGGATCTTGTCGCTGAAGAAAAGGAAGAAAAAAACAATAAAAAACAAAAGAAACAACAACAACAACAACAACAACAACAATCACTTTACCCGAACGCTCAGTGTTCTCACCAGTGCCAGGGTTTTCATGCGACGCCAGCCAATACCCCCACTTTGTGGGGGGGCAGTGCAAGCTCTACCAAATATCCACACGACTCTTCGCCACCACCCACACCCAGCTTCCCGCCCTATGACGTTCGGACACTTCACTTCGTGGCCTGCGGACGACCGTGGCTACTACACTGGCGTGGAGTACACACCCACAGAAGTTGTTAAGCCTACGTTCGTACACCCACAGAAGTTCTTAAGCCTTGTTAACCCACAGAAGTTGTTAAGCCTTCCACAGAACATCTGTTGCATATGATGCATATGGTACATGATACACATGATACACATGATACGTACTCACAAGATGGAACATGATGGATATGGTGCATATGGTACATATGGTACATGATACATATGATGCATATGGTACATGATACACATGATACACATGGAGATTTCGGCGTGCGCGCGCGAAGAAAAAACGAATGTGCCCCGCATGGTATTATTTGACAGGGATGATGGCCCTGGCAGGTGCGCAACCGTTGTCGCAGAAGTTCGAAAAAGTTGCTCGCAAAAGCCCGTTTGACAGAAATGTTTAAAAAGTGTTGGGTTTCCTACGAATCCGCAAGAGCGCGCGGGATGAGATTTTGACATTTTTTTGTTGAAAAACCATTGGTTTTTTGATGTTTTTATGTTAAAATCGCTCCGAACACTAAGCTTTTGGAAGGATTTCGTCTTGCGCGCGCGAATGTCCACTTTACCTTATTTTTTGCAAGGGATTCTTGAAATTTGATTATATTAGAACAAGAAATGTCATTTTCTATTGTTTTTTGCAAGGGAAAGCGGATTACAACAAAACAACCGGATCCTGTACACACCCTCTTTTCTGAGGCTTCCTCACGAAAATGATGAAAATGTAGCTGCGGCCTAGGCGGCGCAGGGGGGGCGCGCACCAGGGGGCCCAACAATAATTATTCTTTAGAATAAATAATGTTCAACAACAACAAACAACAACAACAACAACAACAACAACAACAACAACAACAACAACAACAATCATTTTACCCGAACGCGTGGTGTTCTCCCCAGTGCCAGGGTTTTCATACGACACCAGGCAATACCCCCACTTCGTGGGGGGGCATTACAAGCTCTACCAAATATCCAAACGACTCTTCGCGACCACCCAAACCCAGCTTCCCGCCCTATGACGTTGGGACACTTCACTTCGTGGCGTGCGGACGACCGTGGCTACTACACTGGCGTGGGGTACACACCCACAGAACTTGGTCACTTATTCGGGGCGCGCATGTGCCCAGCATGGTGCAATTGTGCCATACAATACATAATACAGAGAGACAGAGAGAGAGACAGAGAGCAGACAGAGAGAGAGACAGAGAGAGCGGAGTTGGTCAACATATGGCGCAACCGCAAGGGATTCTGGCCCCTGGCAGGCGCGCGAACCCCGTTGCAAGAGCGTGCGAAAGTAGCTCGCGCGAGCTCATGTAACATAAATGTTGGAAAACCATTGGTTTTTTTAGGATTCGGACAGCGCGCGCGGGTGGAAATTTTGAAAAGTCGTGCAGGTGTTTTTCGAGGACCTGATGCGCGGTGCGATTCGTGTGATTTTATGATGCGCGGTGCTAAAATTCTTAAAACCCAATGGTTTTTGGAGATTTCGGCGTGCGCGCGCGAAGAAAAAACGAATGTGTCCCGCATGGTATTATTTGACAGGGATGATGGCCCTGGCAGGTGCGCAACCGTTGTCGCAGAAGTTCGAAAAAGTTGCTCGCAAAAGCCCGTTTGACAGAAATGTTTAAAAAGTGTTGGTTTCCTACGAATCCGCAAGAGCGCGCGGGATGAGATTTTGACATTTTTTTGTTGAAAAACCATTGGTTTTTTGATGTTTTTATGTTAAAATCGCTCCGAACACTAAGCTTTTGGAAGGATTTCGTCTTGCGCGCGCGAATGTCCACTTTACCTTATTTTTTGCAAGGGATTCTTGAAATTTGATTATATTAGAACAAGAAATGTCATTTTATAGTGTTTTTTGCAAGGGAAAGCGGGGGGGAACAAAACAACCGGATCTTGATCACATCGAATTACCCGAGGCTTCCTCACGAAAATGATGAAAATGTAGCTGCGGCCTAGGCGGCGCAGGGGGGCCGTGCACCAGGGGTCCCAACAATAATTATTCTTTAGAATTAATAATGTTCAACAACAACAACAACAACAAAACGCCATAAGCATAAACTGTTGGCGCTCCGTGCGGATTTCTTGGATCCGCGCCTGCGGACCCCCCTGCGGCGCCTCCAGCGCGCCGCCGGGGAGGGGGACCCAGCACGGATCCAAGAAATCCGCGCGGAGCGCGCCAAAAGTTTCTGTTAATAACACTTTTTCCCCAATCACTGCTTGCACTGAAGGGGTCCTAGCGGAAATTGAAAGATTTGGCGAAAGTTTCCCGCCGATTTTGGTCGCCGGCTGGGTTCCCGGGTTCCCGGGTTCCTGGTTATTGGTTCCAGGCCGATTTCGGTGGGTTCCGGGTTCCCGGGTTCCTGGTCGATCTCTTGATCGATCTTTCTTTATCGATTCCATTTGAAACCATGCATTGATTGGGGTTTTTCTTTGGCGCAATTCTTCTTCTATGTCGAGCTTCGTGTGCGATGACGAACCAACAACACACTCACACACACACGTACCCACAGGGGGGTCGGAGAGGGCTATGGGTGCGTGTTGTCGGATGGGGGTCCCCGTTCGAACGGGAGGGTTCCCCAGGGTCCGACAACCCGCACCCATACCCATAGCCAGTCCTCCTCCCAACGACCCCCCTATGGGTATGGGTGTGTGTTGTTCGTTCGTCATGCGATGTTGTACACGGCTTCGCGGCTTCGGATCTCGGGGCACGGGCCGGGCCGGGCCTGGCCAGGAGGGCGTGCACACGGAGCCTGGGCCCAGAAGGGGCCTGGCTGGGCTCGGTGCAAGATGCATAGTCTTTCACCACCCACCAAACCACCCCGACCCAACCCGAAGGCCCAAGTTTATCCTCGATTTCCAGTGGGGGGGGGTCGGGGAGCATTGAAAAAACACATGTGGAACCCTTACCCCCCCCAACCCGAAATGCGGGTCTTCGGGTTGGGTTGGGGTGGTCTGGTAGGTAGTCAGTCTTACATCGGGCATGTCCCTCTACAGAGGGAAAAGCCAAAACAGTTTCAAAAATAGTCTGGAAACAATGTATCTACTATTTCTGGCTACTTCCATGTTTTGTGTCACTATTGCTCGCTTGTCTTCCAAAACACGCATTTATGAGGGCATGGCCGACCTAAGCATAATTAGTCGCTGCCTTCCGAATGTAGGATGAGGATGATTTGTCGCGCGCAGAGGGTCGGAGGAGGAAAAGGTACCCATACCGCTACCCTTCCATCGGTTTCCCATTTCTGGGTTTCTTGGGAGGCCTTCGTCGCCACCGCTGGATTCGCCTCAAAACCCTTGGCAGAACGCACCCTGGAAGAGGTCTGGGGAGTAGCGATATCGGTACCTTTTGGTTCCCCCAGAAGGGGGTTGGTCGGACGGGCCGAGAATTTGGATAAATCCGTTCCAGGGTGTTCCAGAACGTTCCAGAGCGTTTCGGAACGTTCTGAAGCGGCCGCGGCGCCCGATATTGCACATCCTCCAAGCTCGCCGGTTCTCAGAGATTTACGCTCTATATCGGTTGGATGTTGCCTCGATTCTGCCTCCGATTTAGTAGGGGAATGGGGGGAGGCTTCTTAGAAGCACCCCGATCCTCAGAGAAGGCGCGGGCCTTGTCTCTGCATGCAGGGCCGGCGCCTTCTGAGAAGCAGCCTCCTCCTAAGAGGCCGTGCCTTGCCGCGCGAGCGAGACCAGAGCCGAAGCCGTCGCGTCACAGAGCTGCCACGCGTGCCGCCTCCCTGCCCCCGCCCCCCCCTCCCCGCCGTGAGGAGGCGAGGACGAGCCCGAGCCCGACTCCCAGCTGCTGAAGAGGTGCTCGCGGCTCCGGGCGGTCCACCCCGAAGAGGAGCAGGCAGCACGAGCGCGCAGACTGGGGGGCCACGTCGGGCTCAGGAGGGGCCCTGGCGTCCGGGCTGGTCCTTAGAGGTCCAGGTCGGGGGCCCCATGCTCGGCCGAGGGGCGCCGTGGCCAAAGGATTGAGTCGGGCATGTCCCGGGGAAGATTCACAAGTAGTCTAAGAATAGTCTGGGGGCGATGCTTCGACTATGCTTAACCAGTTTTTCTGCCCGAATCCGCCTGTGGGAGGACATGCCCGACCTAACCAAAGAAGCCCCTTGGTTCCTTATCCAGCGCTCCTCATGGTAGCACGATGACTGTCAATAACTCGGAGCTCCTCGCGGATTTCTTGGATTGGCGCTGGACTCCCCTGGCGGCGCCTCCAGCGCCGCCCCGGCGCGCGCGCCAGGGAGGGGGGGGCAACGCCGATGTCAGAAAACCGTGCGGACCTTCGAACTTCATGTTCATGCTCATGCCGCTTCTCTTCTTCGGCCATCCCCAGTCGGCGACGCGCCTGTGCTGGGACTGCGTCGCCCTTGTCCTGGTCGTGTACGAGTGCGTGATGATCCCGCTGCTGCTGCTGGAGACGCCGGTGTTCAGCGGACTCGGCACGATGATCTGGGCCACGCGGGTGTTCTGGTCCGTCGACTTGCCGTTCAGCGCCGTGACGGGCTACCTGACGGGCGAGGGCGCCACAGAGCTGCGCGCCACCAAGGCCCTGAGGCACTACGTGTGCACCTGGTTCCCGCTCGACTTCGGGCTCGTGCTGATGGACTGGGGCGAGCTGATCTTCGGAGATGCGACGGGTGCCAACGCGGCGCGCATGGGGAAGACCATCAAGACCGTCCGCATGTTGCGGATGATGCGCCTCTGCCGCCTCGCCCGCATGAAGACCCTCCCCGAGATGGTCAGGACGTTCATCGAGCGTTTCCAGTCCGAGCTGGCGCACATCATCGCAGGCCTCGTCTCGTCGAGATCCTCCGATTTCCTATTCATCCTCCTCCTCCTCCTCCTCCTTCCTCCTCCTCCTCCTCCTCCTCATACTCCTTCGCTTCGCCTGCCAGGCCTCGTCAAGATGATCGTCATGATCATCTGGTTCCACCACGTCACTGCGTGCGTCTGGCTCTACCTCGCGATGTCGAGGTCGGAACGGAGCGACCGAAACTGGCTTGACAAGTATGGCCTGTCCAGAGAAGGCTTCTATTACCAGTGCTCCGGGCAGCGAAGCCATCTTTCTCTTCCGCCCCCCCCATTCTCCCTCCGCATGTTCACCCTCTTCCACCTATCACCCTTCCCTGCCTCCACCTTCCCCCCAGATGTGAAGGCGAGCCTCATTATCACTGGCAGTGGGTGAGGAGGGAAGACACTGGTTCTTGCAAGGAGAGATGCGCGTGATGAGCCGAGAGTGGCAGCACATCGTCATCCGCATGCCATCTTCTTCTCATTGAAGGGTATCAGCAGCTTGTTTACCTCGTATGCGCCATATGGCTCCAGTGTGCTTTTGCGGCCCCTCGGGTATTCAGGAGGAGATGGAGGAGGAGGCGGCAGCAGGAATGTCAGAAGTTGAGGAGGAGATTGAGGAGAGTGAGGAGAGGGAGGAGGAGTAAGAATGAAGGGGCGGAAGCAAGACCGTCAGCAGCAGAGGCAGAGGAGGCGGAGCAGGAGGAAGAGGTTAATTTTCACCCTGGGTATTAACATAATGTCGCCCTTTGCCGTAACCGAGGGGGGGCAGGTCCTCAGGATCTTTTATCTTTGTGTTCCCCTCAGGTATTGCACAAGCTTCCACTGGTCCCTGACCCAGTTCGCAGGATCCATGGAGGTTACCCCCACGAACTCGACGGAGCGCTTGTTTGCCGTATGTTCCTTGCTGGTGGCTTTTACGGTAGCTGCTTGGGTGGTGTCAACCCTGACCACCTCCATGACGCGCCTCGAGATCGCGGCTGGGGAGGAGGGCAAGAAGCTGACCGACCTGACCGATTGGCTGATTGACAACCAGATCTCCAGCGCGCTCATGGCGCGGGTCAGGCGCAACTTCCGCTTCGCCATGCTGGAGGAGCGGCGGGGCCGACCCAACGTCGAGATGCTGAGGATGCTGTCGAAGCCGCTGCAGGCGGAGCTCAGTTTCGAGGTGCACATGAAGACACTGGGTGCCCTTCGTGGGGCCTTGGAAACGGCAGGGCCATGTTTGAGTGATTCAAAGTTTCCACGACATGTTGTTTGATCACGGAAGCGGTTTGGTGTGTTTTTGCTTTTGTTACAATATTGTTCAAACAAAAACGCGGAGCCAGAAAAAAAAACATGAAAATACAAAAACATGGCGGTGGAATTGGAGCAGAAACGGAGAGGCGGAGCCGTGAAGCAGAGAACGGTCTTGCCGCTTCCAAGGCCCACCGAGGTGTCCACCCCTTCCTGCGCACGTACGCCGTGAGCTTCGAGTCCGTCGCGCAGCAGGTCCGCCCCCGGGCGGTGGACGACGACGACGACGACGACGACGACGGCGGCGGCGGCGACGACGGCGACGACGACAACGACGACGATGGCGACGATGACGACCACGACAAGGGCGGCGGCGGCGACGACGACCACGACAACGACGACGACGGCGACGACGACGACGGCGGTGGTGGCGGCGGCGGCGGCGACGGCGACGACGACGGTGGCGGCGGCGGCGACGACGACGGCGTCGTCGTACGCCGTGGCCTTCGAGTCCGCCGCGCAGCAGGTCTGCTTCCGGGCGGTGGGCCTGCTGCAGGCGGTGGAGGGCGACCAGCTGTTCCTCGAGGGGCAGGCGCCGCTGGAGCCGAAGGTCTACTTCGTGACCAGCGGTGCCCTGGCCTACGCCCAGCGAAGAAGAAAAAATGGCACGGTCATAAGGTTAAGTCGGGCCTGTCCCTCTACAGGGGGAAGGCTCAAGAATAGGCGAAATATTGTCTGGGGACGGCGTTTGCTTTTAAACCATCTTTGAATATTTTGGGAGCACTTTTGGGGTATGCTTGATTTTTCGTTCAAAATCCGTCTGTAGGGGGGCCACGCCCGACCTGATCAGAAAGCTCAGGGGCCCTCTGAGCGACGACCGGCGAAAACTCGGGTGTTGCCAGAGGTGCCTCCAGCTTGTCGCTCCATTCTGGAGCCCCCAGGGCCCTCTGGGCCTCGCGAGGGGTGCTCCGGAGGCCGTGGGGGCCTCCACGGAAATCCTGGAACGAAGGATTGCAAAAAAAACCAAGGATAGCAAAAAAAAAAAAAACGAAGGATTGCAAAAAAAACCAAGGATTGCAAAAAAAAAAACGAAGGTGTTTTTTTTTGGTTTTTTTTTGCACCTCGGGCCGGGACCGCCCGAGCGACGACAGAAAACAGGGCTGACTGCGCCGACGTTGGCGCGCAGGCTGCCCCTCGCAATGGTCGCGCGTGAGCAGCCTCGCTGCAGGTGCAGCGTGCCGCGCGGGCGGCCCGCGGGAACCACCGCGAGAGTCCACCGCCAGAGTATGTCCACATCCACCGCTTCGGAGTCGTGCCCTGGAATCTCGAGGAGCAGTGGATGTGGATATCCGCCCGCCCGCGTGAGCGGGCAGATATCCATATCCGCCGCTCCCCGAGTCCTCGCAACACGACCCAGCAGCAGTAGATATGGTCAAATTCTGACGGCGCAGAGAGGTCTGCACGCCACCTCGCGTGAGACCAGTTTTGGATCGTTGGGGTCCAGGAGGGGTTCCGGTGTCCGGGCTGGTCCTCAGATCCAGCTCGGTACTCCAGGTTTCGTAACAAAAGGGAGGGGGTCTGGACCCTCCAAGACAAGCCATTTCAGACCTCCCCCGTGGGAGAACCCTCCAAAACATCGTCCCCAGACCCCCCCAGGCCCTCCAAGATAGCCTGGAAGAGACCTCCCCCCGAAATGAGACCCCCCTCCCTTAATTACAAAATCTGGAGTAACCGCACTCCGCAGCCGAGGCTCGCCGTGGCCAGAGAAGCCCCGTCGTCCCGGGCCCAGCGCTCCTCATGGTAGCGTTGAGTCGGGCCTGTCCCTCTACAGGGGGAGGATTCAAAAACAGTCAAAAATTCGTCCGGGGACGATGTTTTGACGATTCTTGAATCTTGTTGGTGTATTTTTGGGGTACTTCCATTTTTCGTCGCAAATCCGCCTGCGGGGGGGCATGGCCGACCTAATGGTAGCGAGGCGACGTGGAACATTCGGAGCTCCGCGAGGGATATCTCGGCTCGGCGCTGGACACCCCCCTGGCGGCGCCTCCGGCGGCGCGGGGAGGGGAGGGCCAGCGCGGAGCCAGGACACCGGCGTGAGGCTCCGAGAGCTCGTGCTTTCCTGCCGCTGTTTCTTCTTCGGACCCAGACCGCCGACGACGGGCACGTCACGACCGAGGAGGTGCACTGCGAGGAGCGGCGGAGGCGAAGATCTACCGATGCCGCCGCGTGCCCAGGCCTCGTCGCCGCGGCTGGCTTCGCCTCTCGAGTTCCAGGTCGGAGCGCGCCCTGGGAGAGGTCTTGGGAGCAGCGCCACGGGTGCTCAGAGGTCCGACGGACGGATTCTTCTAGTGCGAGGTGCCCAGGAGGTCCGGCACTCTCCCAGGGGCGGGCGTGTCATCCCGAGTGGTCTTCTGACGGTTTGGGGGGCCCAGCGGTGGCCTCTGGAGGCCGAAGACATGGAAGCATTTGATATTTGTTGTTCGGTGCGTTGAGAGTTTGGGCTTAAGTCGGGCTTGTCCCGCTACAACGGGAATGTTCAAAAATAGTCAGAAAATAATGAGGGGACGGTTTTTTAACACCAGTTTTTGTGGTGGGTGTTTGGTGTATTTCTCTTCCGTCCAAAATCCGCCTGTAGGGGGGACAGGCCCGACGTAAGTCTGGGCGGTCAGGTCATAACTTGGGCCTCTGGCGGCCGCTCGGGACGATTCTGCCACCCCCCCTGCCCTTGGAACGCCATCGGCGAGGCGCAGCTGCTGGAACGCATCGCGAGGCGAGAAGACAAAACACAGGAACCGACGAGAACTCCCACCTCGCTGGAGATCTGAGTATCCGCTATTCCGTCGTGCTTCTTCTCTCTGTAATTCCTCCTGATGCGCGTCGTGATCTTTGTTGGTTCCTTCGGCCTTGCTCTTGATGTTCTTGTCGGCAGTGCCAGAAGGTCAAGGGTTCGCGAGGGACTGGTTTCCTTCAGAAGCGACAAAGCCTTCCTGAAATCCACCGAAAACCCTTCGGGACGGTTTCTTCCGAAAGGGTTCCAGGAGGCTTTTCGGATGGCTCCTGGAGGGTTTCAGAAAGGTTTGGATCATTTTGGGGGGAACCAATCCTTGGGATTTCTAACGGGAGTGCCCAGCCAGTCCTTCCAGCCGTGCCAGTTGTCCTTGCCTATGTTGATCTCCACGCGGTTAGCTCGGAGTGTTTTTTGGGTCGTGTTGTGCGGTGTCTTGCGATATGCTGTGGAATCGTGACATGTCACCGTTTTCCCTCTGCGATGCATTCGTGCTCGCGCTCCTCGAAGCCGCTGTGTCCCCTCAGCTGCTTCTCCGCAGCGGCATGGTCTCCTCATTGTGGCGCCTTATCTCCATGGGCTCCTGCAGGTTGGCTGCCTCAGCAATGTTGTACATGGTCCTTGCTTTCTCCGTGATGAGCTAGTTGTGGGCTTCGTGTTATTGTATCCGCAGATGTTGTTGTTATCCGAAGTCATTTTCAACCTTATGATTGGCATTATGTTATTATGTGATGTGCTCGCTGTGCGTGTGTCGGCGTATCTCGTCCTTGTTGCGGTGGAGCTTGAGGTGGTACTTGTTGTGGTGCCTTTCCATATATATGTGTGTATATACACTGACATATGTATATACGGCCACCCTTCGGGTGATTAGGAGGTTGGGGGGAGGGGAAGTAACCAACTGCTGGCTACTGCGATGGGTGTGATGGTGACAATGCTGGTGGCGCGCCCTCGAGTTGGCGACGACGCGTGATCGATATTGCGCATCGATGTGATGTCAGTGTCGACCCAGCAATCGATCTCAATCGACCGATATCACGATCGATTTCGCATTTGTTGGTCAGAACTTGGAGGCCTACAGAGTACTTCAATGTGTGTTCTACTGATGGCTCCCTTCGAGGTCTTCCGGTAGCGGTTTGGTTTGGGTAAGGGATGCCCCAACGTGGCGATACCCACCCGACAAGTTCATCGTGACCGAATTGCGGAGTATGTAGGTTCCTAATCAAATTCAGTTCTCGATGAAGGCCCACACGGGGCCTTCGTGAGTTTGGCTTCGGGCTTCGTCCTGGGACGCCTGACTCCCGACCCCTCCTCAAGAGAGTGTTTTTGTTACCCTCTCGGCCATAACGCGCGTTATTCCCCTTCCCTCCACCCCATAAGTAACGCTCCCTCCCCTCAGTGCGTCCGCGGCACTGCCGCAGTACGTCTGGCACCACGGTCTGGGGGAGGCGGGGGGAGGCGTTGCGTCATGCCCCCCATCCACCCCCCCCCCTTCCCCCCCCATGACGCCGATGATGGCCGCGCAGAACGAAAAATGCGCTCCGACCTCGCATTCCTCCCAGAGGAGTTCAAGGGAGGAAAAACCACCCAGACGCGACAATTGGCGTTTACCAAACGGCCCTGGGCGTTTACTGAACAGCCCTGCCCTGTTTGATTCCCTATTTGCGCGCGTTCACCAAACGACTTCGCGTGTCGGGGTGGATACTACGGGAGTGAATGTTTTAACCTCTAGGATCGGAGGTTGATAGACCTCGTACCCTGACACGTCGATGTTGTCGGTTCGCGAGAGGGCGTCGCGGCCGTCATTTTTGCGGGTCCGGGTCCGTCGGCTTCGGCCCCAGACCGTTTTCATTAAAGGGTGGTTTACTAAAGGGAGGTTTGTCCACCACCGAGATTACATGGGGGAGCGGAGGGAGAGGACGGGCGGGGGGGACGGGGGGGCGCCAAAATTGGACTCCATGGCCCAAGAGTCCACCCCATCGTCCTCAAGACCAGAACGACAACCCTGCCAGAGCTCAGGGGTCGCCAGGGCATTGGACACCACCTGGGAACTCGAACAAACATCAGCGGGAAGACCCACTTTTTTTCAGGTTCGCTGCTTCTCTTGGCTGGTGCTAGCTTTCGCCGCAATCAGCGGCTCATCAGGCTTGAGCCTAAATTGGCTCTGGATTCGCACTCTACCTGCAAGGAGGAAAGACTGGTCTACTCTGTAAGAACGGTTTTTTGAAGGCAGATCTGCCTTCAAAAAACCGTTCTTACAGGGCCGCCGACAGGAGTGGGTCAGCGAGCCCGCGCTGTGGACGCAGTGGGTCCACCAGGGGCTCCTCGGCGCCAGGGCCGTCAGCGCGGTGCTGCAGCTGGACTGCCTGGAGTTCCAGGGCATCGCCTCCTCGGCGGCCGGCCTCGCGACGGCCCTGGCCTACGGCAGCCGAAGGGATCGAGGGAGGGAGGGAGGGAGAGGGAGGGAGGGAGGGAGGGAGGGAGGGAGGGAGGGAGGGAGGGAGGGAGGGAGGGAGGGAGGGGAGGAGGAGGAGGAGGAGGAGGAGGAGGAGGGAGGAGGAGGAGGGAGGAGGAGGAGGGAGGAGGAGGAGGAGGAAGAGGGCTTGCAGGGCCCGTCACAGGCAGATCGAGGAAAGGGATATCGGCACAAACGTGCGGTCGCGACCTCTTGCTCAGCGTGTCGCGCCGCCGCTTCTGGCCCACCGCGCCTCGGCGCGACGCGCGAGCCGAGTCCCGGTCCCCGAGCGTCGAAGTCCCGAGCGTCTCCCAGCCTCCGACGTGCGTTTTGCCGAGAGAACCTTCGCCTGTCTTCGCACCTCGGCATCTTACGGTCGGGAGGAGGAGGTCGAGGAGGAGGGAGGCGAAGGAGGAGGTCGAGGAGGAGGGAGGCGAAGGAGGAGGGGGAGGAGGAGGAGGAGGAGGAGGAGGAGGAGGAGGAGGAGGAGGAGGGGGCACTGTTGGGCCCTTCTCCGCCGCGACACGCTGCTTGTCCACTTCGCGGTGCCCTGCGTCAGAGTCCCGAGCCTTCCCCGGGCCTCCCGCCCCGCGGAGCGGAGCGGCACGCGGCCCTCTCGCAGCGGGTCTGGCGTGTCGCCGGGGCCGCCGCCGCCACGCGCGACGCGAGGAACTCCCCGACCGCAGGCCTCGGGAGTTGGGAGGTCCACGCGGATCTCTTGGGTCGGCGCTGGGCCCCCCCGGCGACGCCTCCATCGCCGCCCCTGGCGTGAAGTCGGGCCTCTCCCTCGACAGGGGGAATGCCCAAGAAAATAGTCAAAGAATAGGAATGCCTATTTTGGAATGCTGTTTGGCTATGTTGGCTATTCGTTGCCTATTTTGGAATGCTGTTTGGCTATGCCTATTTTGGAATGCTGTTTGGCTATTTCTGGTTTTTCCTCCGGAATGGGGCTGCAGGGGGACAGGCCCGACTTAAGACCATGACGAGAGGAGGATGCAGGACGCGATTCAGCAGGGCGAGGCGGCATTGGCCGCATTCCGGGGAGGGCACCCTCCCGATCCATGGATCTGGCGACCGCGCGCCAAGTCCATGAATCGCTAATCCATGCTGGCGCGCCCCCGACCCCAGCGCGCTCCGCGCGCCAGGGAGGGGAGGTCTCTCCGCCGCCGATCCGCGAGACCCGCCGCGCGGACCTCCGAGAGCCCCCCCCTGCTTGTGCTGTTTTCGCTTCTCCTGGACGGCACGGGGGAGCAGACACAGACACAAAGAAACACGCTGATCTCTGCGAGGATGTCGGGAAGTTGAGGGGAAGGGCACAAAGAAACGCTGATCGTTGTGAAGATATCGGGGATTGAGGGGAAGAGGAACCTGCAAGATGTACATCTATACCGTATACCCTTACGTGCATATATATATATAAATATATATATATATATATATACATATATTTGCATATAAATAGACATGCATATATATACATATATATATATATATGTACACGCATGAAAGAAATCCAGCAACACGTGTTTATCTATTTGTGACCCCTCGGGCCCCTTCATCTAGGCAGGGAGTTCGTGCGCCAGCTCAACCGCGGCCGCCTCACAGACCTCCGGGACCTCGACATGGACCTCGAGTCCATGGCCCTCGACGCGATACCGGAGAAGCTGCGGGGCAGCACGGGCCGTCGGAGGCGGAACACAACGGCCAGGAGCGTCCGGCGGGCGACGGCGTCGCTTGTCAAGAGCCGCAGCCTGTACTGACAGGAGTCGCCAGGGACTGCTACTCTTTCCCCCCCCCCTCCCCTCCCTCCAAGGCGGGGGTCATCCATGACCACCGCTTGGTTGGAGCAGCCTGGGGGTCTGAGGTTGCCCAGCATTGGTCCCGCCCAGCGTCGGAAGCTGGGCGAGGGCTGCTAAAACCGTGGCTGCTAAAACGGCCCTCCCAGAAGGAAAAAACAACTTCCCGGAATGAGGCGCGGCACGCGAAACAGTCAACGGGCTTCTTCCCGGAAGGACGAAGACAACTTCCCGGAGGTCGATTTTAGCAGCCACAGATTTAGCAGCCCTTGCCCGGCTTCCGACAGCAGGAAGGGGAGGGAAATTATGTGGGAAGTCATGGTAGCCTTGTTGCAACATTTGGCCTGTCTGTTTTGTTGTTTTTCGCTGGATTAGTGCTCTTTAGTGCTCTTTAGTGTGGCTCCGTGCCCTTGGCCCTCGTGCGTTCTCCTCTTTCCCACCCCTCTTTCCCCGCCTTCGGTTTGCTTTTGCACGCCCTCGAACTTCTTCCCCGGCAAGAAGTCCGAGGCGCTAGGTTCGAGGAGGCTTCTTGCCTTTCGCAACCTCGGGGGGGCGTGCCGTGTTCGGGCCCTGGGGCCGTCAGAAAACAGGGGCTCCCACGAGGGCGCGAAGTGATTCGCGCTTCGCGGTCCGCGTTCCTTCTCCCCCTCCTCGTCCTCCTTTTCTCCCTTTTGGGGGGGCGGCGCGAGAGCGCGAAGTTATTCGCGCTCTCGCGGTCCTCGTTCCTTCTCCCCCTCCTCCTCGTCCTCCGTTTCTCCCTTTGGGGGGGGGGCGGCGCGATGGCGCGAATCGCGGAGCTGGGAGCCCCAGGAAAAGAGATCCAGGGTGAAACACTGCGCCAGATGGACCCCGGGAAGGGTCCCGGGACCGAGTTTGGCCGGGCGGCTCCCTCCCCCCGCTTGGCCGTAGATTCGGGGGTGGACAGACCTCCTACCCTGACACGTCGACTAAGGAATTGGCCGTTTTCGGTTCGCGAGAGGGCGTCGCGGCCGTCATTTTTGCGGGTCCAGGTCCGTCGGTTTCAGTCCCAGGCCATTTTCACTAAGGGGAGGTCTACTAAAGGGAGGTTTGTCCACCGCCGATAAATGGGGTCGGAGTAGACGGGGTCGGAGGGTCTCGCCGCATCGCCGATGCCTCGACGATGCGGCTCGATGCGGAGCCCGATTTTCTCCACGCGGACACATCGACGACGTCGACGCCTCATCGCCGGTGCGTCGCCGATGCATCGCCGATGCATCGCCGATGTATCGACGATGTATCGGCGATGCGGCGCGGTCCCATCTGCTCCGACCCCATCTGCTCCGACCCCGTCCGGGAGGCCTCTATTTTCTCGGGGCCTTACCAGCGGGGGTTGGGCCATCCATGACCACCGCCAGGGGGAGCGACCCCCGGGGGGGGGGCGGGGCCGGCAGGCGGCGGGTGTGGCCAGCTCTGGGCCCTGGGGGGGGGGGCAGGCAGATCTCGAGTGGGGGGCCGTCTACAGAATTGATGTGCCCCAGACTTGACCTTTCGCGTCGAGGCACAGGTAGGATGTTCGTAGACCTGCGAGCATTCTACGAATATTGCTCGTGGACTCGACCAGCAACGCAGTTTTGGGCAGTCGCTCCCCTGCTCGAGAAATCCCTGTCGTCCACCGTCTGCCGGCGCCCCCGCAGAGACCCAGAGCGTCCAGGCAGCCGTCGTGGACGACTCCCCGCCTCGCACTCCTGCGGCTGCTGCCTCTCCTCGGCCGCTCCGTGGGCGTCGGCCTATCCCTGAAGGCGGGCCTGTCCCTCAACAGGGGGATCAAAAAGTAGTCTGGGGACGACGTTTTCTGACCACTTCTGAAGATTTGCGGGGCAGATTTGGGGTACCTAGCATTGGTCGTCCGAAATCTGCCTGTAGGGGACACGCCCGACCTCAGTCTATCCTTGTGTCGGGCGTGTCCCCCATACACAGGGATTCTCGACGAAAAATGAAAAATATCCCCAAAATGATCCAAAAAGGTCTAAAGATATGAGAAGAATAGTCCCCAGACTATTTGTTGCAGTATTCTTGGATTGGGGTATTTCTAATTTTTCCTCGAAAATCCCCCCTGCAGGGGGGACAGGCCCGACTTAAGCCTGTCCCGCCACCGTGCCTGGGCTGCGGGCCGGGACCCTTCTCCCGAGGGCTCCGCAGGGTGCCAGGGCCGCCAGGCCGACCCTCTGCGTGGAAGCCGCCGCCCTGCCCTCGGGACGGGGAGGAAGCGCGGTGGATCGGCCCCTCCTCCTCCTCCTCCTCCTCCCCCTCCTCCTCCTCCTCCTCCTCCTCCTCTCCTCCTCCTCCTCCTCCTCCTCCTCCCCCCCCTCCTCCTCCTCCTCCTCCTCCTCCTCCTCCTCCTCCTCCTCCTCCTCCTCCTCCCTCCTCCTCCCCCTCCTCCTCCTCCTCCTCCTCCTCCTCCTCCTCCTCCTCCTCCTCCTCCTCCTCTTCCTCCACAATTACTCAATATGAATACTACTCTCCCTCTTCCCCTGATGACGGTTTGAAAGTGGCCGACCCCCCCCCGCGTACTGTTTTTTTACACAGGTTTCCCCGGAGTTGGGTTTTCGCCTGCATTTTTTTCAAAATGCTGCTCTCGCTGAGGCGCCAGCCTCATTTTCGGGCCCCGCTCGTTCCGAATCGTGCTCCCGCTGCAGCGCTGGCGTCATTTCCGTGCTTCCGCTCGTTCCGAATCGTGCTCCCGCTGCAGCGCTGGCCTCATTTCCGCGCTTCCGCTCGTTTCGACTCGTGCTCCCGCTGCAGCGCTGGCGTCATTTCCCGTGCCATGCCACGGCATGCAATGCAATGCTAGGTTGAAACTACGCTTTGCGGTGCTCTTCTACGCCATGCCATGCCGTGCTCTACAATGCATCGCGTACCCTTTCGGGATCATTGCCCTGCTCGACATCCGACTGAGCGAGTAGAGAGGGGATCTGCGCCATGGTAAAAGATGGGAGGGAGGGGTAGGATGTCAGATGTGACGCGAGCGCACCTAGCTTGTCCGCTTGTCCTCCTCCCCCTCCTCCTCCTCCTCCTCCTCCTCCTCCTCCTCCTCCTTCTCCTCCCCCTCCCTTGCACGGCGAAATTCGACCCCTCGGACTCGACTAGATTCGATGTTCATGCATTCCGATTCCGATTCGGTTTGATTCCGGATTGCGACTTGGGTTTCGGTGTCTCCATGGACGCCTTACTAGCCTGCCGATTTCCACCGATTCGACTGATCCCGACTTGGCTGCCGATTTCCGCCGATCCGACCCATTTCGATCGCCGATCCGATTTATCGATTCGATCCTGGATTATCCCTGTCTCTGTCCTATCTGGAACCCTCCAGATTTGGGATACCTCCAATTACCTATACTTAGTTTGCCCCGCCAGGGTTTTCCTGTCCCACTGGCGGGCGCTGCTACTTTTTGCGCTGCATTGAGCAATGAGGTTCGTTTGCATGCGACTTGAATTCATCGACGGGAAGGACGACGACGACTACGACGAGAGGAGGGTGCAGGACAAGATTCAGCGGGGAGGGGCCCAACAACTCAGAGCGGCCTGCATGCTCTGCCCGCCTCTGCATTCCAGCAGAGCTGACGCTACGTCCATCGAGATGGCATGGCCATGATGGCACTAGCGGCTTTCCCGTTAGAACTTCTGTAGGTATCAGTTTCGGAAGCTAGGCGAGGGCTGGCAAATCCGTGGCTGCTAAAACGGTTTACCCAGAAGAGAACAACAAATTCCCGGAATAAAACTCAGCGCACTAAATAGTAAACGGCCTGCTTCCCGGAAGAATGTACAATTTCCCAGGGCTCCGTTTTAGCAGCCACGGAATTGCCAGCCTTCGCCTGGCTTCTGACAGTTCTCAGCCGACCATTTTACCTGTGTTCCCAGAGCGCCCAGTGATGTCTGACGAATCGGGAGCACATACGTGCCGTACGCTCGGTGCTCGCGAACGCAGATGCGCGGTGCTCGCGGACCAACCGGAGGCCGTGGTTACTACGCGCGCCTCCTTTTCGCAAGGCCTCTTTGTGGAAAAGGCGAATACTGATGAGAGGCCCGCGGCAATCATGTTCGTCGAAACCCGGCGTGGTGGTCCTTATGCTTGGCCTCCCAGGCCTTTTTCGGCGTGGCATGGCTTCGGGAGCGCACGAGCCTGCCACAAGACAGCCCAGGTGCGTCTCGATTCCCCTCGCGCGTAACCAGAGGCTTGCATCTTCATTCGCACCACAAAGAGGGCCTCCCGAAGTCCCAAGACGGCCCAAGACGGCGCCAAGACGATCCGAGAGAGTCTACACAGGGCCCCGAGACGCTCTAAGCCGAGAGCTTAGCAAGCCCCCAAAAGGCAGAACAAAATACATGAGAGGCCCCAAGACAGGCCTCAAGGGGCGCGAAGGAAGGCCCAATCCGCAGAATGCAACAGCACGCAGCAGCAAGCAGCAGCCAGTAGCACTTATCGTCCTTCCACGACAGCAAGCGGCTCAAGCAGCAGCGTCGCATGTATCCTCAGGAAGTCAATAGGTTGTTGTAGGGCCGTGGCCTTCAGAGCGAGGGTACTCATGGCGCCCACACGCTGATATTCACGAGCGGCGTGGAAAAAGAGTGTCAAATATCTGGGCATGTGTGCGTAAGGTCGCGTGCGAGCGCCACTTTGTCCACGTGGTCTTCGGCGTGAGCTGCGTGTGTAAGCCACCTCATAAGGTTGCCGAGCCGTTGCGCGTAAAGACGCTTTCTTCTTTGTCGCCAGCAGTGCGTGCTCGGAGATGGTCAGCAGATGTGTTGAGCACTAGGCTCCGCTGGTGTGCAGAGCAACTGAGAGGAGTCAAGCGAATCATCAGATCTGTTGGCTGACTCAGCAGAGATCACGTCCACTTGCCTCTCTCGTGCATTATCCGGCGCAGTACCTCTGCTTCTCAGGTGGTCGAAGGGTCGCGCACCTGCTTATTCGCATTCCTTCGAACAGGGTCGTCCCAAGCCTGTCGCCACGCAGACCTCGTAACCCAGAGATTTCGCCGACGCCTCTCACAGACTTCTTCGAACTTGTGTGTGTGTGTGCTCGCTGCCCTTGCCTGCAGATAGCGTGCCCTGTAGCGTCTTGCACATCACATCCAGAATGAAGTGTTCTTGGAAATCGTGTTTTCTGGTCCCATCCATCATCCATCCCCCTGCTTCCCTCAAGGTCCTGGCGATTCTTCTCCGATCGACCTGTACGGATAAAGCCAGATACGCACCATGCAATTTCTGGCAAGTCGGGGCACTCCGAGGGATGCCTGGTCGAGTCTCGGCATATCGTCGAAGATCTAGCGCGAGTCAATGGACCGCCGCCGCTGTCGTCGCCGCCGCCGTCGTCGTCATTGTTGTCGCCGTCGTTGTTGTCGCCGTCGTCGTCGCCGTTGTCGACGCCGTTCATTGAGATCCGACGTCACCAAGAACATGCAACATCGCAAGAAGACTCGACCGGAGCCATGGACCCCATCTTTCTGCGCCAATTGTCGTGGCGGTCCGCGAGGACCCCGGGGCCCGAAACAGAGCAAAGTCGCCCGTTGCGAAGCCACTGCGACGCCACGATCTCAGGGCCGGTCCCACCCCTAGAAGTTTTCGGGGCACAACCCGGCTTTCTGGCGGCCGTTCGGGACGATCCGGGCACACCCGAAACGCCCTCGGCGGGGCGCAGCTGTTGGAAGACCGCCGAGGCGGTCGCGGTGCACGCCGCACACCGGGGACACCCGCCTCTCCGCGGAGGCGGGCTCGAAGGCGAACGGGGCCTTGACGGCCCGCTCCTGTCGGCGGCGCGCCCCAGGGGAGGAGGAGGAGGAGGAGGAGGAGGAGGAGGAGGAGGAGGAGGAGGAGGAGCATCAAGGAGGAGGAGGAGGAGGAGCATCAAGGAGGAGGAGGAGGAGGAGGAGGAGGAGCATCAAGGAGGAGGAGGAGGGCGGGGCGCCGTTGACCGACGAAAACGCCCGACAACCTCGAAGACCCCGAGGCTGGAGAGCCGCTGCAAGCCGACGACGACGCCCCAGCCCGACGGTTGTCGTCGCCGTCGTCGCCCGCCGCCCGCCGTCGCCGCCGCTCGCCGCCACCGCCGCCCGCCTGCAGCGCTGAGAGAGCACGTTCGAATAGGGGATCGACTACATAATCGATTCACGCATGTGTCTCATGAGTTCGACGACGAAATCAATCCCGGGGTAAATCAATCATGTTGTCGATCCCCTACTCGAATATCCATGTCCACCGTCTGCCGAAGCCCCCGCAGATCCATCGTCCAGGCAGCCATCGTGGATGAATCCCCGCCTCGCACTCCTGCTGCGTTTCCCTCTCCTCGGCTATCGAAGACGCTTACGGCGAATCACCGCCGCTCCCTGTCTTCTAGAATCGCCCATGTGGCAAGAGCTCTGCCAAGCCATCGGACCATGTGTTCCCCCAACCTTTGTGGAAACCTTTCGGGGAACTCTTGGGGGAGGATGGCGGGGACAATCAGGAGGAGGAGGTGGAGGTGGTGGAGGAGGAGGAGGAGGAGGAGGAGGAGGAGGATGAGGAGGAGGAGGAGGAGGAGGAGGAGAAGGGGGCATCTTGGGATGGGAACACTCTTGGGGCCTCCTGGGAGCTTCCTGGCAGCCTCTTGGAGACATCTTGGGGGCCTCCTTGGGCCTCTGGGGGGCCTTTGGGGGCTTCTCGGGGGCCTCTTTGGCCGTCTTGGTGGGCTCCTGGCCCGTCTCACGCCGTCGGAAGCCGACTTGGGGGCCTCTTGGAGTGCTCCAGAGCCGTCTTGGAGGCTTTTCTTGGGCGTCTTGGAGGCCTCTTGGGCCGTCTTGGGGCCCTCGTGGGGGCATCTTGGGGGCCTCGTGGGCCGTTCTGGGACCATCCTGGAGGCCTCTTGGACGATATTTGGGGCCTCTTGGGCCGTCTCGGGCCGTCGGAATGTCGAGAAGAAGCAAATGCCAAAATTCTTCAAAACCTCAGGAACATCAATGATTTTGGCCTCCTCGGGCCTTCCTGGAGGCCCTCTTGAAGGCCTCTTGGGCCGTCTTGGGCCATCTGAGAGCCATCTCGGGCCGTCTTGGTGGGCTCCTGGCCCGTCTGACGCCGTGGGAAGCCGTGTTGGGGGCCTTTCTTGGCCGACTTGGGGGCCTCTTGGAGTGCTCCAGAGCCGTCTTGGAGGCTTCCTTGGGCGTCTTCGAGGCCTCTTGGGCCGTTCTGAGGCCATCTTGGAGGCCTCTTGGGAGCTCTGGGGGCGATCTTGAGGACCTCTTCGGCCGTCTTGGGCCGTCCGAAGGCCGAAAAGAAGCAAATGCCAGAATCTTTCAAAAACCTTGAGAAAATCAATGAGTTGAGCCTACTCGGGTTCTCCTGGAGGACCTCTCGGAGGCCTCTTGGGTTGTCTTGGAGCCATCTTCGGAGGCCATTGGGGCCGTCTTGGTGGCTTCTTGGGCGGGTTTGGAAACATCTTGGACCCTCTTGGGCCGTCTTGGAGGCCATCTTGAACCATCTTAGGCGGACTTGGAGGCCATCTTGGCCGTCTTGGAGGCATCTAGGGGTCCATTTGTGGCCAAATTGACATGCGCAGTTTCTGGGTGGCCGGCGCGCTGGGCAGAAGCTCCAGGCGGAGTGCTTAAGTAATCAAATCCGAAAGGATCCAGCATGCCAGGCACCCTCGTGGCAAAGCCAACAGGTCCCGGCGGATCGAAGACGCCTACGGCGAATCACCGCCGCCGCCTGCCCCTTTGGAAGCGCCTCTGTGGCCGACAGCTGGGCCAGAGCTTGGCCAAGCTATCGGGCCAGTTGTTCCCCGAGTCAGTTTGGAAAGACTTCGGGGAACGCGCGGGGGAGCAAGAAGAGGAGGAGGGTGAGGATGAGGAAAAAAAGAGGAGGAGGAGGAGGAGACCTCTTGGGCGCCTCTTGGGGTACTCTTGGGGCCTCCTGGGAGCTTCCTGGGGGCCTCTTGGGGGGTTTTGGGGGGCCTTTGGGGGCTTCTTGGGGGCCTCTTTGGCCGTCTTAAGGCGTTCCTGTCCTGTCTGACACCGTCGGAAGCCCTCTTGGGGGCCTGTCCGGGTCGTCCTGGGGCCCTCTTGGGGCACATCAGGGGTTCTTAGAGGCCATCTTGGGCGTCTTGGAGGCCTCTTGGGCCGTTTGGGGGCCCTCTTTTAGGGCCGTCTTGGGGGTCTTTTTGGGCCGTCATGGGGCCATCTTGGAGACCTCTTGGGCGATCTTGGGGGCCTCTTGCGCCGTCCTGAGCCGTCGGAATGCCGAGAAGACGCAAATGCCAAAATCTCCCAAAAAAAACCTCCGGAAAATCAATGAGTTTGGCCTCTTCGTGTCCTCCTGGAAAACCTCCTGGACGCCTTTTGGGCCGTCTTGGAGGCCTCTTGGGGGCCTCTTGGGCCGTCTTGGGCCATCTTGAGGCCACCTTAGGCCGTCTTGGGTGCATCTTGGGCCGTCTTGGAGGCATCTTGGGGCCATCTTAGCCTTCCTGGAGGCCATGGTGGCCGTCTTGGAGGCCTCTTGGGCCGTCTTGGGAGCCTCTTGGCCTCTTGGGCCGTCTTAGGCCATCTGGAGGCCATCTCAGGCCGTCTTGGGTGCATCTTAGGCCGTTTGGGAGGCATCTTGGAGCCATAGTCGTCTTGGAGGCCATCTTGGGTGTCTTGGAGGCCTCTTGGGCCGTCTTGACGCCCTCTTGGGGGCATCTTGGGGGTCTCTTGGGCCGGCATGGGGCCATCTTGGAGACTTCTTGGGCGATCTTGGGGCGATTTTGGGGGCCTCTTGGACCGTCGGAAGGCCGAAAAGGCGAAAATGCCAGAATCCTTCAAAAACCTACGGAGAATCAATGTTGTTGGCCTCTTCGGGCCCTCCTGGAGGACCTCTTGGAGACCTCTTCGGTCGTGTTGGGCCGTCTTGGTGGCTTCTTGGGCAGACTTGGAGGTATCTTGGACTCTCTTGGGCCGTCTTGGAGGCCGTCTTGGACCATCTTGGGCGGATTTGGAGGCCATCTTGGGCCAACGTGGCCATCTTTGAGGCCATCTTGAGCCGTCTTGGAGGATTTTTCCGGGATTGAGCAACATTTCGGGTGGCCGGCGGGACGGGCCGAAGCCCCAGGGTGTGTTCTTATGGAAAAAGAATTAAAACCAATACCGAAAGGGTCTAGCACGCCAGGCACCCCTGCGATGAATCCACAGGGGGCGGCGGATTTCGTGGGCGTTGGCCGATCCCGCCACCGTGTCTGGGCTGTGGGCCAGGACCCTTCCCTAGAGGGTTCCGAGGGGTGCTGGGGGCAAAAGGGATCTTAGGCCGACCCTCTGCGTGAAGGCCGCGCAGAGGGTCGGACCCCCCTAGAAAGCTGGGCCCCCTCCTAATGCGACCTAATATTCCGGACCCCTTCTCCGGCAGGGCGCCTTGATAAACCGGACCCTCCAAGCCCCAATCCAGAGAAAGCGCCCTAATAAACCGGACCCCCCCAGTTACCAAAAAGGCGCCAAAAAAACCGAACACGGGGGGCGATGAATGAGGGATTTGGAGTACTCGGCCCGTGCTGCCGCGCTCCCGGCCCGAGGAGATGAAGCGGCTGCTGCCCCGCCTCGCCGAGGCGGCGAGCCGAGAGACGGCAGCGCCCCCGGGGGGCGGCTTTGGGCGGGGGCCTCCTGCTGCTGCTCCTCCTCCTCCTCTCCTCTTCCTCCTCCTCCTCCTCCTCCTCTTCCTCCTCCTCATCTTCCTCGTCCTCCTCCTCCTCCTCCACCTCCTCTCTCCTTCCTCCTCCGCTCTCCCCCTTCCTTCTTATTATTATTATTTTTCTTATTATTATTATTCTTATTATTATTCTTCTATTATTCTTCTTCTTATTATTATTCTTATTACTCTTCTTATTATTATTCTTCTTATTTTTCTTCTTCTCTCATTCTTCTTTTTTTTTCTTCTTCTTCTTCTTCTTCTTCCTCCTCCTCCTCCTCCTCCTCCTCCTCCTCCTCCTCCTCCTCCCTCTCCTCCTTCTCCTCCTCTTCCTCCTCCTCCTCCTCCTCCTCCTCCTCCTCTCCCTCCCAGGCCCCGCCCTGGCCCTTCGAGACAGTACTCCAGGACCGCCTGCAAGCACTGGCAAGCCCGAGTGCGCCTCTACGGTGGTCCCAGCGCAACACCAAGAGCCTCCAGATATAATCCGGGGTCCCCGCGTTTGAATGCCCCATCCCAGGGCCCCAGGGCCTCGGGGAGCGCTCCACATGACGCCAAGATGGCCAAATGTGGTTCGAAAGCGGCCCAAGCGAACTCCCACGCACACACACACACACACACACACACACACACGGCCCAAGCCCCCTCATTACGTTGAGATATCCCCAAGACGGCCCAAGAGGTCCCTCAGATAATGCAGCCAGGGCCCTAACAGGACTCCAGCCTGGGGACACCTTGAGCCGGGGACACATTTGGCAACACCCGACCCGAAGCGGGGATCGGAGGCCGAGGTTTCTGACAGCTCTGGGCACTCATGATCCATGGCTCCACCCGCCCCCAATGCTAATGGGATCGCCCCCACCCCCCACCCCGCGCTGGATGGGTACGCCCGTGAGCATCGCGGAGGCCTCGCGAATGGGATCCCCCCCCCTGGTCGTGGCCTTGTGGGCGTGGCGTGGTGGTGGGTGCCGGTGCCCACCCCCTCCCCCTGTGGGTACTGGGTGGCTTGTCGGCGTTGGCGTAGGCTTCGGCGTCGGCGTCGGCGTCGGCGTCGGTCGTCGTCGTCGTCGTCGTCGTCGTCGTCGTCGTCGTCGTCGTCGTCGTCGTCGTCGTCGTCGGCGGCGGCGGCGGCGGCGGCGGCGGCGGCGGCGTCGGCGTCGGCGTCGGCGTCGCGTCGGTCGTCGGCGTCGGCGTCGGCGTCGGCGTCGGCGTCGTCGGCGTCGGCGTCGGCGTCGGCGTCGGCGTCGGCGTCGGCGTCGGCGTCGGCGTCGGCGTCGGCGTCGGCGTCGGCGTCGGCGTCGGCGTCGGCGTCGGCGTCGGCGTCGGCGTCGGCGTCGGCGTCGGCGTCGGCGTCGTCGTCGTCGTGGTCATGGTCGTGGTCGTGGTCGTGGTCGTGATCGTCGTCACCCCCATCCCATCTGGGGGGGGGGCCTGTGGAACCCTGGACCCATTCCATCTGGGGGTGGGGGGGGGGACCTCTGAACCCGAGACCCAGGATGATCTAAAATTATTGGCGGCGCGCCCAGGGGAGAGAAGAGGGGGCAGGTCTTCTCAGAGGACTCGGAAGGCCTCTCGCCTCCTGGTCACGGAGGGCCTCGCAGAAGGCCAGGGGGCTTCGAGAAGCCCCGCCACCTCCTGAGAAGCCCTGCCCCCTCTGACTTCCCCCCTCGCCGCGCCGCCGCACTCTGGACCACGGGCGCCTCTGGCAGCACCCGACCCGACGCGGGGATCGAAGTTCGAGGCTTCCGGCAGCTCTGGGCACCTGTGCCTGGGCCTCCCGAGGCGTGCCAGGGGCCTCGGGAGGCCGAGGCCTCCGCGGGGGCAGCGCAGTGCATCACAGCGGACCTGCGCACGCTGGGCCGCTGTCCTCCGCAGAGCACCCAGGAGCCGCATCGGTGCCCCCAGGGCCACGATCGCTTGCACACTGCAGCCCAGGCGCCGAAACGAGGACCGCTCGGGGCTCGGGAGGGGCTCGCTGCTCCTTGAGTCTTGCCGCGGTTGTTGTTGTAGCCCTCCTCGTGCTTCCGGGCTCGCATGTTGCCACGAAGGGGCCTTGTTCCTCATCTAAGATTCCTCATTTCAGCAGCACGACTGTGCTTCGGAGGTGCGCGGGTGGAGCACGTAAGCACCAGGATGGCGCCATCCCGCCGGCTTGTGCAAGCGGAGGCGCATCGTCAAAGAGAGGGACAAGCACGACGGCACGCGGAACGTGAGGGAACCAGAGTCGAGGGCGAAGACAGACGTTTAGAGAAGCGTGGAATGTATTGTCGCAATTTGCTCATGAGAGGGCAGGGAGGCCACCATGACGCCGCACCAGATATCCAGGTGGGTTCGCCTGCCCGCATCCTCTCCTCTTTCTCTTCCGCGTCCCCATCCTCCTCCATGTGTTAATCCTCCTTCGCCCCCTCCCCTGCCACATCCTCCCCGCCCTCGCCCTCCTGCTCCGCACCCGCAGCTCCACTACAGTCAAGACGAAGCACGGACCGCTTTGGGGCTCAGGAGGGCCCCTGGTGCCAGGGCCGCTCGTGAGACCCAGGTTGGCAAGCGTGGCCAGAAGAGCCCCTCAGGAGGAGGAGGAAGAGAAGGAGGGAGGAGGATGAGGAAGGGGAGGGAGGAGGAGGAGGAGGAGGAGGAGGAGGAGGAGGAGGAGGAGGAGGAGGAGGAGGAGGAGAAGGAGGAGGAGGAGGAGGAGGAGGAGGAGGGAGTGTGCCCAGGAGGCTTCAGGCCCTGGGGCATTCCTTATCCGATGAGGGCGGCGGTGATGTCCGCGGCCAAGCGTCAACGGGTGATCGGCCGACTTCCAGACTCTGGGCTCCTTATCCTAGGGTTCCTTTTTCATCCGATGCCCTCACCGTATTCACGGCCCCGTGTGGTAGCACGCTGAGCGCATCCTGCCTCACTTGAGCGTCGCCAAATAAAACGCGGGCTCGACTGCGCCGACACTCGCGCGTAAGCTTCCCGCGTAAGGTCGCGCGCAAGCGCCCTCTTCGCCAATGTAGCGTGCCACGCTGGCAGCCCGCATAAGCCGCGGCGTAAGGTCGCCATCTCACCTCGCGTAAGACACGACGCTTTTCGTCGCTCAATTGGTCGGTCTTCGGGTCATAGGTCGAGCCTCTGGCGGCCGCTCGGGACGACTCTGGCCCCCCCGGAACGCTCTCGGCGAGGCGCAGCCGCTGGAGAGCACTCCGAGGCGAGGAGACCTCCGGGAGCCGGCGGAAACGTTTCATGGAAACGGAGTGTACCAGCCCCGTCTCTTGCGCAAGACCGCAGTGGGCCCCGGAAACGGCAGGGTCGTTTTTTCACTGTTTTCGAAGAAGTGTCTCTTGACAATGGAAGCGGTACATATGTGCATATATATATATGTATATATATACATGTTTGATGAATTATAGGAATACGAATAATAAGAATAATAATAAGAATAATAATAAGAATACGAATAATAATAATGGTAATAATAGTAATAATAATAATCATAATCATAATAAATAAATAAATAATAAGACTAAGAAGAATAAGACTAATACTAAGAATGATAAGCATGATTATACTGATCTTCTTTACCAATAGAACCCCAAAAAACGCCGCTAGAAACGGCAAACAAAAACCGTTCCTGGATCGGAACCGGAACCAGAGCCAGGGAGGAACCATCAAAAACAAAAAACGAAAACAAAAACAAAAAAATCAGGGACGGACCCGGCAAAGACACGGCAGCACGGAACCGGCAGCAAAGACACGAGGGGCAGCGCCTGCGCCAGAGGCTCCCCAGACCCCCGCGCCGGGGCGGAGGGAAACGGTCCAAGGCTTTGCGGGCGCCTCCGCCGCGCGCTCCGTCCAGCCGGGTGGCCCGGCGAGCGCGCAGCGCCGCCCGCGCGCACAGGTTCGGCGTGAAGGCGGGCCTGTCCCTCTCTACGGGAGGAAGATTCCAAGATAGCCAAGCGATAGTATTAAGGGACCAAAAAGTGGCATAAACATAAAAACTCGGAGGTCCGCACAGATTTCTCGGATCGGCGCTGGACCCCCCTCCCTGGCGCGCGGAGCGCGCCAAGGGCGGCGCCGGAGGCGCCGCCGGGGGGCCCCAGCGCCGATCCGAGAAATCCGCGCGGACCTCCGAGTTTTTATGTTTGTGTCACTCCTTGGTCCCCTAAGTATGGGGACGATGTGTGGACTACTTTTGGATATGTTTGGGATCTGTCTTAGGTATTTTGCGCTCTTCGCCCAAAGGCCCCGTGCAGCGGGACGGGCCCAACCTAAGTTTGGCGCGCGGCGGCGCTGGTCCGAGAGTCTGCCAGCCCGATGCATGCGCCGTGCGCGGCCTCAGTGGGAGTCTGACCGCTCCGCGGATGTGTGTGGCCGTTCGCCCCAGAGCCGCTTCTTATATCGGGAGCGGAGAAGAGGGGGGGGATGACTAGGAGGGGGTGGATTTCATGGCGCGGGCCCTGATTTTTCCTCAGATTTCATGGCGCCGCTTCTTATTTCATTACGGCGCTGGTCCGAGAGTCTGCCAGCCCGATGCATGCGCCGTGCGCGGCCTCAGTGGGAGTCTGACCGCTCCGCGGATGTGTGTGGCCGTTCGCCCCAGAGCCGCTTCTTATATCGGGAGCGGAGAAGAGGGGGGGGATGACTAGGAGGGGGTGGATTTCATGGCGCGGGCCATGATTTTTCCTCAGATTTCATGGCGCCTCTTCTTATTTCATTACGTCCCAGGCCCCCCCGCTGGGCCGCGCACGTGCCGCCAGTCATGATTTGCACCCCCCCCTCTTGGACACCCCCCTCTTGGCCCCTCCCGATTATAGCCCCAAGGTTAAGTCGTGCCTGTCCCTTTACCAGAGGAATATTCAGAAATAGTCAAATTATCCCAGTGCGACCCTACCTAGGAGTTGGAGCCTCCAGGAAAGCAACATACGTGCGCACACACATATAAGTACATATATGTGTATGTATATATATATATATATATATATATATATATCGCAGCAGCAATAGTGGATGCTGTGCGGCGCTATGCTATGCCATGCCATGCTATGCTATGCTATGCTATGCTATGCTGCGCAATGCTATGCTTGGCTAGGCTAGGCTATGCTATGCTATGCTGCGCTATGGCATGCTGCGCTATGCTATGCCATGCTATGCTATGTTATGCTTTGCTTTTGCTTTGCCTTCGCTTTTGCCTTCACTGTTGCCTTTGCGTTTGCTTTTGCTTGGCACCCAGGGAGCGCAATTGGGGAACCGCGCGTTTGCTTTTATCTTTGCTGTTGCTTTTGCTTGGCTTCCAGGGGACTGGGGGAACCGCCCGGGGCGCTTTCCACTCCCCGGCCCCTTTAAGCCAACAGAATAAGAACCCTTCTAGGCAGAGCCTAGGTAGGGAAAAAAAACAGTTTGGGGATAATGTTTTCTTGCATTTGTTGACCAAGCTTGAGTACGTGTGTCGATTATTTGTTATTCTTCGTCCAGAATCCCCCTGTAGGAGGGCATGCCCGACTTAAGGATAGCCCCAGGGCCCGATGACCATACCCATCAGTCCGACATCAAGAGAAATCCGGGGGTCGAAATAATTATATAGCCGCACCAAGGTATAATAAGATCGAGGTCGTCCGAGGAGGGGGTACCCTAGTGTTCTTCATGCTTGTTGGTTGCTCTTGTGCATCCTGGGTGGGGGGGGGGCCTTGCATGTTATGTTTGTGTTGGCCGACGGAGGGTCTCATGTTCTTGAAGGATGTTAGTATGTTCCCATTAGTCCGAAATCCAGAAAAACCGGCGGTGGAAAGATTCATGCCCTTGGATGCCTTAGCTCGATTACACATAGGAGTGGCCGTTCGCCAGAGTGACCTTTGGTGCGGGCCCAATGGGGTCCCCCGATCTCCAAACTCGATGCGGTAGCAGCGGCTTGCGCGCCCAGGTCTGGTCACCCCACGTCCCCCGTGTAGCCGCGCACCAAGGGTCACTCTTGCCCGGGGTCGCTCTCGCGTGTAGCCGGCCCGGTGACCGTCCCCGGCAGTCCGAAGCCGACAGGGGAACCGGCGGTCGAAAGAGCCGTACCCACGGATGTCTTGGCCGTGCGCCCGGGAGCCGCTTTTGATTGCCCCAGGGCCCGACGACCGCCACCATCCGTCCGCAATCAAGAGAGGGAAGCCAGCGGCCGAACGATCCATGCCCGCGGATGTCTCAGCGCGTCCTCGTCGCAGCGGCGTTTGCGCCACAGCTCAGGCGCTCCGTCCCCTCGTGGGGGGGGGTTCTCCGAAGGGCTTGGGCGACCTGTCCTCCTCTCTCATCCTCCTCCTGCTCCTCTCTCCTCCTCCTCCTCCTCCTCCCCTCCCTCCTCCCATTCCTGCTCCTCCTCCTCCTGCTCCTCCTCCTCCTGCTCCTCCTCCTCCTCCTCCTCCTCCTCTTCCTCCTCCTCCTCCTCCTCCCTCCTCGCCCATCCTCCCCGTCCTCCTCCTGCTCCTCCCCCTCCTCGGGAAGGCTACGGCCCCGGGGGAGACCGTCCAGGCGGGGGGTGGAGTCGGCGCAGCGCCTCTGGGCAGCCGACGGGCAGTGAGTGCCGCGGCAGCGCTCATTGGTCGGGCTCGCGGGCAGCGCCCAGAGGCAGCCCCTGGGCAGCGCTCTGCCGGGGCCCGCGGCCAGCCCGGCAAGCGTGAGATTCATGACTCGAAGAAGAAAGAAACAAACACGTAAACATAATTTGTTGGCGCTCCGCGCGGATTTCTTGGATCCGCGCCTGGGCCCCCTGGCGGCGCCTCCAGCGCCGCCATTGGCGCGCTCCGCGCGCCAGGGAGGGGGGTCCAGCGCGAATCCAAGAAATCCGCCTGGAGCGCCAACAGTTTATGCTTATATGTTTTGTTGTCTTCTTCTAGGTTCGTCTTGCCGTCTTGGAGAAGCGTGAGATCCCGCACATGTCGACGAGTTCGTGCTCGAAGCGGCAGTTGTCGGTCATGACATGAGTGCCCTTGATATTGAGCATCGCCGCGTCGCCTTTCTTGGTTTCCGAACTGGAGACCTTGGGCAGCGCTTGCTAGGCTTGTGGCAGCGCCCAGGCAGCTTCCGGGCAGCGCCCAGGACAGCGCTCCCCAGTATAGGCGGATGCTTGCGGGGAAGGGCGGCCGCTGGGGTACAGTAGGGACCCGACCAGAAACAACCTTCCACAAGAAACCCAACCCTGAGACCCCGGGACGCCCATTCATTTTTCGCGTGGGAGCGTCACGTTTTCCATTGCAAAATAATGGAAACCCAAGAAACCCAGGGCACCCTGGAGGCAAGCAGGGTGTTTCTTGGCATGGGTTCCCATTGTACTGTATTCCAGAGCGCCCACATCCGCGCCTAGGTTGTGGGCCAGAGGCCGCCAGAATGCCTGTGGGGATCTTTTGGCAAGCCGCTCGGGGGCTTCTTAGAAACGAGTCTGAATATATCTTGGGGTCTCTCGGGGCCTCTGGGGGGCCTTCACTGCAATCCGGCGCGGATAACGCCTGGGGCGGGTCCGTGCCGCCGTTCGTGTTGCGAGGTCCGACTGCATGCGAATAGGCACCTTAGGCACCTCCCTTCGGGTTGTGTCGCCCAGGCGTTCTGTCCGGGCACAAAAAAAAGCCTTCACTGCACTCCACTGCACTCCGTGCCCTCCCCGCGGGGCGCCCGCGGGGCGCCCGGAGGCCCGGGCCCCGGGGTCTCCTCGGGGACGGCGGCGGCGGCGATGGCGCCGGCGCTGGCGGCCGCGAGGACGACGCCGGCGGCCGCGAAGGCACCAGCGCCGACGCGGGGCACGGCGTGGACGACCCCGGCATCGCTCGGACGCGTGCACTTCTCCTTCGGCGAGGACCAGTGAGGAGCATCCTGGATCATCTGGCGAAAAAGCCACGCCCGAGAACGAATAGAGCACAGGGAAGGGACGTCCGAGCGATGGCCAGCGACGGCCGCGGCGACGGCGACGGCGGGCGGCGACGGGCGCGGCGTGGACGGCCGCCGCGGCGACGGCGGCGGCGGCCGCGGCGGCGACGGCGGCGAGGCGGCCGCGGCGGCGGCGGCCGCGGCGGCGGCGGCCACGGCGGCGCGCCGCCGCCGCCGCCGAGCACGGTGTGGGCCCTCGGCGCCCTGGACTACGGGCCGGGGGAGGTCCAGCTCTTCGAGGCGGCGTCGGGCGGGGGAGGAGGAGGAGGAGGAGGAGGAGGAGGAGGAGGAGGAAATGAGGAGGAAATGAGGAGGAGGAGGAGGAGGAGAAGGGACAAGCTAGGCGCGCTGGCTTCACATCTGTGGTCCTACCCCTCCCTCCCATCCCTTTTTCCGATCTATTCGCACAGTTGGATGCCGAGCAGGGCAATGATCCCAAGAGGATTCGCGAAGGATGGAAAACAAAGCATGGCGCAGAAAAGCACTGCAGAGCATAGCATGGCGTGACATTGAATAGTGAAGCATTGCATCACAAAGCATAGCAACACGATGTGGAACACGCGGAGGCGCGGGAACGAGGCCAGCGCAGCAGCGGGAGCACGATTTTGAACGACCGAAGCTCTGAAATGAGGGCGGCGGTGCAGCGGGAGCACGAATTTGGAAGAACCGGAAACGATCGGATTAAAAAGACATGGGAAACAGAAACAAATAATGAAACCCCGTGTGTAAAAAATAGAACGCGTGGAAAACGGGAGACTTTCCGGACAGAGTCTGGGGAGAGAGGAGAGTAGTATGCAGATTGTCGCATTGTGGAGGAGGAGGAGGAGGAGGAGGAGGAGGAGGAAGGGGAGGAGGGCAAGCTAGGTGCGGTCGCGTCATATCTGACCTTCTATTCCTCCCCCCATCTCATGGCATATATATCTTCTCTAATGTCGAGCAGGGCAATGATCGCGAGAAGGTACGCGATACATGGTAGAGCACGGCATGACATGGCGTAGAGAGCACAGAAGAACGTAGCATGCCATAGCATGGCGTGGCATTGCACAGGGAAGCATTGCAGCACAAAGCATTGCAACGCAAAGCATGGCATCACACAGCGGCGCAGAACGCAACACCGCACAGCATGTCATGGCATGGCGCCGGGTTGCTTGGAGGGCAAATGGATCATATTCGAGAGGTTTGGGCGGGTCTGGAGTCTTGGTTCCATGTCTAGCTCCTTGGGCTCCCCGGAAAACTCTACACAAGGCGGTGCTGATGAAGAGCACCCGCTGGCTCTGCTCGCAACATCGCCTTATCAAAGCAGAATCGGGGCTCCCGCTCAATATTTCTTGAAAGCGACGACGCCTCAAAGTGTGGGGGGAGGGGGCTTCTGCGGTCCGAGAAATCAACAGGCCGACACCGAATGTGTAATCACTTCTGATGTTTTTTTCGGGAGCATTTTCTAGCTTTGGGGCCTATCTGGAAGGACCGAAAACGCGCGCTGCAGCGGGAGCACGATTTGAAACAACCAGAGGCGCAGACATGGGGCCAGCGCTTCAGCGGGAGCAACAAAGAAAACGCGAAAACCATGTCCAGTGAATCCGGTGTAAAAATGAATAAGCGGAGGGGGGGCTGGATATTCTTTGATGACGTCATCAGGGGAGAGAGGAGAGTAGTATTCACATTGTGTCATTGTGGAAGAGGAGGAGGAGGAGGAGGAGGAGGAGGAGGAGGAGGAGGAGGAGGAGGAGGAGGAGGAGGGGGAGGGGGCAGGGGGCAGGGGAGGAGGGGGAGGAGGAGGAGGAGGAGGAGGAGGAGGGGGAGCAGTGCAAAACCAAGAGTCATCAACGATGTTGGTATTAACCCTCCCTCCAAGCTCCCTCTTCACAGATCCCCACAACGGTTCATTTCCATTGAGGGAACTGCCTCGTTGGAAGAAAACCGTTTGAAGATCCTGAAGCATACCAAAACATCGTTCTCTGGATTTCAACGCCACGCATCAACCTGACTGCTGCGTCTTGACAATCCAGAATCGTGCCAGAGCGCCGCTCTTGGGACTTCAACACAGGGAGTCGACATAATTGTTGCGCCCGCATAGTGATGAATCCTTCCAAAACGCCATTTCTGGTACGTTGATCCTGGGAACCCGTGAAACTCTTGCAAAGTTTGAAAATGATTGTGCGTGGCGCTAAGGCGAGAACCGCATTTTGAGAAGGAACCGCCCTCAATCCGTGAAACTCTTGCAAACGTTTAAGACACATGTGCGCGGCGCTAAGGTGAGAGCCACATTTTGAGAACCACCCGCCCTCAATCCGCGAAGCTCAGGCAAACGTGTAGAACGAATTTGCGCAGCGCTAAGGCGAGAGACACAGTTTCAAAAACCACCCGCCCTCAATCCGTGAAACCCTTGGAAATATTTAGAGCGAGCGCGCGGCGCTAAGGCGAGAGACACATTTTGAGAACCACCCGCCCTCACTCCGTGAAACTCTTGCAAATGTTAAAAAACGAATGTGCGCGGCGATAAAGCGAGAGCCACATGTTGAAAACAATCCGCCCTCCATCTGTGGAATTGTTGCCACTTTTCAAGCTTCAGAGTCATAAGTGGTGAGGAAGTCTCAAGCGAAACGCCCGGCCCGCCTTAAGAACTAGCCTAGGGGTGCGACAGGGAGGAGTTATCTATAAGGAGAAGGAATGGAGGATGAGGAGGACAGGGGAGGGAGGAGGAGGAGGAGGAGGAGCAGGAGGAGGAGCAGGAGGAGGAGCAGGAGGAGGAGGAGGACGGGGGGGGGAGGAGGAGAAGGAGGAGGAGGAGGAGGAGGAGGAGGAGGAGGAGGAGGGGGTGTGGTACCTGTGGGTTCGAGGGTTTTTTGATCCAGCACTCCCTCGAAGGATCCGAGCGATCCCTCCTGCCTCCTCCATCATCTTCCGGCCCTCCCTTCTGGAACTTTGGAGCTCTGCAAGAACAAAGGTCGTGCCAGCGCAGCCTACCCGCGGCCTCCGAGAGATTAGGACGGGTTCGCCAGATGGTTTTCAGTGGAGACCCATGCCATGAAACACCTTGCTTGCCTCCAGGGTGCCCTGGGTTGTTTGGGTTTCGATGGTTTTGCTATGGAAAGCGTGACGTCCCCACACCAAAAATCAATGGACGTCCTGGGGTCTCAGGGTTGGGTTTCTTGTGGAAGGTTGCTTGTGGACTGGCCTCCACTGCAATCGCTTCGCTCGTTCCGCTGGCCCGTTTCGTATCACTGTGGCTGCGTGGTGGTGCGCTTGTGCCCAAGGGGAGTGGTAGGGCAGGCAGGAATTTCCTCGAGGAGGTCTTTGGAGATGTGGCTTCCACCCTGTCGAAGAGAGCCGATAGACTGCTCCAGAGGGCGCCAAGATGGCTCAAGAGAGCTCCAGCAGAGTTTCGAGACGTACCTGGAATGTGTTTCGAGGTTTCTTGGGGAGCCTCTTGGGGGCTTCTTGGG
>CAUYUJ010014261.1:303922-422039 GCA_963575745.1 Prorocentrum cordatum | reverse complement strand
GCTCCTCCTCCTCCTCCTCCTCCTCCTGCTCCTCCTGCTCCTCCTCCTCCTCCTCCTCCTCCTCCTCCTTCCATGATGGTCTTTGTTTCTGCTCACGCTGTCACTACGTTGGCTTTCTTTTCAGACGGAAGAGGCACCGGCTGCGACAGGGTCTTGGCTTAGTAACCCCTCGCCAGACGTCATCGCGTGCTTCTATCCTGATGCAAGACCACACTCATTTCCATACGTATCGGACGTTCTCGGAGAATACGTTCAGAGTCGTCGACGCTCCCATTATATATGTGTTAGATCGAGCTTCCCAAGTGCGACAGGTCCGACCTCATCGGCGTGAGTTTCTGTTCTTCCTTTGGCTCAGTGGAGTGATGATTCTTGTTGTTGCACGGCTGGTGGTTGTGTCGACTATCTCCAGTGGCCTAGAAGGCTTCGGCCTCGGCTTCTGTGAAGGCGGTGGGGACATGCGCTCTGCGCATAGCTCCACTTACTCCAACCACTCACCCAGCTACCCATCATCGCCGAGGGGGTCGACTCCTGGTTGAGCATAGGCGCCCACCTGTGCGTGTACTAGGCCGCGCTCCTGTGCGCTGCCGCCCTTCCCCTTCCTCTCTCTTCGCCGTCCCTCCTGGTCCTCCTTGCCTTCTCACCCCTTTTGAGCTTGCGGGACCTTGGGCCCCCCAATGAGAATGAGGAGGTGTTTACGATGAGGTTTCCTGATTTGTTTCGGGGGCCGAGGGGACCGCTCAGGGCAGGTGGAGTGCCTCCGAGGCCAGCCAGGTGCAAGCAGCACCAGACGGCCACGGCCTCTTGTGAGGCCCGAGGGACATCACCCCCTTGCCCAGGGACTGATATAAATTACGACGGTCTTCATACACATGTATGAGAGGCTGCACGGTGCGTGCTACCCCCACCTCGGATCTTGAACGAACGAGACGATGGTGCGAGGTAATGTCTAGAGCCAGGCCGACGGCTTGGCGCGAGTGGCAGGTCAGACTGAGACCACGCGCAAGGCCGAGGCTTCTTCTTCTTCTTCTTATTTTTATCCTTCTTCTTCTTCTTCTTCTTCTTCTTATGTTTCTTCTTCCTCTTCTTCTTCTTATTCTTATTTTTCTTCTTCTTCTTCTTCTTCTTCTTCTCCTTCTTCTTCTTCTTCTTCTTCTTCTTCTTCTTCTTCTTCTTCTTCTTCTTCTTCTCCTCCTCCTCCTCCTCCTCCTCCTCCTCATTCTCCCTCCTCCTCCTCCCCTCCTCCTTCTCCTTCCTCCTCCTCCCTCCTCTCCTCCTCCTTCCTCCTCCTCCTTTCTCCTCCTCCTCCCTCTCCTCCTCCTCCCCCTCCTCCTCCTCCTCATCCTCCTCCTCCTCCTCCTCCTCCTCCTGCTCTCGGCCGCCTCGCGCCCGGCGCGCTCTCTTCTCCTCGTGCCCCGCCGCGCCTCGGCGCGCCCTGCCGCCGCTGCTCGACCGGCGTCTGACCCTCTTGCTGCGGCCGCTGGCCCCAATCAACGTTCCTCGGGGCGCGTGCCCGCCCGAGCGCGCGCTCTCCCCCGTTTGGCTCCGCTGATATTGCGCGCAGCCTGCCTCGGCCCTCGCGGTGCCGCCTGCGTCGCACGGAAGGGCCTCGGGGAACGAGCGCGAACACGTCGGCCCCGGCACGCGTTCCGAGGAGCATTGGCGACAGCGTGCATGCCGCTTCCCCTGACCCCCGACGTCATGATGTGTCCAGAAACTGGACCTTCAGAGGTCTCGACCTCTGCCCCAGGACCTCCTGAGTTTTTCTTTGATGGTCCCGAGGGCCGGAACGGGCCTTCAGATGCCGAGCGCTATGAACAAATATCCCGCCATGGTGTTTGTCATTACCCGAGGGGGTCCCGGATCGCATCTCCCCCAGCGATCGGGGGGACCCCGTGGGCCCGCACCAAAGGGCACTCCCCGGCGAAGGAGGAGGAGGTGGCGGAGGAGGAGGAGGAGGACGATGAGGAGGAGGAGGAGGAGGAGGAGGAGGAGGAGGAGGAGTTTCCCATCGGAGTTTCCCCACAGCCGCAGTGGATGCCTGGCCAACGCCCGCGGCGCTTGCCCCTCCCCCAGGTATGCCCCCATTCTCAAGGGGCTCCCGTCCAGGGTATGGGGCGTCCGCGCGCGGGCGCCGTTGGTGGTGCGCTCGGCCTCTGGCCGCTCCCCTGGGTGCGCCCGCTTTCTCAACGGGCTCCCCAGGGTTTGCGGCTCTGGGCGGCGCCCGTTCCGTCCTTCTGGTGCTTTCCCCGCGCCGCGGGCCCCGCTCCCTGGCCGTTTCCCTGGGTGCGCCCGCTTTCTCAACGGGCTCCCACGGGTGTGCGGCGCTGGGTGGGCGCCCCGCGGTCGCGGGTTTCACTCCCCTCCTTCTCGCATCCCTTGCGTGCCTGCGCAAGGACGACCCTCTCTCCTTCCAGGAGGAACGTTTTCTTGCCCATGAAGTGGCGGGAGGCCAAGTAGGCTTCCACGGGCTCGATGTCGACTGCGTCTCGCTCCAGCTGCCGTGCCACGTCCACCATGTGTACTCCGCACGTGTGGTCGCACAGGCCGACGAGCCACCTTTCGACTTCCGCCGCCTCCTGGGCCTCGCGAGCCCTGGTTGTTGCGTTGTCGCTGATCGTGTCGGGTTCACTCCTCGCCTCCCACTGTTCGCTCTCGCCGTTCTCAGGGTCGCTGGCCTCAGCTTCGGCGCGCGCCTGCACGTCGGGTTCCACCTCCGCTCCCGACTTCTCGCACGCGCTGTTCTCAGAGCTGTGATCTGGGGGCTCCAGCTTCGCTTCACCCTTCTCGCACTCCCTGGTCCCATCGCTGTAGCTGATGATGTCGGGCTCTATCTTCGCCTCTCCCTTCTCGCACTTCTCGCGGAGGGTATCTGGTTCCAGCTTCGCTTGCTCCTTCTCGCACGCCCTGGCTCCAGCGCTGTAGCTGATGGTGTTGGGTTCCCGTGGCTTCTCCCTCTGCGCGCACACGCACAGCTCTGACCAGGGCCAGCACCACCTGCAACGGGGACGACCATGTCGCCTCGCTCTTCTCGCACGCGCTGTACCCAGTACTGTGGCTAGCGGTGTCTGGCTCCAGCTTCGTCTTCTCGCTCGCCCTGATCTCAGCGCTGTAGCTGATGATGCCGGGCTCAGTCTTTGCCTCCCACTTCTCGTGCCCCAGCGTCGCTTCCCCTTTTTCCGCACGCCCTTATCCCAGCGCTGTAGTTAATCTGGCGCCCCAGCGTCGCTTCCCCTTTTCCGCACGCCCTTATCCCAGCGCTGTAGTTGATGATGTCGGGCTCCGGCTTCGCCTCCCCTTTCTCGCACTTCTCATTGATGGTGTCAGAGTCCAGTTTTGCCCTGTTCTCCGAGTCGTGGGTAGGGCTATCGGGCTCCAGCTTCGCCTTCCCTTTCTCGCATGATCCAGCCGTGGCAACGAGGGGTGTCGAGGAGATCGGCATGTTGGGCTCCAGCTTCGCCGTTCCCTTCTCGCAAACCCTGGTCTCCGCGCTGTGGCTGAACGTGTCGGGCTCGCTCCTCGCCTCCCGCAGTTCGCACGCGCAGATCCCAGAGCTGAGTCGGGGGGTGCTGGCGGGCTCTATCATCGCCTTCCCCTCATCGCACTCCCTCATCGCAGCGCTGTAGCTGGTCATGCTGGGCTCCATCTTCGCCTCCCGCTTCTCACAAGGGCTCGCCTTCTCGGGCCAGCCTTCTTCTGAGTAAGCCTGCATCCACTGCCCGCCCCACCAAGGTGCCTCCGACAGGAGTGCAGCCGTGGTCCAGGTGTCGGCCAGCCGCCAGCCTGCCGCCAGGCCCTCCCCGAAGGCGTCGACGAGGCCTGGGAGCGCTGCCGGCGAGGCCGCGGGCGGGTCCAGCAGGTGCATGGCCTCCACGGCGTGCTGCTGAGCCCACCGCGCCGCCGTTTGCCGCAGGCGCGCCCTCCGCCGTGCCGCCGCCGAGGGCGGTGCGGCGCTCACGTCCTCTTTCACGGGTGACTCGGGCGGCACAGCGCTGGGCGCAGGCCGTGCACGAGTCCCATCGCGCCCTCGGCGCCTGGGGGGCTTCCGTGCACGGGCCCATCCGCGCGCCGTGCCCGCCGCGGGCAAGACGGCTGCGCAGGGCCTCGCTGGGGAGCCACCCAGGAGGAGGAGGAGGAGGAGGAGGAGGAGGAGGAGGAGGAGGAGGAGGAGGAAGGAGAGGAGGGGGAGGAGGAGGGCGAGGAGGAGGAGGAGGAGGAGGAGGAGGAGGAGGAGGAGAGGACGACGACGAGGACGACGACGAGGACGACGACGAGGAGGACGACGAGGAGGATGACGAGGGGGTTTTTGTCCCCCGAAGGACGCGGCGGCGGCGGCCGCGCCCGCCGCCGCCGGGCCTGGGCGCTGCTCACCGGCATCCTCGCCCACGGCCTCCCCGCAGAGGCCCGGGGGCCACCGCAAGCGGCGTGGTCCGCCCCCCCACCGCGCGCCGCGCTGCACGAGCGAAAGGGGCACGGAAAGAATGGGCACAATGCCCTCGCTTTCCTCCTCCTCCTCCTCTCCTCCTCCTCCTCCTCCTCCCCTCCTCCCCTCCTCCTCCTCCTCCCTCCTCCTACTCCTCCTCCTCCTCCTCCTCCTCCTCCCTCCTCCTGCTTCTCCCCCGACGCGGGGCAGCGCAGCGTGCCAGGCCCCCTCTCGCCGCCGCCGAGGAGAAAGAATGGCAACTGCAGTTCCTGCTCATTTTGAACAGGACGCGCTGTCCTCGCCGCGGCGGCCTGTGTCCATTCGAGGCAGAGGTCCGCCTGCCCAACAGCGGCCGGTGTTGGTTTGGGACCACATTTGCTGTTGGGCATTGTACCCATTTTTGTTCGTACCCATTTCGGGCGTCCAAAGCTGCGTCGGTGCTAAATCGGGCGGGCCCCTTTACAGGAAGAGAACCCAAGAATAGTACAAATAGTTAGGTGGCGAGTTTGCATGTCTTCGCTTTTGCTTTACAGTATACGTATATATACATAAGATGTCGCGGCCGTGGCCGAAGCCGCGGTAGGGGTCGCACTTCTTCGAGGTGAGCTGGGTTGTGGGCTCACCGTTCGCTGGGCCGCTCACAACCACGTGAGCGGCGCCCTAGTAACACCGCCATCAGAGGGCGAGCACCGTCTAGGTTCCATCCTGTTTTCACTCGTTTGCGTCGTTGGGGAACTTCGGACAGCTGGTGTTGAGTGAGTGAGCGAGTGTGTGTGTGTATACACATTTGTGTATATATGCATTTCTCTCTATATATATATATATATATATACATATATACATGTGTATATATATATATATATATATATATATATATATATATATGTTCATTCAGCTATTCCAACTCCGCATGTCGGAGGACATGCCTGGTCGGACTCGAAGAAGAAGAAGAAGAAACAGAAGAAGCAATCACGGCGTAAACATAAGATTTTGGCGCTCCGCGCGGATGTCTTGGATCTGCGCTGGAGCGCCCTGGCGGCGCCTCCGGCGCCGCCCCTGGCTCGCTCCGCGCGCCAGGGACGGGGTCCAGCGCGGATCCAAGAAATCCGCGCGGACCGCCAGACATGTTGGTTCTGCTTTTTCTTGTTCCTCCACGGACCTCGCCATCAGCTCGTCGCGGGCGGACAACTGATCCGTGGGAGAAAAGCTTAGGGTCCTCGTGGACGAGAATGCCGTTCGTCTCCGCGGCCTCGCCGTTCCGGCCCCTGGGCCGCGACCTCGCGGTCCGTAGCGTTTCTCTTGCCGCGGCTGCCCCGCGCGGAGCGTCTCCGTGCGACCGCGTATCCGCGGGATCGCGCTCTGGCCTCCAGATCGCGAGGGCGCGGAGACGGACGCTCTTTGGCATCCTGGAGGGGGCACCATCGGATGTTCTGCGTGTTCTGACTGGCGGGGGGGTCTCATGCTTTTGAAGGATGTTGTTTCTGTCCTCAGGTCCGACTGTAGGCTTCGAGGGGAGCGGGGGGGCGAGAGGCTCTGAGGTTTTAGGTATTCAGCATGCTTCGTATGTTCTCGGCGGTTGCTCCAGCCTCGGGATGCTTTCCAGCAGCTGCGCCTCGCCGAGAGCGGACCAGGGGTGCCTGGATCGTCCCGAACGGCCGCCGGCGATCCGACTTCTGGCCCGAGACACAGACGGCGAGGATCACACCGCGTGGTGCGTCAGCGGGGATTCGGGGTCACAGCACGTGTTTCGTGCTCGGGGCGTTCTCCGAGGATGTCTCGGGAACCGTGCGGCGGCGTACCGTAAGGTGAAGTCGTTGACAGTTTTGTCTCCCCTGGCGATAATGGGCGTGACCAGAGGGGAGGGGGGACACGGGGGAAGCGGATGCTCACGTGACGATTCGCGCCAGCACCGTTTGGGAATATTCAGACATTCTTATCTCCCACACGGCGCGGGCGCGAAGCATAACGTGACTGGGAAATTTGTAGGGGTCGAGACCGGGCGAAAACGCCTGGCTTGAAGTAAACATGCAACGCTCTGATCTGCAGGGGCCAGGGACCCAGCACAGGAAGTCCCAGGTCGTCGTTTTCTTACCCATTGTTTTGCCGATCGGCGCGGGTCCTCGCACCCCCCCTCCCCCCTCCCATGGGGCAGATCTTGGCTGCTTTGGGCGCCTGGTTTTCGAGCAGGCGGATGCCTCCCCCCTATTGGAGGCATGCGCCATGATGGACCCACTGCTGCACACAGCCGCACTGCAGCAGAGGTCAGGAGGCGGGCCCCCCCCCGCTTCCGCCCACCGCCGCAGCGCCGAGTGAGCAAACGCCCACCTGCGGGGGCCGGGGACCCCACGCCGGAAGTCCCAGCAGGCCCCTTCCCCGGAGCCGGTTCATGCGCCCCGAGCCGCTCTCGAACGCTCCCCGGGCCGGGGCCCGGAGCGGACAGGAGTCGCTCCGCACCGCTCTTCGGCCACGTGCAGAGGGGGGCACGGGGGAGGGGGGGCGGCCTCTTAGAGGCACCCCTGTGCTTCCTGGAAGGAGCGGGCCTGGGCTGTAGATGTGAGGCCGGCACCTTCTGGGAAGCGGCCTTCCTGTAAGAAGCCTTCTCCCCTCCCCCGGCCCCACTGTGCGCGCCGCCAAGCTGCAAGTCGGGCACGTCCCTCTACAGGAGGCATGCTCGAAAATAGTCTAGAACTAGTCTGGGAACGACTTTTTGATGAGCCTCTTACGCTATTTAGGGGTATTTTTGTGCGTTTGAGGCTTCGGTCCCAAAATCCCCCTGCAGGGGGACAGGCCCGACCCAGGCTCCAGTCGTGATTGTTTGCGATGTTACAATTTTTTGGCAACGGCGGATCTCAGGGTACATCGTTCGTAAATCCCCCGTGGCGGATCCTGGCCATCTGCGCTCGGTTAATTACTCTCGCTGAGGTCTCCGACGCTTCGAAACAGCGGAGGCGTCTCGAGAAAACCGCGACGGGAGCCCTAGACCCCATCTCTCTGCGCCGCTTTCCGAGCCGCACGCGGTCGTTGTGTGGGCCCCGGGGCCCAAATCTGGGCGACGGCGCCGGGCTCGAAGCAACTGAGACGCCAGGATCTCGGGCCTCTCCGACGTCACGATTTTTCAATGACCTCGACCCCCAGAGGTCTCGATCCCTTCCCCGGGGCTTCTGTTGCTCCCACGCCCCGGTTTGTCACTCCGAGTCTCCGAGGCCCTGCATGGCAAGGGCCCCCCGAGGTCGACAGTATGCGAAGCACCTCCCGTCGGGGTTGGAGGTCTGAGTGCGTCTGGACCGCTCTCCCAGGGCCGGTGTTTCGTCCCGAGTCTTCAGTCGTGCCTGTCACTCTACAGAGGGAATCTTCAAAAATAGTCCAAAAATAGTCAGGGGACTATTTTTTGAGTCTTTTTGGGGCATCTTTTGAATACTTTGGGGTATTTTTTATTTTTCGTCCAAAATCCTCGTGTAGGGGGACAGGCCCGACCTAACCCGAGTCGTTTCTTGGCGGTCCCGAGGCCCGGCGAGGTCCCCCGGAGGCCGACAACGGCTCAAGATTGCGCGCTCCAGTTGTTGCGGAGCGTCGGATCTTTGCTTACTCCTCGCTCCGCCTGCCTCCTCGCCCAACGCCGCGAGTCATCGAGGAGAACAGAGCCCTCAACCTGAATCACATAGTGAAGACGTGGCCTTCCTGCAGGAGGCGTGTTTGCACTAGAGAAAAATATGCCTAGGCGGGCTGGCTCGATACATTTGCAAACAAAACCCTTCTCCCCAGGGTGTTTTTGGGCCCTACTGCCTGAGGTCCCCTGCCCAGCGGCTGGGGGCCCTTCCCGGAGACCCGACGTGGCAAAGAAGGTGCAGCATCGCGAGAAGTCACGACCAGAGCCCCAGACCCCACCTTTCCGCGTCATTCTTCGAGCGAAGACGCCCCGTGTGAAAGAAATGCAGCGTAAGGACCTCAGGGCTCCCAGGGACCCCCGACGTTATGATTTTTCCGTGACGTGGTCCTCCAGCGGTCTGGACCCATTCCCCGGGACCAGTTACTCATCCTGCGTCGACTTTGAATTTTGAAGGTCCCGAGGCCTGGTAAGGGCCCCAAGAGGACAAGAGAACAGCGACAAACTCCCCGTCGTGATTTTTTCACCACGCGAGGGGGCCTCGGGTTAAGTCGGGCACGCCCCTCTACAGGAGGAATATTCAAGAATAGTAAAGAAGTAGTATGGGGACGATTTCCTATCATGTTAAAATAATGTTTGAAGACTTTCGTTGAACATCCCCGTGTACTCCAAACCCCTTATTGATCGACCCCCCCTAAAAAACTGGACCCACCTCCAAATGCGACCTAATATTCCGGACCCCCCTCTTCGACAGGGCGCCTTAATGAACCAGACCCTTATAAGCTCCCATCCAACGGAAGTGCCCTCATAAACCGGACCCCCCACGATTAAAAGCGCCGGACCCGGGGGACGATTAATAAGGCATTTAGGGTAGGAGAACATGCCCGACCCCCAGACCCCCGACGTCACGATTTTTTCATGACGTCGACCCCCAAAGTTCTCGACCCCTTCCCCGGGACAAGTTTCTCATCCTGTGTCGTTTTTGACGGTCCCGAGGCCTGGTGAGAGCCCCCAGAGGCCAAAAATGGCGAAACACCTCCCGCCATGACTTTTGTCATTACCCGAGGGGGTCTGGGGCTGGGGTACTTTGGTTCCTCCGCGAGGTCCCTGCGCTCCTCGCCGGCCTCCTCGCCGACGGCCTCCCCGGCGCGGCCCTCGCCGCGTTCCTCGCCAGCGGCATCGCCCGCGGCCTCGCCGCCGCGGGCGGCCGCGCGGCCCCCGCCGACGCCCGGCGCGCGGGCGGCGCCGGCCGCGGCGGCGGCGGCGCCGGCGAGGGCGGGCCAGAAGGCCGCGGAAGCACCCAGACCCAGACGCACACGCACGCGCATGCGCACGCGCACGCGCACGCACGCGCACGCACACACACACACGCACACACACACACGCACACGCGCACGCGCACGCGCACGCGCACACACACGCGCACGCGCACGCGCACGCGCACGCGCGCAGCGCACGCGCACGCGCGCACGCGCACGCGCACGCACACGCGCACGCACACGCCCACACACACCCACACACACACCACACACACACACACACGCACACGCACCGCACACGCGCACACGCGCACGCGCACGCGCACGCGCACGCGCACGCGCACGCGCACGCGCACGCGCACGCGCACGCGCACAGGCACAGGCACAGGCACAGGCACAGGCACAGGCACGCGCACAGGCACAGGCACAGGCACAGGCACAGGCACACGCACACGCACACGCACACGCACACGCGCACGCACACGCGCACGCACGCACGCACGCACGCACACACGCACATACATTCACACACACACACACTCACACACCTACATGCACACGCACACGCACACGCACGCGCACGCGCACACACACGCGCACACACACCAATACCCATTGGGGGGGCTGGGGAGGCTATCCCAGAGCCCCTCGAGTAAAACAAAAATCATGAAGGGACGTTTTTCGCCATTTTCGGCCTCCCGGGGCTCTTACCGGGCCTCGGGGCCGTCAAAAAACGACTCATGGGTGAGAAACCGGTCCCGGTCGAGAATTATGGGGGTCGACGTCATGAAACAAATCATGACGTCGGGGGTCTGGGGTCGGGGAAGCATCCAGACCTCCGACTCCCCAGTCGAGACCATCAGGAAGGTTCGTTTTGGGAAGAAGGTCATCAAAGGCCTTCTTGCACACGCTTTCGGGGTGGATTCGTATCATGGCGGTCTTCGAGGTGGGCATCATAGCCGCCTCACCATGGCCAATCAGTTCACGCTTTTGTCACTGACTTCATTACATGCGTACATGCGTAGGATGTTCCCCCCTCGAGTCAGGAAAAAAAACACGACGGGAGGTTTTTCTCTATTTTTGGCCCCTGACGCCCTCACCGGGCCTCGGGGCCGTCAGAACATGATTCAGGACGAGAAGCGGGTCCCGGGGAAGGGGCCGAGGCCTCTGGGGGTCGACGTCATGAAGAAACCATGAAGTCGGGGGTCTCCGACTCCCCAGACGTCGGGCGTCTCTGAAACATCGAGACGACAGGTGCTCGTAGTTTTCGGCCTCTGGAGGCCCTTGCCGGGCTTCGGGGCCGTCGAGCAACGGCTCGGGATGACAAATCTGTCCCAGGGAAGTGGTCGAGAGGTCAGGGGGGCCCGTGCCTCGAACCAACAAAAATCGAGACGCCAGATGTCTGGGTCCGACGAACTCACTTTTTCGATCCGGGGGAGTTTCTTCGATCTCGGCTTCCTAGATGGGTTCGGACTAGATGGGGTCGGAGGATCGCGCCGCATCGGCGATGCATCGGCGACGCGGCTTGCTTTGGAGCCCGATTCGGGTCGATGTCGATGCATCGACGATGTCGCGATCGGCTTCTCACTGCCGATCGGCGCGGGCCCTTGCACCAACCCTCCCCCCAATTTTCGAGAAGGGGGGAGTCCCTCCCCCACAGGAGTCACCGTTCCAAGCAATGGCATTCAGCAGATGTCCGGAGCCAGACCCGCCGCCCCCCCCCCCCACCATTCCGTCCAGTGTCGAAACGCTGGGTCAGAAAACGGTCACTATCGCTTCTTCGATCTGGGCGGACTTCTCGCTTCTGGCCTCGGGGACCGTTCCCGGGCCCTGGGGCTAGCAAGGACGGAGCCGGGGCGCGAGACTACCCCCAGGGAAGGGGTCGGGACTTCCAGGGGTCGGGAGGTACGGCGAGGGATCCAGCGTACCATGGGTTTCTTAATAAGCGTGGGGGGGGGCCCCCCCGACGGGGGTCAACCTCGCCTCGTCGTCGCGCCGCGACGGGGGTCGGAGCGCCTTCGGCGCGCGGTGGCTGTTCGCGACGGGGGTCGATGGGGGGTTGTTGGCGGGGGTAACGCCCCCCCGACGCTTATTAAGAAACTCGGAGTGACCAGACCCCCGACGTAATGATTTTTTCATCACGTCGACCCCCAGAGCTCCCGACCCTTTCCCCATGACCGGCCTTGCATCCTGAGTCGTTTTTGTTGACGCTCCCGAGGCCCGGTGAGGGCCCCCAGAGGCCGAAAATTAAGAAGAACCTCCCGTCATGATGTTTTCATAATTCGAGTGTGTGCGTGTGTATATATATACATACATATATATATACATATATATATATATATGTATATATGAGAGAGAGAGGAGGAGGCGGAGGAGAAGGGAAGAGGAGCAGGGAGTAGGAGGGGGAGGCGGCGGAGGAGGACAAGGGAGGAGGCGGCGGAGGAGGAATGAGGAGGCGGAGGAGGAGGGAGGAGGAGGCAGAGGAGGAGGAGGAAGACATCCGGAGTATACCCAAAGAGCTCCGCTCCAGCAAGAGTTGGGAGCGGCGGGCTCCTGGGGCCATGACTGCCGTCGGCCTCACGGCGGGGCCCTCGCTCGGCCTCGCGGGGCCGTGAAGCAACCACTCGGCCCGGCCTCACGTCGTGCCTGTCCCTCGACAGGAGAGATGTTCAGAGGTCGTCGAACAACTATTTGATGATTCTTGCTGACAGTGAGGATTTTTCATGATTTGTGCTGACTTACACGATTCTTAACGATTCTTGATTATTTTATGCTTCGTTCTGATGCTTTTTGATTATCTGGGGGTATTTGCTTGGCATTTCGGATTCTTCGCCCCAAGGCCGCCTGCAGGGGGGACACGCCCGTCCGAGACTCGTCCCGAGAGGCCGGCCCTGTAGAGGCAGTGGTCTGGACCCCTGGGGCCCAGGCATCGAAAAAACATTGGAGCGATTCGATGTCTGGGGATCGCTGTCGGCTGGCGGTGGGCATAAGGTTAAGTCGGGCCTGTCCCTCTACAGAGGGAATCTTCAAAAATAGTCAAAACATAGTCTGGGGACTATTTTTAAAAGTATTTTTGGACCATTTTGGAGTATGCTTCGATTTTTTTATTTTTCGTCGAAAATCCCCGTGTAGGGGGACACGCCCGACTTAAGCATGAGGGGAACGAACACACAACGACGCAAACATAAAAACTCGGAGGTCCGCGCGGATTTCTCGGATCGGCGCTGGGGACCCCCCCGGCGGCGCCTCTTGCGCCGCCCCTGGCGCGCTCCGCGCGCCATGGAGGGAGGTCCAGCGGCGATCCGAGAAATCCGTGCGGACCTCCGAGTTTTTTATATCAATTGTCGTTGTTCGCTCCTTTAGGACAGAACCCCCACCCTGACACGTCGATGAGTGAATTGTCCGCTTTCGGTTCTCGAGAGGGCGCTTCGGCCGTCATCTTCCAGGCCTGCGCCCGCCACGTTTGGGCCCGAGGTCGCTTTCACCAAGCCACGTCTTCCTAACGGGGTTCTGTCCACCCCTGAGTCTGGACCTCTGGGGCTCACAGGGCTGGACCTAAACGGTGTTTTGGCGATTTTGTGGGCCGTTTTCGTTTCGATTCCGTTTCGCGGTAAAGGCGGATTGAAGACAAAACGAGGGAAAACGAAAACAAAACGAAAACGAAAAACACCGTTTAGGTTCTGCCCTGGGGGCACACGCATCGAAAAAAAATGTGAGCGGCCCGATGTCTGCGGAGATCCAGGGTATGGAACAACAATCGACGAAGGGCGTTTTCTGCCCATGTGCGGCCTCAGGAGGCCTTCGCTGGGCCCTGGGGTTAAGTCGGGCCTGTCACTCTACAGGGGGAATACTCAAAAATAGTTTTAAAAAATAGTAGGGGAAATATTTTTGGACTATTTTTGGGCATCTATTTAGCATTTTTTGAGCCTTTCTCATTTTTCGTCCAAAATTCCCCTGTAGGGGGACAGGCCCGACCTAAGGCTATGGAGCAAAAATCGACGAAGTGCGTTTTCTGTCCATTTGCGGCCTCAGGAGGCCTTCGCCGGGCCCTGGGGCTGTCAGACAACGGCTCGGGGTGAAGGACCGGACCCGGGTAGCCAATTAGTGAGCGGGGGATTCTGGCGACCCCGTATCGAAAAACCAAGGCCCTCTCGGGTGATGCAAGATCATGACAGGAAGTTTTCCCCAATTTTCGGCCTCTGGGGGCCTTTGCGGGGCCTCGGGACTTTCAATAAACGGCTCGGAATGAGAAACCGGTCCTCGGGAACGGGTCGAGAATTTGGGGGGTCGACGTTACGAACAAATCGTGACGTCGGGGGTCTGGGAATGAGGACATCCCATGCTTGGGAACGCAAGCTCGATTTCGGGCGAGGGTCTGCGAGGGGAAACGCAAGTCTAGGCCTCCCAAATTGGCTCCAGGTAAACAGGGCCAGAGGATCGTTCCGCATTGCCGATGCGGCTCGATGTGGAGCCGGATGGGCTCCACGCGGGCCGCCCCGATGCATCGCCAATGCGGCGCCATCTTTCGAACCCTTCTGTATTCCGAACCCATCTGAGAGGTCTCCGACGTAAGACCCGAGCTCGCCGGAACTCGGGTGGGCCGACGCTCTTTGGCGGGCCCGTGCAGAGCTGTGACGGTCCAGTGCTCGTGGGAGGTTGCCGGCGCGAGCCGCTCGGTCCGCGCCAGGTGTCAGAGTGGGCATCGTCACTTCCCCGACGGCCCCGTCAGGCCAACCCCCCGTTGAGCATCACACAACCCATAGCCCCATGGATCCTTGCCCCGTCTGGGGCCCGCGGATTGTAGGGATGTCCCTGAACGTACGGGGGGGTTCGCCTGACGCAGTGGCCCTCCTGGCTTAATTGGGCCCCCTCCCAAACAGAGCCACTCCTCGGAACTCCCCCGGGGTGCGTTCTGACCAGGGCTTCGAGGCGAATCGAGCTGTGGCGGTCTCCCAGGTGGCCCAAAGCGGGAACACCGGGCAAGGGCAGCGGCATGGGTTCTCCTGTTGATTCTCAGGCCCGAGCCCCCCGAGCCCGAGTCTCACCCAGACCCCCGACGTCGTGATTGCTTCACAACGTCGACCCCCAGAGGTCTGGACCCTCTCCCGGGGCCGGCTTTTCATCCTGAATCGTTCTTTGACGGTCCCGCGGCCTGGCAAGGGCCGCCCTAGGCCGAAAATTAGGAAAAACCTCCCGTCATGTTTTCTTCATTGCCCGATGGGACCTGGGATGTTTGGGGTGATCCAGCGTATTGAACGAACATCGACGAACTGAAATGTTGGTCCATCTGCGGCCTCTAGAGGCCCCTGGAGGCCGAATATACGTGTGTGTATGCATATACATTTATATATATATATATATACATATATACATATATATATATATGTATATATATGTATATATATATATATATATATATCAATTCGAATAAATCCGAAATGTTCTTTGTAGGTTTGCGGGGGGGCCCGGTCCCCGGAGCCCTCAGAGAACCCCGAAACGGCTCCGGAGGGGAAGGAAGGCCCCCGGAAGGGCCCGAAACGGCACCAAAGCTCCCCAGAAGAGCCCCGAGACGGCCCATGGAGGCCCCGAGACGACCCAAGACGGGTTTCAGGCGGCCCAAGATGTTCTCCAGACGGCCCCATGAGCCCCAAAGACAATTGTCGAAGAACGGCCCCAGAGGCCTCCAAGATCGCCCAAGACGGCCCCCAAGGGGGCCCAAGGATGGCTCCAGACGGGCCCAGGACGGCCCAAGAGGCGCCCAAAACGACCCAAGAGGACCCCACGAGAGGCCCAAGAGGGACCCAGGACAGTTCCGAGACGGCCTATGGAGGCCCCGAGACGACCTCAGGCGGCCCAAGATGCGTTCCAGACGGCCCCATGAGCCCCAAAGACGCCCCCGGACGGCTCCAGGCAGGTCCAGGGGGTCCCCCGAAAGGGTTCCTCCAAGCTAAATTCGTGACAGTCCCTTTGGAAAATTGACATTTTCAGCAGATTCGGCTTATTGCTTTTCGAAGCGTCCACAACGGCCCCAGAGGCTTCCAAGATCGCCCAAGACGGCCCCCAAGAGGGCCCAAACTGCCCACGAGGCGCCCTGCCGGCCCAAGAAGCCCCCGAGGAGCCCAAAACAGCCTCCATAGAGCTCCCAAACGGCACCCAAGAAGCTTCAAAATTGCTTCCAACAGAGGGGGGCGGACGAGAGGCGAGACGCCCCTCGCAGGCGCAAAAAAATATATGTGTTGACGCTCCGGTGGCCCTGGGGCTGCCCCGCTGCGCCCCCGACTTTGCCGCGACGCCGTTCCGACGCCTCCGACGCGGCCCGAGACGGCGCCGCGTTTGCCCGAACCCGCTCCCGCGTCCGCCGCGATCCCGGCGCGAATCGTCCAACGTTGCTCAGGCCTGGACTCCTGAATTTCTGCCTCTTGCGAAGCTCGAACACGTCGGCCCCCGTTTCGATGCAGTGGGCGCCTTCGGTGGGGGAACAGCATTCGAACAAGCTTCAAGGGATCTACGGCAGTAGCTGGCAGCGTCAAACCACCCAGCGCGCGCCACCATGCTTCGATCCGCCCAACCCCATGGATTTAATCCACGGGTCCACACACACTAGTCCATTTATATAAAATGCACATACATACATACATACATACATACATACATACATACCGCCCCCGCCCCCGCCCCCGCCCCCGCCCCCGGGTCCCACACCTCCCCGTGACATCTCGGAGACGCTCCCGGTACCGCTCCCCCGGCCTTTCTGGGGAGCCTCCACAACGGCCCAGGAGGGCCCAAAACGCCCCCCAGGAGCCCCCAGAATGCGAAATGATGGTCCAAGACGCTCCCAAGCAGCCCAAGTCAGCCTTCCGACGGCCCTCGAGGTTCCCAGGTGGCCTCCAAGAGACCCCAAGGGAGGTCCGAGAGGCGTCCCTTGACGGCCCGAAGAGGCCACAATTGTAGATTGTCATTTTTTTGTTAAATGTGTTTGGCTTCTCGCGTTTTCGAGCGTCCAATGGTCCAAGAGCGCCGAAGAGGCTCCCAAGACCGCCCTAAGATCATTCAAGAGACCCTCAGGACGGCCCCAAGACGGGCCAAGAAAGCTCCAAGACTGCCGAAGAGGCGCCCAGGACAGCCCAAGACCACCCCAAAACAGGCCCAAGATGGGCCCAAGAGCGGGAGAAGGAGGCTTCCAGAGACCTCCGAGAGGCCTCCGGGACCCCCCACAGGCCCCCAACACACCCCCGATCCCTGAGAGACCCCAAAAAGACCCCGACGGGGCTCCAAGAACGGCCGAAGGGAGCTGCGAGAGCCGTCCCGAGAGAGCCCCAAGAGGGTAAAGTCGTTGATTTCCAATGGTTGTTCTAATGTTTTTCGCCTTGTCACGTTTTCCCGCCTCCAACCCTCGAAGATCGAGGATGTTGAAAAAAAGAGAATTCCAAGATTTTTTTTTTTTTTTTTTCCAAGTGTGACTCCTACTCGGAGATCCCACACATCCCCTGTCATCTGACCAGTAACGCGCCTCCCGGCTTCCCGGATGGCCTCCAAGACGCCCAAGGACAGCCCAAGACGACCCCAAGGAGCCCCCTGAACGTAAAGAACGGCCCGACACGCTCACGCGCAGCCCGAGACACCCGACGGCTATCCAGGCCTCCAGGAGGCCTCCAGAACCCCCAGGGGGTCCGGAAGATCCCACACCCCCGAGGGGCCCGTCTAAAAAAACCCACGAGGCACAAATAAAAAGCAGCGCCGAACAGCGCCGAGGAGCTGGAAACAAAATGGAAATCCCACAACTCTTTTTTGTCCAAGTTTGGCCTCCGGTCTTCTTTTGCGCAACAAACCACAATTCAGACCCCCTTTCACCTCCCGAAAAGAGCCCAGGAAAGCCTTCAAGACCCCAAATCGTTGAATATCAAAAGGGAATTGATGATTTCTGCGTTTCCGCATCTCCCCTTCTATACGATGCCGAGGCTTGCGCAGGGCCTCCAAGGGAGTCCCCGGACGCAAGAAGCTACCAACATGATATTACATGAGTTCGCCTATCAAGCCTAGCTAGAACTTGAGCGCGCGCGCGAAACGCGCGCAATGGTTCTAGTAATAGATGGTTCTAGTTTATATGCGTATGCACATATATATATATATATATGTATATATATGTTTATATGTAGATGTATATGTGCACACATATATATAGAGAGAGAGAGAGATATATACCTGTGTGTGTTTACATCCCCACAACACATCATTTGTTTGTTTCGCAACGCGAGGGGGTCTGGGCGCGTCTCCCCGCGAAGGGCGCGGCCTGTGTGCCGAAGCGGCTGGAGGCGACGGCGGCGGGCGGCGCGGCGGCGGCCCGGCCGGGGGCGGCGCCGCAGCAGCCTGCGCGTTGCGCCGCCGGCCAGGGCGCGAAGGCTGGGGCGCGCAGTCACCGTGGATCGGTGCGACCGTTTACTCTGGCGAAGCGTCACTCTTACGTGTAGTCTTATGTCGGGCCTGTCCCCCAAAACAGGGGGGCATTCGGCGCAAAGACAACAACTATTCCGGAAACGGTCAAACGGTACTCCAAAAAAGCAATAGTATGGGGATGCTTTTGAGGATGTTTTGACCTGGGGCTTTTTGGGGGTATGTTTTATTTTTCTTCGAAAATCCCCCTGTAGGGGAACACGCCCGACATAAGACTACACGTAAGAGTGACGCTTCGCCGGAGTGACCTTTGGTGCGGGCTCATCGGGGTCCCCCCGACCGCTGAGCGCGATGCGATACTGGCTGCTTGCGCCCTTGGATTTGGCCATCTTACGCCCGCTCAGTCCGCGCACTAAAGGTCACTCTTGCCCAGGGTCACTCTTGCGTGTCACCGAGACCGGCCCAGACCCCCTCGCGCCACAGATCGGCACGACCCAGACCCCCTCGAGGCATTACAGAAACACGACGGGAGGTTTGTCGTTCTGTTTTCGGCCTCGGGGGGGGGGGGGGCCTTCTGCCGGCCCTCGGGGGGGGTCGACGTTTCTGAATGAATCATGACGTCGGGGGTCTGGGGACCGACCCGGACTCCCTCCTCCTCCTCCTCCTCCTCCTCCTCCTGTTTTCCTTCTCCCGTCTTCCTTCCCAACAGTTGCTCCCCCCGCACCGAGCCGCAGGGACTCGTATTCACAAGGTAATGAACCTCTCTTACGGGGCCACCTCGGAGCTTACCCCTTGAAGCTTCGGGGTATGCCCCCTGCCGGCCCCAGTGAAAGATTTCACAAACAAATTGCAGTGGCCTTCGGGCAAGGCACAAGTGTAGGTGTGTTGATGTTGGCCCCCTTATGCGGATGTCCTGTCCTGTCCTGTCCTGTCTTTCTCCTCCTCGGTTTGCAACGTGGCTGGATATCGGTAGTGATTTATACGCCGCCGCCCTCCCCCGAGGCCCAGGAACAATCCGTTGGCACCTGTGCCGCTGGGTGCCTGTGTGGCGTCCCAGGAAAACAAGCGGGTTGGCAGCCCGATCGTCCCCACAGCTCGACGGGGCTGTGGGAGAGACTCTTGCCCTGTGGTGTGCCAGCCACAGTAGGTGCGGGCCCGCCGTACCACCCCTGAGAGGCCCGATGGGGTTACTCGAAGGGGTCCCCCGACGTGGGGGGCGTGGGAACTTAAGTCCTTGGGCAGCGGGGCCTCCGCTGCTTGAGGCCGGCGGCCAAGTGGGGGTGGTTCCGGTGGCCGTGTCTCGGGGTGGCATTTCGAGGCACCTCGCAACGGCGGCGCGGATAACGCCGGGGGCGGTCCGTGCCGCCGTTCGTGTTGCGAGGTCCGACTGCATGTGAATTCATGCAGGCACCTTGGGCACCTCCCTTCGGGTTGTGTCGCCCAGGTGTTCTGTCCGGGCACAAAAGAAAACAATTCATTGGACGGCGTTTGTGTCTATATTTTCGCGGCGGGGCGTCGGATCAGGCTGCGTCGTCACGGATGCGAAGTCGAAGCGGATTGGGAGACCCCAAATTCCGCGCGCCAGGAAATAAGCAGTGGCGAGGCGCCCTAGCGTGCCTAGGGACCGTCAAAGAACGATTCAGGATGAGAAGCCGGTCCTAGGAATTGGTCCAGAAGCTTGGGGGTCGACGCCATGAAAGAATCATCACGTCGGGGATCGGGGGGCACACATCCATACCCACTGCGGGGACGGGGGGGGCTAGGGGTGCGCTGGGTCGGACGGGGGTCCCCGCTCGAGCGGGAGATCCCTTTGAGACCCGACCACCCGCATTGAATACCTATGGGCAGTCCTCCTCCCTCCGACCCCCCGTCTTTATATCCCCAAGTTCAACGTGGGACTTAAACGGATCATTGGGCGGTGATACCAGGGGTGATTGCAAGGGTGTTTTCAAGGCTGTTGTGTTCGGCGGCCAGCAGTGACTCCCAAACAAAACAAAGTGACTCCCAAACAAAACAAAGCAATCCCAGACCGGGCCCGTATGGGCATGCGTGTGCGCTGTTCGCTCGTCACCGCACGGGTATTGAAAAAATGGGTGCGAAAACGGGCCAGCATTTCCTGCTCGTTTTGAGCTGGACTCGCTGTCGGTATCGCCGCTGACGCTGCCCATGTGAGACAGAAGGCCGCCTGCCCAATGGCGGCCGCTGTCGATTGTGGACAACATGTGTTGATGGGTATACGACCCAGTCTTTTCGTAGGCATTCCGGGCGTCCGCTGAAGCAAAAAACCCGACACGCAACGTCTTGGCACAAAGTCAGGACGGGAGGTTTTATTTGTCGTCGTTTTCGGCTTTTGGGTGTCCTTGCCGGCCCCGGGGACTGTTAACAAAACGACTCAGGATGAAGCCGGTCCCGGGGAAGGAGTCGGGACCATTGTTGGACCTAAACAATGTTTTGCTCGACTTCGGCTGTGTTTGGTTTTTCGTTTTGGCAGGGAGGTGCAGGAAAACAGGTAGAGCAAAACGAAGGGCAGAACGAGCACAAAACGAACAACAACGTTGAGGTCTTGCACTGGTCGGGACTTCGGGACTGCGCATTGAACAAATCAACAGATCGCGCGTCTGCGAACGGGCCCTCCCGTTTCTCACTGTCTTTGTTGGCCTCGCTGCGCCTCCGTCCTGAGTTCGGAGATTGTTTTTTCTTTGATTTGTTAGCGTCCGCGGCCGCTTTAGTTCTTGTCAGTTTTCGGCCATGGAGCAAACAGATACTGCCTTGAGATCGTTCCAGAAATTCTGTATCGATGTTGGTATTTTCGCGGTCGGTATCCGCACGCCCGCGATAATAAAGCACCCCCGCCTTAACCCCTGAGTCATCGCTAGCCGTGGGGAACCCAGATTTGATATGCGGGCGGAGCGGCGAGGCCGGACTGTATTACCACCAGGGAAAGTACGAATCGTACATTGAGGTTTTCTCCCCTTGGGAAGGCCCCGCCAGAGCGCCAGGGCGGCCCCGCCTGAGCGAGCAGGGTATCGCATCACCATCCCATTTCACTTGTTGCTTGCTCCTCCCTTCACTCCAGGGTTTAGTGGGCCCCAGAAACGGCAGGGCCGTTTTTCACCGTTTCCGAAAAAGTGTCCCTTGGAAAAGGAAACGGCAACAAAAAAACGGCGACCGGAAACGGCAACAAAAACGGCTCCAGGATTGGAGCTGGAGCGGGAGCCCGTAAAAGAACGGCGACGGAACCGGTCAAAAAACGGCGTCGGAACCGGCAAAAAAAATGGGAAAACGGAACCGGTAAAAAAACGGCCTTGTCGTTTCCAGGGCCTTTTAAGCTCCAGGGCAGCCCCGCCAGAACGAGCAGGGTGTGGCTATACCACATCGTTTCTCAGATGTTGTGCCCCTCCCCTCCAGGGCGGGCTCCGCCGGAGCGCCAGGGTTCCCCCCCCCCACTGCCCCCCCCCCTCCCCCAGAGAGAGCGAAGTGTGGCTATACCATATTATTTCGCAGATGTTTCGCCCCCCGCCCCCCTCCTCCTCCTCCTCCTCCTCCTCCTCCTCCTCCTCCTCCTCCTCCTCCTCCTCCTTCCTCCCTCCCTCCTTCCCCCCTTCCCCTCAGCCGAGTGCCCTGGACGAGGCACAGCACGTCATATTTGTCGCCGCCTTTAGCGTTCGCCGTCCAGTCGCCTATGATGGGGGGTAGTACGGGGAGGTGTGATGTGGTTTGGGAGGGCCTGGACTCCTTGCTTCGGTTCGACGCGTTCCGTCCGCTCTGTCGCGGGGGTCCCCTCGTACTGTACTGTACTTGTAGACTTGGTGCCCGTGCAGAGTTTGCGAGCCTCGCCGTTTAGCATAGCCACACGAGTTGACTGTGCTGACCGCCTCTGCTAGCCGCAGCGCCGCCATCAGCTGACAGGCCATACGCTTCATCAGCAGCGCAATCCAAAAATCCTCCTCCTCCTCCTCCTCCTCCTCCTCCTCCTCCTCCTCCTCCTCTTCCGTAGCCATTTTGGCTCAAGCCGTTCGGTCCCCAGAGCGAGCTGCGAGTTCAGCGCCGCGCCGGGCGCGAGCCGAGCCCCAGAGAGTCCGCCGAGCCACATGCCACGCCTGCCGGCTGCCGTCGCAGCTGCGGCCACGCTGGCCTCGCAGGTGGGCCGCTGCTGGGGGAGCGCCGCGCTGCTGCTCGTGGACGTGCAGGACTGCTTTCTGGAGAACCTGACCGCCAGCGGTGAGCCCGGATCCCTCTCGGTGCCCGCTTCGCACATCATCGCGACGATCAACTCGATCCGCAGCGAGAAGTCGTGTCTCTTCGAAAGCGTGGTGCGCACGCAGGATTTCCACCCGGAGAACCACATATCATTCGGCTCCACGCACGGCCGGGCCCCTTTCGCGCACCTCTCTGGGAAGGGGAGCCTGCCCCTCACGTGCATCAATCCCGGACGGCGGACGGCGCCTGCTGCCCCACGATCTACGTCGACCCCTCCACCGTCGATTGCACGACGCAGCTGTGCCCCCCGGCCGGCTGGGACTACGACGTCAACACTTCGGACATCGTCACCGATAACTTGGCATGCTCGTTGTGCGCCACCAGCCCGGCAGAATGCTTCTCCACCGACCAGGCCATGTGGACGGACCACTGCCTGCAGACTGGGGACTCGGGTTTCCCGCCCAGCCTCATGACGGCGTCGACCGATATCGTGGTGCAGAAGGGCATGAACCAGTACGTCGACGCCTACAGCGCCTTCATGGACAACACGAAAACGCTAAAGACGACCCTGGACACCACGCTGCAGTCGCTGGGCATCGACACCATCTACGTCGCGGGCATTGCCACGGACGTGTGCGTCAGGTGGACCGTGGAGGACGCGCTGACATTTGGAAACTACGACGTGAAGGTGATCACCGACGCCACGGAGGCCGTGCTCGGCAGCGAGGCCAACTTCGACAGCGCCCTCGCCGCCATGGTGAGCGCGGGGGCCACGAGCCTCACGGCCGCCGACGTCCTCGCCATGGAGTGCCCGCAGGAGACCTCGGGGAGCACGCGCCTCGCGGCCGCGGGCGCCCTGCTCGCCGCGGCCGCGCTGCTGAGCCCTGCCGGGCAGTAGGCGCGTCCTCGGCGCAGAGCCTCGGGGAGGAGGGGCGGGGGAGGAGAGTGGATGGGGAGCAGCCACGACTGACCCCAGGCATTTGGCTTCGTTGTACGGCCTCCCCACAGCTAAGGGAAGGCAGAATTTGGCGAGAATTCAGGGTGGGGAGTACCCCCACCCCAGCGGGCGCCGAAGTCGGTCAGAGCTGCTGCCATCGTCGATCTGCAGCAGTAATCGAGAGGAGCTCCGACATTCGCCGTCGTTCACCCCAACGTTCCCAACGTTCCCCCCCCCTCTTCCTCCTCCTCTTCCTCCTCCTCCTCCTCCTCCTCCTCCTCCTCCTCCTCCTCCTCCTCCTCCTCCTCCTCCTCCTCCTCCTCCTCCTCCTCCTCCTCCTCCTCCTCCTCCCCCCCCCTCCTCCTCCTCCTCCTCCTCCTCCTCCTTCTCCTCCTCCTCGTCCTCCTCCTCTTCCTCCTCCTTGTCCTCCTCCCTCCTCCTCCTCCTCCTCCTCCTCCTCCTCCTCCTCCTCCTCCTCCTCCTCCTCCTCCTCCTCCTCCTCCCTCCTCCTCCTCCTCTCCTCCTCCTCCTCCTCCTCCTCCCACCCCACCCTACCCACCTCGCCAGGGAGTCCCCACCAGAGCGAGCGGCGCGTCGCTATTCCGTGCTGTTTCTTTGTTTCCACGTTCGTCCCGCCCCATCTAGGGAAGGCCCCGCCAGAACCATGAGCGGGGAGGATTTCTCAGGCTTTGTGTTCCTACATCCGTACGCGGTGCATGCATACATGCGACTTACCGGGGAAAGCTTGTATTCCCCCCCCCCGGGGCCCCGAATGTTATTATCCCCATAGTGTGATTCTCACCGGCACAGGATAAATCGGCTTAATCTGGGCTGATCTGGCCTAGTCCGGCTAAATCCCCTGTAGCCTGAATCAATCTGGCTTAAATCCGGGCTTAGTCCAGCCTTTCTTGTGAAGTGGCACCTTAATCGCCCGAGCGAAAACTTCCCAGGAGTTGCCTCCGAATTGAAAACGGCTGAGGACGAAACATTGATGTTATTCAGTTGGGCAGGTCTTGGGTCTAGGGCCAATGTTCCATCCCGGCTTCTGCTTCATGCTAAGCCAAAGCGGCTCAGGACCAGTGGCTTCGGCCGAACTCGAGGCGGTGATCGAGGTCATCCTTCGAGGCTTTCAGGCGTCTTCGTTTGGATCTTGGGGGTTGTTCAGCCCCAGGATGCCCCGCTGCAGCTGCGCCTCGCCGAGAGCGTTCCAGGGGTGCCCACATCGACCCGAACGGTCGCTGGAGACCCGAGTGACAGCCCCGAAGCCAGACACCGTTGCATTACAAGGAAAGGTCTGGCCGAAGGTTTCGGGCCATGCCTGGCGCCTGGGAGCCTTCTTGTCACCAGGCCCAGGGGCCGCGAAAAGACTGGCGCGGGAGGAGAAGACAGCCGCTGGTAGGATTAAATCGGGCACGTCCCTCTACATGAGAAATATTGCCAAACAGTAGAAAAGTTGTCTGGGAAAGATGTTTGGACTTTTTGTGTTGAGAATTTGTTGGCTGTTTTTGCATTCTCGTCCAAAGCCCGCCTGTAGGAGGACATGCCCAACCCAATGGTAGGAGGCCTGGCCTTCTGGGGCGCACGTGGCGAATTCATCACGACGTCGGAGGCCTGCGAGGTACGGGCTCGGCGGCGAGCCCGGTGTGGAAGCGAGAATGGGCGGGCCTCAGGAGGTCAGCCACGCGCAGAGGGGGTGGGGGGAGGGGGGTGGGGGGAGGGGGGAGGGCTTCTTACAAGCACCCCTGATTCTTGGAAGCGCGGGCCTTATCTATCGATGCAAGGCCGGCGCCTTCTAAGAAGCAGCCTCCTTCTGAGAAGCCTTCCCCCCTCCCTCCACCCCCTTATGCGCGCCGCCAAGAAGGCTCGGAGGTCCCCTGGCCCTCGGATCGGGTTTTGAGCCTGCCCCGAAGACGCCCGAGAAGTTTTTCTGAGAGCTCCTGAGGAGCCCCGCCGCCTTCTGAGAAAGCCCCCTCCTCCTCCTCCTCCTCCTCCTCCTCCTCGAGGAGGGCGAACAGTCTCTAGCGCTGCCTTCGCACGATGATGGAGGGGCGTCTGATTGATTTTCCGGTGCTTTTCATTTGCAGTAACCGTGGCACGCCCCAGGGGTATTCCGTGACCTACTCTTGGGCGTCTCATCCTTGTATTGTAAGTGCAATTTTTCTTGATGACCCTCTGTAGCGCCATGACAGTCGGTTTTTCAAGACCTTCCAACGCGAGGAAAGAAGCGGTGGTGGTGTTCCCGCGGGGGAAAAAAAAACCTCCTCCTCCTCCTCCTCCTCCCCTGAATGGACGTGCGTCCCCCCTTCCAGAGCGCAGGTGCTTCTGCGCCCCTGGCCGGCTGGGGCGACCCCGGCCAGACGCGGGTGCCGCGGACAGACGTGTGATGTCCTGTTCGGGGGCGGAGAAGAGGGGGGTGATGACGAGGGGGGGGTGGATGTCATAGCGGGGGCCATGATATGCCCACAGATTTCACGGCGCCTCTTCTTCGTCCATGACGCCCCTGGCCCCCCCGCCTGTGCCGCGCACGTGCCGCCGGCCATGATCTGCACCCCCCCCCCTCTTGGACGCCCCCCTCGTGGCCGCTCCGGAAACTTGTGCTCTTCGGTACGAGGGGGGGGGCCCCGGAGAAGTCTCGCGAGCCTGTCCCCCGGGGCCCGCTGTCGAAATCTCGAGTCGGGGTTGCCCCTGGAAGGGCCTCTACCAGAAGGGGCCCACGGCGGCCCCAAAAGAACGCCACCCGTCGTGCGTTTTTCCCCACATCCTAAGTGGGGTTCTTGTTCCCCACATCCTAAGTGGGGTTCTTGTTTTCTCTGCGCACCCTCCGCGCAGGATCTCCTCCTCCTCCTCCTCCCTCTCCTCTGCTCCTGTTTGCTTCCTCCTCCGTTCCTCCTCCGCATCATCATCACCATCACCATCACTCCCCACTCATCATCATCATCACCATCAGCATCAGCATCACCATCGCACGATCACTCACCATCATCGGCACCGAACGATCATCATCATCATCGTCGTCATCATCATCATCATCATCATCATCATCACTACTCGCTGACTTGAGGCCAGAATATGGAGGAAGTATCAGGCGGGAGCCTCGTCTGTGAGTGAATTGCGAGGAAGTCTCAGGCGGGAGCCCCCTCCCTATGGGGCCCGCACTTCATGTTGGTAATCCGAGCGGGTCATCCGCAACGTGTAACTGTCGTCACTTTTGGGCTCGTGAGGCCTGAATATGGAGGAAGTCTCGAGCGGGAGCCCCGTCTGTGAGTGAATTGCGAGGAAGTCTCAGGCGAGAGCCCCCTCCCTATGGGGCCCGCACTTCACGTTGGTAATCCAAGCGGATCATCCGCAACGTGTAATTGTCGTCACTTTTGGGCTCTTGAGGCTTGAATATGGAGGAAGTCTCGAGCGGGAGCCCCGTCTGTGAGCGAATTGCGAGGAAGTCTCAGGCGGGAGCCCTACAGTATGGGGCCCGCATTTCATGTTGGTAATCCGAGCGGGTCATCCGCAACTTGCAATTGTCGTCATTTTTGGGGTCTTGAGGCCTGAATATGGAGGAAGTCTCGAGCGGGAGCCTCGTCCGTGAGTGAATTGTGTGGAAGTCTCAGGCGGGAGCTCCCTCTCATGGGGCCCGCACTTAATGTTCGAATCCGAGCGGGTCATCCGCAACGTGCAATTGTCGTCACTTTTGGCCTCTTGAGGCCTGAATATGGAGGAAGTCTCGAGCGGGAGCCTCGTGTGTGAGTGGATTGCGAGGAAGTCTCAGGCGGGAGCCCCCTCCCTATGGGGCCCGCACTTCATCCTTGAACCCGAGCGGGTCATCCGAAACGTGTAACCGTCGTCACTTTTGGGCTCTTGAGGCCTGAATATGGAGGAAGTCTCGAGCGGAGCCTCGTCCGTGAGTGAATTGCGAGGAAGTCTCAGGCGGGAGCCCCCTCCCTATGGAGCCCGCACTTCATGTTCGAATCCGAGCGGTTCACCCGCATCGTGCCACTGTCTCCACTTTGGGGCTCTTGAGGCCTGAATATGGAGGAAGTCTCGAGCGGGAGCTTCGTCTGTGAGTGAATTGCGAGGAAGTCTCAGGCGGGAGCCCCCTCCCTATGGGGCCCGCTTCCCGGGCGCTGGCCGAGGCGGCGACGGCGCTGAGGAAAATGGATTTACTTTCCCCGACGAGGGGGAAGGGGAAATGCACATGGAGAAAAGGCAGGGGGATGAGGAAGGAAGGGGCATGGGGGAAGCCGACGACGAGGAGGAGGTGGCGCGAGAGGAGGAGGTCAGCATCACCATCACCATCGCACGATCACTCACCATCATCGGCACCGAACGATCATCATCATCATCGTCATCACCATCATCATCATCACCATCACCATCATCATCATCATCATCATCATCATCATCATCACTACTCGCTGATTGGAGGCCTGAATATGGAGGAAGTATCAGGCGGGAACTTCGTCTGTGAGTGAATTGTGAGGAAATCTCAGGCGGGAGCCCCCTCCCTATGGGGCCCGCGTTTCATGTTGGTAATCCGAGCGGGTCATCCTGAAACTTGTAATTGTCGTCATTTTTGCGCTCCTGAGGTTATATTATTGAGGAAGTATCAGGCGGGAGCCTCGTCTGTGAGTGAATTGCGAGGAAGTCTCAGGCGGGAACCCCCTCCCTATGGGGCCCGCGCTCCACGTTTGAATCCGAGCGGGTCATCCGAAACGTGTAACTGTCGTCACTTTTGGGCTCTTGAGGCCTGAATATGGAGGACGTCTCGAGCGGGAGCCCCGTCCGTGAGTGAACTGCGAGGAAGTCGCAGGCGGGAGACCCCTCCCTATGGGGCACGCACTTCATGTTCGAATCCGAGCGGGTCATCCGAAACGTGTAACTGTCGTCACTTTCGGGCTCTTGAGGCCTGAATATGGAGGAAGTCTCTAGCGGGAACCTCGTCTGTGAGTGAATTGCGAGGAAGTCTCAGGCGGGAGCCCCCTCCCTGTGGGGCCCGCACTTCATGTTTGAACCCGAGCGGGTCACCCGCAACGTGCAACTGTCGTCACGTTTGAGCTCTTGAGGCATGAATATGGAGGAAGTCTCGAGCGGGAACCCCGTCTGTGAGTGAATTGCAAAGAAGTCTCAGGCGGGAACCCCCTCCTTATGGGGCCAGCGCTTCATGTTCGAATCCGAGCGGGTCATCCGAAACGTGTAATTGTCTTCACTTTTGGGCTGTTGAGGCCTGACTATGGAGGAAGTCTCGAGCGGGAGCCTCGTCTGTGAGTGAATTGCGAGGAAGTCTCAGGCTGGAGCCCCCTCCCTATCCGAGCGGGCCATCCGCAACGTGTAACCGTCGTCACTTTTGGGCTGTCGAGGTCTGAGTATGGAGGAAGTCTCGAGCGGGAACTTCGTCTGTGAGTGTATTGTGAGGGAGGCTAGGCGGGAGCCCCCTCCCTATGGGGCCCGCGCTTCATGTTCGAATCCGAGCGGGTCATCCGCAACGTGCAACTGTCGTCACTTTTGGGCTCTTGAAACATGCATATGGGGGAAGTCTCGAGCGGGAGCCTCGTCTGTGAGTGAATTGCGAGGAAGTCTCAGGCGGGAGCCCCCTCCCTATGGGGCCCGCTTCCCGACGCGCTGGCCGAGGCGGCGACGGCGCTGAGGAAAATGGATTTGCTTGTCCCGACGATGGGGGAAGGGGAGGTGCACATGGAGAAAAGGCTGGGGGATGAGGAGGGAAAGGGCATGGGGGCGGCCGACGACGAGGAGGAGGTGGCGCGAGAGGAGGAGGAGGAGGAGGAGGAGGAGGAGGAGGAGGAGGAGGAGGGGGAGGAGGAGGAGAAAGAGAACGAGAAAGAGAAAGAGAAAGAGAAAGAGAAAGAGGAGGAGGACGAAACATAGAACGGGGAAGAGAGGGCAGTGCAGGGGGCGAGAGGAGATGGTGCCCGCCAGGGGGAGGAGGAAAGGGCAAAGGGCAAGCTAAACGGATTCTCGTGCGGGGTCCTACCGTCGGAGTAATTTTCTCAGCACACCCTCCGCGCAGGATTTCCTCCTCCCTCTCCTCTGCTCCTCTTTGCTTCCTCCTCCGCATCATCATCACCATCACCATCACTCCCCACGCATCAGCATCACCATCAACATCACCATCACCATCGCACGATCACTCACTATCATCGGCATCGAACGATCATCATCATCATCATCATCATCATCATCATCATCACTACTCGCTGACTTGAGGCCTGAATATGGAGGACGTCTCGAGCGGGAGCCTCGTCTGTGAGTGAATCGCGAGGAAGTCTCAGGCGGGAGCCCCCTCCCTATGGGGCCCGCGCTGCACGTTTGAATCCGAGCGGGTCATCCGCAACGTGCAATTGTCGTCACTTTTGGCCTCTTGAGGCCTGAATACGGGGGAAGTCTCGAGCGGGAGCCTCGTCTGTGAGTGAACTGTGGTGAAGTTTCAGGCGGTAGCCCCCTCCCTATGGGGCCCGCACTTCATGTTTGAATCCGAGCGGGCCCACCCGCAACGTGCAACTGTCGTCACTTTTGGGCTCTTGAGATATGAATATGACGGAAGTCTCGAGCGGGAGCCTCGTCTGTGAGTGAATCGCGAGGAAGTCTCAGGCGGGAGCCCCCTCCCTATGGGGCCCGCACTTCATGTTTGAACCCGAGCGGGTCATCCGCAACGTGCAACTGTCGTCACTTTTGGGCTCTTGAGACTTGAATATGGGGAAGTCTCGAGCGGGAGCCTCGTCTGTGAGTGAATTGTGAGGAAGTCTCAGGCGGGAGCCCCCTCCCTATGGGGCCCGCACTTCATGTTTGAATCCGAGCGGGCCATCCGCAACGTGCAACTGTCGTCACTTTTGGGCTCTTGAGATATGAATATGGAGGAAGTCTCGAGCGGGAGCCTCGTCTGTGAGTGAATTGGAGGAAGTCTCAGGCGGGAGCCCCCTCCCTATGGGGCCCGCCTTCATGTTTGAATCCGAGCGGGTCATCCGCAACGTGCCTGTCGTCACTTTTGGGCTCTATGGAGGAAGTCTCGAGCGGGAGCCTCGTCTGTGAGTGAATTGTGAAGTCTCAGGCGGGCGCCCGGAATCCGAGCATCCGCAACGTGCAACTGTCGTCATTGTTTGGGCTCTTGAGGCCTGAATATGGAGGAAGTCTCGAGCGGGAGCATCGTTTGTGAGTAAATTGCGAGGAGTTCTCAGGCGGGAGCCCCTTCCCTATGGGGCCCGCGCTTCATGTTTGAATCCGAGCGGGTCATCCGCAACGTGCACCTGTCGTCACTTTTGGGCTCTTGAGATTTGAGTATGGAGGAAGTCTCGAGCGGGAGCCTCGTCTGTGAGTGAATTGTGAGGAAGTCTCAGGCGGGAGCCCCCTCCCTATGGGGCCCGCACTTCATGTTCGAATCCGAGCGGGTCATCCGCAACGTGCAACTGTCGTCATTTTGGGGTTCTTGAGGCTTGAATATGGAGGAAGTCTCGAACGGGAGCCTCGTCTGTGAGTGAATCGCAAGGAAGTCTCAGGCGGGAGCCCCCTCCTTATGGGGCCCGCACTTCGTGTTCGAATCCGAGCGGGTCATCCGCAACGTGCAACTGTCGTCACTTTTGGGCTCTTGAGATATGAATATGGAGGAAGTCTCCAGCGGGAGCCTCGTCTGTGAGTGAATTGCGAGGAAGTCTCAGGCGGGAACCCCCTCTCGATGGGGCCCGCACTTCATGTTTGAATCCGAGCGGGACATCCGCAACGTGCACATGTCGTCAATTTTGGGCCTTTGAGGCCTGAATATGGAGGACGTATCAGGCGGGAGCCTCGTCTGTGAGTGAATTGTGAGGAAGTCTCGGGCGGGAGCCCCCTCCCTATGGGGCCCGCGCTTCATGTTCGAATCCGAGCGGGTCATCCGCAACGTGCAACTGTCGTCACTTTTGGGCTCTTGAGATATGAATATGGAGAAAGTCTCGAGCGGGACCCTCGTCTGTGAGTGAATTGTAAGGAAGTCTCAGGCGGGAGCCCCCTCCCTATGGGGCCCGCACTTCATGTTCGAATCCGAGCGGGTCATCCGCAACGTGCAACTGTCGTCATTTTTGGGCTCTTGAGGCCTGAATATGGAGGAAGTCTCGAGCGGGAGCCTCGTCTGTGGGTGACTTGTGAGGAAGTCTCAGGCGGGAGCCCCAGGAGGAAGAGGAATGGGCAAAGGGTAAGCTAAACAGATTCTCATGCGGGGTCCTACCGTCGGAGTAATTGTTTTGCTCCGTGGCGCGCGGCACGCCTCGCTGCAGGATGTCTGCGAAGGCTCGGGGGAGGCGCCAGACTCGAGCAGTGGCGAAGCGTGTTGGCGTGCCTATAGGCCTGCCAAAAAATGGTATAATAACCTTTTGTGGTTTCCACAAAATGTTCTCAGGACATTTCTGGCTGGGGCTGTCTTGTTTGAACACATCGGGTGTATGTTCTAAGAGCATCGCTTTCGTACTTAGAACATTTGTGGGGTTCTAAGAACATTCCGTGGTAGGCCTACAGGAATGCCGGGACGGTCGGTCCCTGTTTGGTGGGCGATCGCGTCCCGCGCTCGGACGGTCCAGCGTTCGTGGGATGCCTGCAGCGGGAGCTCGTGCCCAGTTTCGGACTGGGCCCCGTCCTTCTCATGATGGCCCCGTTGGGCCGACCCGAGTCCCCCGAACCCCGCCGAGCCTTGCGTCGCCCCGTGAGGCCGAGGGCAGTATGGACGTCGCCGTGCCCACGGCGTCGGGCCAGGTCCGCATCAGCATCTCCCCGCGCGGCGTGGGTGGCAGGCGCGTGCGCGCGGCAGGACCCCGGACGGCCTGGCGCCAGACCCAGACAGCTGAGCGACGAGGGAGAGCGGGTTCGACTGCGCGGCGAGCATGAGTCGGGCGTGTCCCTCTCCAGGAGGATTTTTCGTATTCAAGAACAGTCAGAAAAGGGCCTGGCGACGATTTGCCGACCATTTGTGTCCTCTGGTTGAGTATCTGTTGACTGCGTTTCTCTTGTCGTCCAAGATCCGCCTGCAGAAGGACATGCCCGACCTAGCGGTAAGCCTCCCGCGCAAGGTCGTCGCCAGCGCCCTAGTCTCCGCGCGGTGTGCCACTCTGGCGGCCCGCGGGAGCCACCGCGCCAGGGCGCCTCTTGCTGCCGCTCGTCTGACATCGTGGGCAGCGGGAGCAAGACGCGTGGGCTTTGCCGCAGCGGGTGGGCTCTTTGCCGCCCTGGGCCTCCAGGGGCCGCTCGTTTTTTTGTTGTTCTCCCCCCCACGGTGCAAACTCAAAAAGACAACCTCCTGGGTGACGCGCGCGCTGCAGCGGCAGAGTTCGCCAGGCGCCGGGGGGCCAGGGGCCGCTCGCTGGGCCCCGGGGCCATGGCAGCGTCCTCCTCGGGATGGAGAGTTCGAGGGCGGCAGAGAGGGGGGTGATGAGTAGGGGGGGGGATATCATGGCATGGGCCGTGATACTTCCCCAGATTCCATGGCGCCCTCCTTATTTCGCTACGTCCCTGCCTCCCCCCCCCCCGCTGGGCCGCGCACGTGCCGCTGGCCATGATTGGCACCCCCCCCCTCTTGGACGCCCCCCTCGTGGCAGCTCCCGAAGAGTGGGGGCCGGGGGCTGCCGGGACGCTCCCCTCGAGGGCGCCCAGGCGCGCCTGCCAGAGCGCTTCCCGGGGCGGCCCAACTGCGCTGCCCGTGCCCGTGCCGCAGAGGTCAAGACGTCGGATGCCCGGCACTTGCGTTGGCCGCGCCCCGCTCGAAATGCTTCGAAATGGGCGCGCAAGGACCTTTACTCCTCGTCACGCGTCCTAGTGATACACTGGCTGACTGTGTCTAGGATCAGGGATCATTCGGTTGCCCAGCCTGAGCTGTTGAACCCACCAGGTTTTGCCTCATCCCGATCTGTATCTTCTCGATACCTTGAGTCGTCATCCTGTACTGCACTGATCTGTGATGGTCTCACTCCCCTGCCCGAGAGGTCTCGACCCCGCTTCGTGGAGGTAGTTCTAGTCTTGCCTCCCTGAACCCGTCCCTGATGGCCCCAGGCCTGGACACCGGGTCCCAGAGGCCAAAACCGAGGAAGCCATGGCGGGATTGAAAGACCATATGCTCGGGCGCACAGCACACGACTGCCTCGGCGTCCTCGTCCTCCTGGCCCTTCTGGCGACGGCCGCCGCCGCTGGTGTGTGGCGCGCCGCGCCGCGAGGATTCGAGGTGCCGACGCAGCCGCTGCACCAGCAGCGGTGGGGCCTCTGAGCCCGCCCGGGAGTGCCGCGGGCGCTTCCAACGGGCCGACGTCTGGCTTTGAGCTGCTAGCGTGCAGCGCGCGCGCGCTCTCCTGTCGCCGTCCGCTGGTGACCCAGCGGAGGAGCAGACATCGATGCCGGCATCGTGTATTGTTTAGTCGCGCGCGAGAAATTCGAGGCCTGGCATCTCAGACATCCGCCGTCACGAGCTGTTCGTGCGACGTGGGCCCCCGGACCTCTCGGTGCCTCCTTCTGGGATAGGTTTCCGTGGTCCCGATCCTGACCAGAGCTCACCTGGGCCCAGGGTGGGCCCAGCCAAGATCGCAAGATCGGTGAGGTGGTCAGTTCCGGCGACGTGCGCAAGGGGGTGGCGCGAGGGGGTGGCGGGCTTCTGCAGTGGAGACTTCTACTTCAAGAATCGTGCAATGAGGAGATCGACTGCAGAATTGCTCTACCCCAGAATCGTTTCCCCCGCCGAATCTACAAATGCGCAGACTGCTGGTGGATCGACGAATCTGATACGCATTGGTCGTAGATCCGAGGGTCCGATCTCCTGCTCGAGATCTGGCGGCGTGCGCAAGGGGGTGGCGCGAGAGCGGGGTGAAGAAAAAAGGACCCCACAGGGGCCCTAAAATTAAGTCGGGCATGTCCCCCTACAGGGGGATTTGGGGCGAGAAATTAATGGATATTTCAAACATGCTCCCAAGATGCTAAACAATGATCGAAAAATAGCCCCCTGATTATTTCTTGACTATTTTTGAATTTCCCCCCTGTAGAGGGACAGGCCCGACTTAACCCTAAAATGGCTGGCCCCTTTTGGCCCCCGGCAGGGGCCCCCCAGATGGCCCTTTTCGGGTCCCTGCCCCCCGAAAGGGGGCTTTCCGAAGCCCTCCCGGCCCCTCCCCGCCTCGGAGAGGCGCCGCCACCCCTCCTCTTCCCCCTCCCCCTCCCCCTCCTCCTCCTCCTCCTCCTCCTCCTCCTCCTCCTCCTCCTCCTCCCCTCCTCCTCCTCCTCCTCCTCCTCCTCTCCGGCCAGTCGCGGGGATGGCGCCCCCACTGGCTCTCTGGGGGCCGCCCAGAGGGGGACCGTCCACAGTCCAGTGCCCCCCGGGCCAGCCTCGTCTTGAGGCAGGCCCTGGGATGCGACGCGGGCCGAAGGCTGCCCGCGCCCTCTGTGGGGGGGAGCAGGAGGAGGGGAGCAGCAGGGGCGGCCGGGAGGAGAAGGGGAAGGGGCCAGGGGGCGGGGGCCGTCGCGGTGGGCGGGCGGGCAGCCAGGGTGGCCGCGGAAGCCGTGGTCGTGGTGGTCGAGCTGGTAGTGGTCGAGCTGCTGGTCGTCGTGGTGGTCGTGGTGGCCGTGGTGGTCGTGGTGGTCGTGGTTTTAGTGCTGACGGCCGGCCTGGTGGTAGCCGTGGTGCTCGCGGTGATCGTGGTGGTCGTTGGTGGTCGTGGTGGTCGTGGTGGTCGTGGCCGTGGCGGTCCAGGCGGCCCAGCTGGTGGTGGTCGTGGTGGTCGTGGTGGCCGTGGTGGTCGTAGTGCTGGTGGGTCATTTAGCACGCACTGAGAATCATCTCGGAGTTGCCCACAACCAACGTGCGCTGGATGCGGCGCCACGCGGTGGCGATGACCGCTCACCGCTCTGCTTCAGGCAAATATTTTTCCGTACGAGCGGACAAATGAGACGAGCTCATCCGCCGGCCGCCCTCCCGTCTCCAGGACAGCTGGGACCAGCTCGCCGCCCGAGGGGGGGTAGCGGTTCCGTTTGACGCCCACCGTTTGCGACGCGGCCAGCCCGTCATTGTTGGATCTTGCCCACCTGCGCTCGAGGTTGTCAGAGTGTGCGCAGGTGACAGACCAGTCAACATAGATAGGCTGTCCGGTGGTCGCGTCGCGGGTAGCCACGTCGAGGCGGGCTTCTTCCAGCTCCCCGGCGACTGGGTCCACACGGTCCCACGCAGGGACACGCTTCTCGGTGACCGCCATGTGGCCCGTCTGCGCCTGGTGGACGGGCGCACTCCAGTCTCGGAGGCTGTTGTGGCGGTGGTCGCGAGAGCCCCCGCAGCCGCATTTCAAGGGGTGCCAGCCCTTGGGGTCCAGGGGCGCACCACAGATCGTGCCGTCTCGCTTGCGGTGCTGGCAAGCCGACCCTGGTGTGCAGACGTCAGCTCGTAGGCGCTTGCGCAGGCCCACGTGGAAGTGGGCGTCAGGGATCGGCGCGTCCCCTTCCTGGCGCGGGAGAAGCCAACTCCCCGCCGAGGTCCCGCTGCTCTCGCGGAGGGCGAGCCGGTCCTCCTCCTCCTCCTCCTCCTCCTCCTCCTCCTCCTCCTCTCCCTCCTCCCCCCTCCTCCTCCTCCTCCTGCTCCTCCTCCTCCTCCCTCTCTCCTCCTCCTCCTCCTCCCCTCCTCCTCCTCCTCCTCCTCCTCCTCCTCCTCCTCCTCCTCCTCCTCCTCCTCCTCCTCCTCCTCCTCCTCCTCCTCCTCCTCCTCCTCATCCTCCTCATCCTCCTTGCTCCTCCTCCGACCCCCCTCCCTCTGTGGGCGGGCCGCCCTCCTCGCGCCCGCCTGGCCGGTCGTCGGCGTCGGCGTCGCCAGGCGGGGGGGGGGGGACGAGCAGCCCCAGCACCGCCAGTGGGCCACCTCTCAGCGAGGAGGCCCACGATGCCTCCCCGAGCCGGGGAACTTCGGGGGCGGCCAAGAAGGGGGGTTATGACGACTTGGGCGGGGTGGATATCATTGCGTGGGCCATGGTATTCCCCAGATTTCATGGCGCCTCTTCTTGTTTCATCACGTCCCTGGCCCCCCCTGGGCCTGCCATGATTTGCACCCCCCCTCTTGGACGCCCCCCTCATGGCCGCCCCCGAGAAATAGGGGATGCTTCTGCGGGGGCATATCATGGGAGCCCCGTGCACCCCGAGAGTTTCTCCCTGGCGTCGACGGTTGTCCACGAGCGCCCTGGAGTCGATGGGGGCGCCGATTTAGCGTCGATTCAGCGTCGATTTAGCGTCGGCCAGCGCCGATCCGCAAGAGCCGACAAGATGGTATGGGAGGCTCCCATGGGTTGCCACCGAAGGATGTTTCGAGCGAGAGGGGGGGGGGCGGGGCACGCCACTCGTCGGACCCCTCCCTGGCGTGGCCCCGCTGGTGGCCCCTGGCGTTGTTGGTGTTGCTTTTCTTTTGTCCTGGCAATGGGGGGGGAGGATGCATCCTTGCGGTCGTCGTCGCTGTCGTGGCGGGAGTGGCCTCCGTTTCCGCCGGGGCGGGGCCGCCGCTGGGGCCGCCCCGGCGGAGACGGAGACCGCGCCACTCCTGGAGGAGGGGCGTCCCCCCTGTGCGCGCCGCCAGCAGGGATCGTTTCGCTTCACCCCGTTCGACTCGATTCGAATTCGACTTCGACCTCGGATTCCGGTCTGGCTCCGATCCCTCAGTGGAGTGTCTATTAGCCTGCCCAGCTTCAGGAGGGGAACACACGCACAGACACAAGTAATTGTCGCCTCCTAGGAAAATACAGGAAAATATGGGAAGTGGGGGTGGAAGACAACAACCCAGAAAAGATGGGAAATATGGGGAATATTGTTATTCGTGTGTATTTGTGTATATATGTGTGTATTTATGTATATATATATATATATATATGTGTGTGTGTCTATGTGTGTGAGTGTGTGTGAGTGTGTGTTTGTGTGTGTGAGTGTGTGTGTGTGAGTGTGTGTGTGTGTGTGTCTGGGCCCCTTTACAGTCCCGCTGATCCGACTTCTCCCGGCTCGGCTGCCGATCTCCGCCAATCCGCTTCACCCCGATCGCCGATCCGACGCCGCGATTCGAGGCTGGGCCCTCCTGCCCTCTGCGCGCCGTGCGGCGGTCCGCCTGGGGGGGGAGAGAGTGAACGGGCCTTCTCGGAGGGCTCGGAAGGCCTTCGCCTGGCATCGCTCGGACGTGTGCATTTTTTTTCTGGGCGAGAACCATCGAGGAGCATCCTTGATCATTTGGCGAAAAAGCCACGCACGAAACCGAGCAAAAATACAGGGGATGGACGTCCGAGAGATGGCCAGTTCGGCCCCCCGAGAAATTTCCCACAGGCGGCCCGGATTAGTAGGCCGACCCTGCCAGCGCAAGGGTACCCCTGTGTCCTGCGCCTCGTGGCACGTGCCTTCTCACACTCCTGTGGCGAAGTGGCCCTCGGCGGGGTCTTGTGTCCTCTCGCGTGTCCTGTCCAATCAAAGCCGACCGTAGGCCTTCCCCGAAGGCGCAGAACCCCCCCATACAAGTTCGGATGCAACTCCTGGGAGGTCAGATTCTGAGTTTGCCCTGGTTCGAAGTCCGGCTCAATCCCGCTTAATCCGGCTTGATCCCGCTCAATCCCGCTCAATCTGGCTTAATCCCGCTTCATCCAATGCCCTTTCTGGCCGAACAGCCCCTCATGGGGCCCAATCCTCTTTAATGCTTCTGGCCAAGACCTCCCAGTAGTTGCCTCCTACTATAAGGCCGGAGGGCTTCTGCGAAGCCCCTCGCCCTCTGAGAAGGCCCGTTCTTACTATTTCTCCCCCCCCCCGCGCGCCGCCAACACGCGTGCCCCTGCCCCCTTTCTGGAGTTCGACCCCGGCGGCATTGGCATGGGAGGGCCGTGGCGTCCGAGTGTACGTGCTCTTCCTCCTCATCCTCCTCCTCCTCCTCCTGCTCCTCCTCCGCCTCCCTCATCTCTTCCTCCTCCCCCACCTCCTTCTCCTGCTCCTCCTCCTCCTCCCCCTCCTCCTCCTCCTCCTCCTCCTCCTCCTCTTCCTCCTCTTGGAAAACCGACAGAGCTACGCACCCCGTCCTTGGAGCGCAGGCAGGCACTTGCCAGAACAAAAGGGGCTGGGAGGGGAATATGATTACGCCCCCCTAGCACCACGCATAATTTCGAGCATCAGGAAAGCATCGAAACCGGAGGTTATTCACATGTCGGGCCCTGGGAGGCGATACTCGCTCGGCACTTTGCCAGCGCGTCGTGCAGACATTCTTTCGATACTTCGCGGGGTGCTCGAACTTCTGTTCGGGTTGTGGCCCCTAGGTACGGTAGGTTTGCGTCGTGTCGACCAGCGGCGACCCCAGCGTGGGCGTTCAAGGTTGAACGCCGCCGGCGACCCAGAATCGATCGATGTTGAACGATCGGACGTTGCGGCAGCGGCCGATCGTTCAAGGTTGAACGATCCCCGCGGTGTCAAAAACCAACGCTGGGGTCGGCACGACGCGAACCTGCCGTACGATGGGAACAACGTATACCCTGGGGCGCTTTTTATGTCTGCGGCGCAGGGGGGGGGGGCGCAGGAGTCGCTCACGGAGGGATGCGCGCCAACCGCGGGGTTGGCGCGCACGGGCGGGAAGCGGAAGTCAGACCGTCGAGAGCCGAGGCGGCCTCTCGGGCACCGAGGGCGGTGTGCAACGACCTCCTCCTCCTCCTCCCCTTCCTCCTCCTCCTCCTCCTCCTCCTCCTCCTCCTCCTCCTCCTCCTCCTCCTCCTCCTCCTCCTCCTATTCCTCCTCCTCCTCCTCCCCCTCCTCCTCCTCCTCCTCCTCCCCCTCCTCCCCCTCCTCTCCTCCTTTTGCTCCTCCTCTTTCTCCTCTTCCTCCTCCTCCTCATCCTCCTCCGCATCTTCCGCCTCCTCCTTCTCGTCCTCCTCCTTCTCCTCCTCCTCGTCCTCCTCCTCTGTCTCCTTCTCCTTCGCCTACTGCTCCTCCTCCTCCTGCTCCTCCTCCTCCTTCTCCACCCCCCTCCTCCTTCGCCTCCTCCTCCGCCTCCTCCGCCTCCTCCTACTCCTCCGCCTCCTCCTCTGCGCGGTTCGCGAGCACGGGCGGAAATGAAGCCCGAGCGTCGAGAGTCGAGGCGCCCTCCGGCACCGAAGGCGGTGTGCAACGTCCTCCACCTCCTCCTCCTGCTCCTCCTCCTCCGCTTGATTCCTGAATCCTGTCGGCTTAAAGGTCCTCCTGACGTGGCTGTTTCTTCCTCCTCCTCCTCCTCCTCCTCCTCCTCCTCATCCTCCTTCGCCTCCTCCTCCTTCGCCTCCTCGTCCTCCTCTTCCTCCTCCTGCACTTCTCACTCCTCCTCCGCCTCCTCCTGCTCCGCCTCCGCCTCCTCCTCCTCCTCCTCCTCCTAGCGGGGCGCGAGCACGGGCGGAAAGTGAAGCCCGGCCGTCGAGAGTCCGCGGCCTCAGGCACCCATACGGCGTGCAACGATCGCCATGGGGGAGACCGTTCCTGAGGGTAAACGTTCAGTCGGGCCTGCCCCTCTACAGGGGGGATGTTCAAAAATAGTAAAAGGATAGTGTGGGGACGATGTTTGAATAGTTTGGGACCCTTCGGGAGTATGTTTTGACTGTTTTTTCCATGTTTGTCCAAAATCATAAAACCGCCTGTAGGGGGACACGCCCGACTTAAGGGTAACGTTAAGTCGGGCCTGTCCCTTTACAGGAGGAAGATTCAAAAAAGTAGAAGAAAATAGTCTGGGGACGATTGCTTGACTACTTTCGAATATTTTTGGGGTAATTCTTGGGTATGTCTTCGATTCTGTCGCCCAAAAGCCGCCTGCATGGGGGACATGCCCGACCTATGGGTAACAGGTCCTGAGAGGATTTCTGTCGCCGTTGCGTCCACGGGCGCAGAACGGTAGAAAGTACTTTTGTTCCCTGTCGGGGGCGCCTGTCCCGGGGCGGCTGGAAAGTTGATACCCTTCTGGTTCGGGGGCGGCAAAGAGGGGGTGATGACTGGGGGGGTGGGTGGATATCATGGCGTGGGCCATGATATTTCCGCAGATTTCATGGCGCCTCTTCTCATTTCTTTACGTCCCAGGCCCCCCCGTTGGGCCGCGCACATGCCGCCGGTCATGACTTGCACCCCCCCCTTTTGGACACTCCCCTCTTGGCCGCTCCCGACTGGTGCCGCGTGGGGCTCTCGGGGCCCTCCGCGGACCCCAGGGGTGTCAGAAGCAGGAGCTCGGGAGGAAGCGCTCGTCCTGGGAGGAGCCGCTCCTCCATGCTGCAGCGAGCGGTGCGGCGGCCAAGCATGGGGGCCTCGGGTGCCCTCGCAGGTCCCTCTTTGGAGTGCTGGATTGGCGACCGGCGATCGATGGAGGAGGCGCCGGGTCGATTAGCGTCGACCAGCGTCGATCCAAGGTCGATTAGCGTCGATTGGGCGTCGGCTAGCGTCGACCCGCGAGAGCCAACAAGACGGTATGGGAGGCTCCCATGAGTTGCCACCGAAAAGCGGGGCACGAGTTTCGAGTAGGGGATCGACCACATAATGGATTCACCGATATGATGTTCCCTTTGAGTTTACGAAAGAAGTCCGTGGGATGCCCTGCAGATCAACGTAGCGCTCTGCGCATTTGTCTGCACATCCGACGGGGAAGCACGACAGGCTTGGGGCAGATCAGTTCTGCAGTCGACCCCCTGCTCGAAGGCTGCCGCCCCGATCGGCTCGTGACGAGGGGGATGTCTGGCGCCCTCCTGCCGGCTGGCGTCGCCCCAAAATTTGCTGCACGCGCGGGCGGCCGGGCCTCGGCAGCCGACGGGTCGCCGCGCGCACCGCGCGCGAGGGGCAGGCCGCCCCGCCAGGCAGGCGGCACCGTGTCTGCCCATGTTCCGAGAGATGCTTCGGCGGCCCGCCCTTGGGGGGGAGGGAAGTGCGAGTCTAGGCCTCCCACGTGGAGTCGGAGCAGATTCGGGGAAGCGCAAGACTCGAGTGAGCCGGAACTCGGGTCAGCCGGGGTCTTTTGGCGAACGCGTCCTGGATTTTGACGGTCCAGTTTTCGTGGGGTGTCTGCAGCGGGAGCCCGCGTCAAATTTCAGATTGGATCTCGTCATTTTTATGATGGCCCCCGTCAGGCCGACCCGAGTCCCCCGTACCCGAGTCTTACGTGTCCCAGACAGATGGGGCCTGAGGATCGCGACGCATCGCCGATGCATCGCCGGTGCGGCTCGATGTTCGAGCCGTGGCGGAGCGTCCTGGCTTGCCCAAGATGTCCACCAAAGCATGTGCTAAGAACTTCTTGTGTGGGTCGCACGATATGTTCCCAGTACATATGTTTGGGGGACTGTTCTGTTTTTACTCATCGGGTCGATGTTCTAAGAACACTTTTATTGTTATTAGAACATTTTGGGGTTCGAAAGAAATGTCGTGGTAGGCCTGTAGGGATGCCAGGACGGTCGGTCCCTGCTCAAGATGTGGGGCCCGACTTGCTTCACGTCGACGTCGCCGATGCATCGCCGTCGACGATGCATCGCAGGTGCATCAACGATGCATCGCCGATGTATCTCCGATGCATCGGCAATGCGGTGCGATTCCATTTATTCCGACCCCATCTAGCAGGTCTCTAGAGATGGGGCAGGCCTTCTTAGAAGTCGGGGCGATCGAAATGGGATACGGACACATGGGTGCAAATTCCCGCAGCCGTTCTTGTTTATTCAATCTGAACGGCGTACGCTGTTGGCGTCGCCGCGGCCGTTGCCCACTTGAGACAGAAAGCCGCCTGCCCAACGCGTCCGCTGAAGGTCGTGGACAGCATTTGCTGTTGGGCATCGTACCCATCTTCTTCGTGTCCGTTTCCCGCGGCCACAAGAAGGCTCGGAAGTCATTCGGTTATCTGAGATGTTTTCTGAGCCTTCCCCGAAGACACAAAGCTTCTCAGAAGGCCGAGGGGCTTCTGAGAAGCCCCGCCGCCTTCTGAGAAGGCCTTCCGATTCTCACTTCCCCCCGGGCGCGCCGCCGTCCAACAGATTGCCAATGCACCTCGCCGTCCTTCCAGCGGAGGACGCGGGCGCCGTGCACCACGGATGTGCACCTTTTGTGTCTCCGCGCTGCCGCCAACGAGCAGCGCGGGGGTCGTTTCCTAGGGGGCGTGTTCAGCAGCGCTGAGCGGGGTTCACAGGAGATCCCAGCGCCCGAAATTGAGACGACAAATTCAACTCCAGAGGAGGAGGAGGAGGAGGAGGAGGAGGAGGAGGAGGAGGTTGGAGCTGGCTGGGGGTCTGAGGCGACCCAGACCTTGGCTCTGGCGAGCAGGGAGGGAGGGGAGAGGTTCGAGGCTCCCGGCTCGGGATCTGTTTCGCTGCCCTCTTCGACGTCCGCGGGCCTTTCTTCGGGCGATCGCAAACATGGGTCAAGGGGGCGTGGATTAGCGTTATGATGTTCCAACCTACTTTAGCTTTGATCACCAGAAAGAATTTCGAGCACCAGCACAAATACCGAAACTCCAGGGTTTTCACGTGTCGGGTCCTGGGAGACACTCGCCCGACAATGTTTCGACACTCTTTCGACACTCTTTCGAACTTATTTCTGGGATGTGGTCCTTAAGTAGGATGGGAACAACATCAGATTAGCGACGGGTCCCGCTTCCATGGGAGATTGCGGATTTCCGCCGCCGAGCGAGGTGGCACCAGCCGCAGTTGGGGGAGGCTACCTCTCCCGATCCACGGATGTGGCGACCGCGCGCCACATCCATGGATCGCCCATGCATGTTTGCGCTTCCTCGATTCTTCGAGCCCCAGGACTGTCAAACATCGATCAGGGGTCAACCTATGCACCAAATGGATACCGGGAGGTGTCTGGGATCTGATTTTGGGCGGAATCGTATTCCTTTCTTTCTTGACAGATCTTCTCAGGGCTCATCCAATTTGCCTCGTCCTCTTCGGGCTTTGGCCATCACTATCACATTCCGCAGCCAGATGCCGCTGCAACTGTTTCAGTGTAGACTTCCAAGGGTGACGCAGCATTCCCCTGAAACCGCACCGGAGATGCAGTTTGAGGGCGACACAACTGCCCAGGCCTGCCCCATGGGGTCCAAGTAGATGGACGGAGGATGGCGACGCATTGCCGATGCAACGACGATGCGGCTCGATGCGAAGCCCGATTTTCTTCACGCCGACGTCGCCGATGCATTGTCGACGTCCCGGATGCCTCAACGATGCATCGGCGATGCGGCGCGATCATCCGACCCCATCCATTTGGGAGGCCGCAAGCAGCGCTTCGGCCCACCCGTTGCCGATGCTTCCGCTCAGTCGCGAACGTCGCCCGCCCTCGGGCAATTGCCAGAGGTCGCCCTTCGTAGCACTCCGAAGATGGAAAACTATTAGTACATAGCATACTGCCAAGACGCTGAAGTAAGGGCCGTTTGAGGCTCAGGAGGGGCTGGGAGTCGGCTGGGGGTCTCAGGTGGCCCAGCACTGCTTCGGCGAGCAGGAAGGAGGTTCGAGGTTCTGGGTTCGCATGACGGGCTTGTTTTCCACCACCACCACCATAAGTTGGAGGGGGGAAGGAGGAGGAGGGCGAGGAGGAGGAGGAGGAGGACGAACAGGAGGAGGAGGAGGAGGAGGAGGAGGAGGAGGAGGAGGAGGACCCCCCCCCACCAACTTATGGTGGTGGTGGTGGGAAACACGCCCAGCAGAGCAGGCTTGTCTTGTCTTGTCGGCATCGGGGGCCGTTTTCGGGGCCCTGCGACCGTCGAAGACAATGTGGAGTAGGCTGAACCAGATATAGACCCTAGATGGGTCCAGGGTGAAGTCGGGCCTGTCCTCCTACAGGGGGATTTTGGACGAAAAATTGAAGATAATCAAAAGATACCCAAAAGTGGTCAAACACTACTCAAAACATCGTCCCCATATTATTGTTTGACTGTTTTTGAATAGTCCCCCTGTAGAAGGACAGGCCCGACTTAAGTCCAGGGATATGTTTGAGCGGCTTTGCTGTTACCCCCCCCCGACATAACATATTCTCTCGAGGCACATCTTGCTCGCCGCCTCTTGTTGGTCTCGCCATGTTCGGCGCTTCTTCTCGAGTCGGCGGCGGTCTTTGTCTAAACCTCGAGCCCCCATGGCCTCTCCTGTGTTTCGTTCTGCCGTGAATCGTGAGGCGGGCCGAGCCGTAGTCACAATGGCGCCCCAGGATGCCTCAAAGAGGCCCGACCCTCACATCAAAAGCGTTGCAATTTCTGTGCAGCTGTGGCCCCCCCGCGGACCGGCTTCTCATCCCGAGCCGTTTTTGTTAGAGTCCTTTGGTTCGGAGTCGAGCCCACCAGGCCTCTCCTGTCGGGCCAGTGTTAAGTCGGGCACGTCCCTCTACAGGAGGACTATTCAAACATGAAACTGAAACATGGTCTGGGGGCGATTGTTTGTGATTATCTGTCTTCCAAAATCCCCCTGTAGGAAGACATGCCAGACCTAAGGCCAGTGATGCCCCTCCGGGGCAGAAAATCGCCAAAGGCCTCCCACTGCGATGTCTACCCGACGCCACGAGGTCGGGGCAGAGCGCGGAGAACATTGTGATCCTGTCGACCCCTCGCGACCCTCGATCCTCGATCCCTCTCATCGGGGATCGAGGACTGCCTCCCTCCCCCCACAAGTGCAGGAGCTGTTTGGGAATGGCCGGACGGGGCTAGGCAGCAGCGTGGAATGGGGATTCCCCGCTGCAATGTCCTGGCGGAGAGCCGCGTCCTCGTCCTTTCTTTCTTCCTCCTCCTACTCCTCCTCCTCCTCCTCCTCCTCCTCCTCCTCCTCCTCCTCCTCCTCCTCCTCCTCCTCCTCCTCCTCCTCCTCCTCCTCCTCCTCCCCCCTGTCCTCCTCATCGGCCTCCCCCTCCTCCTTCGCAACCTCCCGGCCTTCCATATTCCTATCGAGCCATCGGGTCTCCTCCTCCTCCATCGTCGCCTGCTCCTACATTCCCCTGGAACACGGCCACCGCCGCATCCCCCTCCTCAACGTCGTCGTCGTCCTCCTCCTCCTCCTCCTCCTCCTCGTGGCCATCCTGCCCATCCTCCTCTTCCCACTCTCTCTCTCTCCTCTTCCTCTCCCTCCTCCTCCCCCTCCTCCTCATCCTCGTGATCCTCCCTCCCTTCCACCTTCCTCCCTCCCCTCCCTGCCTCCTCTCCCTCCCTCCTCCCTCCTCCCTCCCCTCCCTGCTCCCCCCCTCCCCCCCCTCCCTCTCTCCTCCCTCCTCCCTCCTCCCACCCTCCTCCATCCCACCCTCCTTCCTCCTCAGATCCTCTGCATGAGGACCGCAGGTGAGCGGACACCGAAAAGAGAATGGGCACATGAGGCAAGGTGACCCACGATGTGCGTGTGTACCCGAGGTAAAATGTGTCGCCCAGTTGCGGTTACGGTTGCGCGCTGGCGGGTTAAAATGTGTCGCCCGGTTGGGATTGCGGTTGCGGTTGCGTGGGCGGGTTGACTTGTGCCGCCAGGTTGTGGTTGCGGTTGCACGGGCGGGTTGAAATGTGTCGTTTGGTTGCCGTTGGGTTGCGCGTGCGGGTTGAAATGTGTCGCTTGGTTGCGTTTGCGGTCGCGGTGCGCGGGCGGGTTGAATTGAGCTGCCTGGTTGCGATTGCGGTTGAGTGGGCGGGTTGAAATGTGTCGCTTGGTTGCGATTGCGGTTGCGTTTGCGTGGGCGGGTTGGAATGCGTCGCCCAGTTGCGTTAGTGGTTGCGGGTGCGGTTGCCCTGGCGGGTTGTTTTGTGTCGCCCAGTGGCGGTTGCGTTTGCGGTTGCGCTGGCGGGTTGGCTTGTGTCGCCCAGTTGCGGTTGAGGTTGCGGTTGCGCGAGCGGGTTGTTTTGTGTCGCCCAGTTTCGTTTGCGGTTGCGGTTTCGCGGGCGGGTTGTAACGTGTCGCCCGGTTGTGGTTGCGGTTGCGGTGCGCGGGCGCGTTGACATGTGTCGCCCGGTTGCGGTGGTAGTTGCGATTGCGCGGGCGGGTTGAGATGTGTCGCCCAGGTGCGGTTGAGGTTGCGCGCGCGGGCGGGTTGAAATGTGTCGCCCGGTTGCGGTTGCCGTTGAGTTTTGCGCGGGCGGGTTGAAATGCGTCGCCCAGTTGCGTTAGTGGTTGCGGGTGCGGTTGCCCTGGCGGGTTGTTTTGTGTCGCCCAGTTGCGGTTGCGCGGGCGGTTTGTTTTGTGTCGCCCAGTTTCGTTTGCGATTGCGGTTGCGCGGGCGGGTTGGAACGTGTCGCCCGGTTTTGCGGTTGCGGTTGAGCGCGCGGGCGGGTCGAAATGTGTCGCCCAGTTGCGGTTGTTGTTGCGCTCGCGCGCGGGTTGGAACTTGTCGCCCGGTTGCGGTTGCGGTTATGCGCGCGGGCGGGTTGAAATGTGTCGCCCAGTTGCGGTCGCGGTTGCGGTTGCGCGGGCGGGTTGAAATATATCGCCCGGTTGCGGTCGCGGTTGCGGTTGCGCGGGCGGGTTGAAATGTGTCGCCAAGTTGCGGTTGCGGTTGCGGTTGCGCGGGCGGGTTGAAATGTGTTGCCTGGTTGCGGTTGCGGTTGCGGTTGCGGTTGCGCGGGCGGGTTGAAATGTGTCGCCCGGTTGCGGTGGTGGTTGCGGTTGCGCGGGCGGGTTGACTTGTGTCGCCCGGTTGCGGTTGCGGTTGCGCGCGCCGGCGGTTTGAAATGTGTTGCCCGGTTGCTGTTGCGGTTGCGGTTGCGCGTTCTTGGGTTGTTTGAGATGTGTTGTCAGAAGTGTTGTTTGACGTTCAGTCAGTCAACCAGTAAGTCAGTTAGTCACATTGGCGGGCACGGAATTTCACCCGGGTCCGCTGGGAAAAACGTTCCAGAGCGTTTTGGAATACTCTCAGAGCGTGCCTGAACGCTCTGAGAAGTCCGCGGCGCCCGAGACATACATCCTCCAGAGCCGCCGGATGCTAGAGATTCTCTATTTGTCCTCACCCGATGTTATCTTCTTCCTAGCTTCGACTGAATGGGCTCCTGCGCGTGCACCTGGGCTACCGCCGCTGCCAACCTCGCCCACCTCAACCTCTCATCAGGCGTCGCACTCCGCCGTTCGGTCACTGTTTGTTGTTTTGTGTTTGTTTTTTGTTGATTTATTTTTGTGTATTTGTTTGTTGTGCTTGTTCTCTGTATGTATGTATGTATGTATGTATGCATGCATGCATGCATGCATGCATGCATGCATGCATGCATGTATGTATGTATGTATGCATGTATGTATGTATGTATGTATGTATGTATGTGTGTATGTATGTATCTATATCTATATATATGTATATATATATGTCTGCCTATCTCTACCTCTTGCCGTGTTTCCTGCCCCCCTGGCGCTCGCCGGAGCGAGGGTCTTGCGGGTTCCGCCTGATCCAGGATATACTTGCCCGCAGCCTTCTCAACCTCAGCAGCAGCAGGTGGTGGAGGAGGAGGCGGAGGAGGATGAGGGTGATCGAGGATCGAGGACGAGGAGGAGGAGGGAGATCGAGGATCGAGGAGGAGGAGCAGGAGGAGGAGGAGGCGGAGGTGGATCTAGGATGGAGGACCGAGGTGGAGGATTGAGGGTCGAGGCGGCGGTAGCGGGGGACCGAGCAGCGAGGATCGACGATCGACCCCCAGGGCAGGACTCGTTTCGATTCCTCCACTTCGATTCGATTCGATTTCGATGGCTTCCGATTCCGATTCGATTCGACTTCAGATTCCGATGTGGTTCCGATTTCTCATTGGAGACTTATTAGCCTGCCGATGTCCACCGCTTCGACTCCTCTGGGCTCGGCTGTCAATCTCCGCCGATCCGACTCACGTCGATCGCCGATCCGAATTTTCGATTCGATCCCGGGCTCTCCTGAGGAGGGGGGCCGAGGATCGAGGATCGACTCGGCGTCGCCCCAACATACTCATACGATGCGTGCATCGCCCCCCCGGGGGCGGCGCGCACACCGAGAAATCGTGTGGTAGACGCTCCGTGGTGGGCGCTTGCTGGCCATACCGCCTGGGAGACGATGCCCGCATAGTACGGATGAGCGGCTGTCTAATGTTACCGTTGCAGCCTTTCCCGTCGGCCCATCCTGGGCAGCTGTCGCTGGCCGCGCCCCGCCCGCAAAGTGCCGACATGTCCTTCTAAGGCCCTTGCATCCTTCTCGCGCACCCTTCTTGTGCGTTGTGACTGTTTATGTTGGGGTCGGACGCGCGCCTCCGAGGAGGACACCTGGTACTCTTCCTCCTCCTCCACCTCCTCCTCCTCGTCCTCCTCCTCCTCCTCCTTTTCTTCCTCCTCCTCCTCCCTCCTCCTCCCTCCTCCTCCTCCCTCCTCCTCCCTCCTCCTCCTCCCTCCTCCTCCTCCCGTGTCCCCGCGCGCCCCGATCGAGCCCCCGCGGCCCGGGCCCCGCGGCGGCGGCAGGTCTGGCGGCGTGGAGGCCGCCTCCGCGGCGCGCAACGAGCTGCGGAGACAGGCGCGGCGGCCGCGGGGGCCCCCGCGCCGCCCCGCCGCGGGTCGGGGCGCTGGGCCTCCTGGATCCCAGGCCCCCTCGAGCAATATCAAAAAAAACAGTACGGAAGGTGTTTCTTGAGTTTCGGCCTCCTGGGGCCCTCACTGGGCCTCGGGAACGTCAAACAGCTACTCGGGATGCAAAGCCGGTTCGAGGGAGAGGGTCGGGGCCTCTGGGGGTCGACTGGACGTAAGAGTGACCTTTCGCCGGAGTGACCTGTGGTGCGGGCGCAGATGGGTCCCCAGATGGCTGAAGACGAAGCAGTCGCAGCGGCTTGCTCGCCTGGGTCTGGTCCCCCCGCGACCCGCAAAAAGTCGCGCACCAAAGGTCACTCTTACCCAGGGTCACTCTTCTTGCGTATAGCCGAGTCGGGGCTTTGGGCCTCCTGGATGGGGTCGGGGTAGATTGGGTCGGAGGATCGCTCCGCATCGCCGAGGCATCGGCGATGCTGCTCGATGCGGAGCCCGACGCTCGCCACGCCAATGGCGCCAACGCATCGCCGACATCGCCGGTGCATCCCCGATGCATCGGCGGTGCGGCGCGATCCTCCGACCCCATTTCCTCCGACCCCATCGAGGATACCTCCAGGGGCGCTCCAGTCGGCTGCGCGCCTCGGGGCTTAAGTCGGGTACATCCCTCTACAGGAGGAAGGCAAAACATAGTCAGGGGGACGATGTTTCTATTCTTTTTGTTGTTTCGATACAACGTTTCGCGTATTTTAGGGGGTATGTTTTATTGTTCGTCCAAAGTCGCCCTGTAGGGGGACACGCCCGACCGAACTCCAGGCCTCCTGGATGGGTCCCGAGCAGATGGGCTCCGAGGATCGCGCCGCATCGGCGATGCGGCTCGATGTGGGTCCCGAGTGTCTCCACACCGGCGTCGGCGATGCATCGCTGATGCATCGCCGACGTCGCCGATGCATCGCTGGTGCATCGGCGACGCATCGCCGATGCATTGGCGATGCGGCACGATCCTCCGACTCCATCTACTTGGACCCCATCGATTGAAGAAAACATATCATAAACATAAACTTTTGGCGCCTCCGGCGCCGCCCCTGGCGCGCTCCGCGCGCCAGGCAGGGGGGTCCAGCGCAGATCCAAGAAATCTGCGCGGAGCGCCATATGTTTATGTTTATGCCGTGTTTTCCTCTCCTAATCTAGGAGGCATCTAGCGTCGGCCATTGAACGTATGTTTCTGTTGATGGCCAAGTGCCAACCTACTCTTTAGGCGCCTTCCTACTTCGAGAGTCGAGCGGTCATCCTTTTTGTCTCCTCCCATTCAGGGGTAGGGCGGACGCCAGATCTACTTCCAGCGCCTTCCTACTCGTGTCTCGGCCCACCTCTTCCGACCGAGGGACACGCGCAGGAGTGACCTTCCGCCGATGTGGCCCTGGGTCCCAGACCCCCTCGAGTCGCGGAGGAATCAGAGCGGAAGGCTGCTCGCAAGTCTCGGCCTCTGGGGGCCTTCGCCGGGCCTCGGGGCCGTCAACCAAAATGATGCCGGGCGAACGCTGACCACTGGGGCCCACGCACTGGAGCAATGGGAGCGGCCGGATGTGTGAGGTGCGGGCCCGGGGCCCCCGGATTCAGGACGACCGAAGTGGGTACGGAAAGAATGGATACAAAGACCGACAGCATTCCCTGTTCATTTTGAGTCGCTGTCGGTGCCGCCGCGGACCTTGTCGATTTGAGACAGGAGGCCGCGTGCCCAACAGCGGCCGCTGTCCGTTTTCGACAGCAGGCATCGTGCAGTGGAAGCCCATGCCAAGGAGCACCTTGCTTCCCTCCAGGGTGTCCTGGGTGTCTTGGGTGTCGATGGTGTGTTGCTGTGGAGCACGTGGCGTTCCCGTACCAAAAATCCAGGTACGTCCTGCGCTTCCAGGGTTGGGCTTCTCGTGGAAGGTTTCCTGTGGTCGAGCGCCTACTGTCGCAGGCCTAGAGGTCGACAATAACAACACCAATATCGGCGGTGTGCCCCCACCGAAGGAAGAAGATCCTGATCTCGGTGGTGGTGGTAATACTCAGGCTTCCAGGGTGACCGAACCATTACCACCAACGCCGAAATCTAGAATCATCCTCCCCTTGTGGAGGCAGCCCCCTGTGTTGGTGTTGGTGCCCATTTCCAGGCCTCCAATACAGTGGGGGCGCGCGTCAAGAAACCACCTGCTTTTCGTCAAGGCACCCTGGGTTGCTTCGCTCCGCGCGCTGCGCGGTGACGCCCCGCAACCGTTGAAGAAGCCGCTTCGTTCGGGATGCTCAGGTTTTCACCTCGCGCGCGGGTTTTCAGGGTTGGGTTTCTTGCGAAGGTTTCTTGCGGCCACGCCCGCACTGTACTCCGAGTACCTCAATAGTTCTGGGGTGACCAATAGTCCGGGGGGGGCCCCTGTAGTCCGGGGAGTGGCCCCTGCAGTCCGGGGGGGGTCCTATAGTCCCAGGGGGGGGGCCCTTGTAGTCGGGGGGGGGTCCTTGTAGTCCAAAGGGGATCCCTGCAGTCCAGGGGAGGGGCCCTTGTAGTCCGGGGAGGCCTTGTAGTCGGGGGGGGCCCTTGTAGCCCGGGGGCCCAGATCTGTTGAGGTATACTCAGCTCGAGCACTGTGCCCATTCTCTCCGTGTCCATTTTGGGCGTCCGAGCCGCTGGCGGACTGCACCGCGAGAGCGGCGCTCCCCGCGCCGCGCGCGTGCCGGCCTTGACGGCTGCGCTGCCTCCGAGCCCCAGGGGAGTCTCGGGGGCAGGCCCTGCGGGGCCGCCGCCGTCGCGCTCGCGGCGCCCCAAAGCTGCAGGTCAGGCAGGTTAGGCACGGGCAATCGGGGATGGACAGAACCCCCAACAGTGACACGTCGATTAGTGAGTTGTCCGTTTTCGGTTCTTGAGAGGGCGCCGTTGCCGTCATTTTCCAGGCTTGCGCCCGCCAGATTTGGGCCTCAGGTCCTTGTCACTAAACCACGTTTTGCAAAAGGGGGGTCTGGCCATCCCCGAGGCAAGAGCAGACGCCGGTCCCGGTGCAGGTACGGGCGTGATTGGGGGGAACGGCGGGGACGAGGGAGCTCTGCAGAAGCTATGGAAACACCTTCGGGGGGCCCCTGCGATCGCCGTCGCTGCGCTCCGGCGAGCTCGAGGGGTGATCACCACTGACCACGACGCAGAGGACAGGCTTTTCCCAGTGGCGCTTGTCTCGAGAGGTTTTGGCCACTGGCCTGCCCTCCCTCGCTGCCTCGGAGGCACCGACGGCCACCGTCAAGCTTCCCGGCTCCGTGGGCCACGGGCGCACTGCCGCGGGGCGTCTCCGGGGGCAGCAGGGCGCAGCGGGAGCGCGGCGGTAAGCGCCCTGAGTCGTGAGCCGACGGCGCCAGCAATCCAGGCCTCCCAGGTGGCGTCGGAAAGTCGCTCGCCGTGGGGGAAGCGGGTCCTGAGGTAGACGGTCCCTGAGGTTTCTCTCAAGGGGGAAACACAGACACAATGAACCGTCGATTCCGATTCCCCATAACATATGGGAACAGATGGGAAGTGGGGGGTAAAACAGAGCCAGGAAATATGGGAAACATATGGGGACTCCTGTTATTTACTGGTCCTTCGTGGTGTCCCGGGGCCCCCACGGGCTCTATAGGGCCTACCAGGGGCCCTCCGCGGGCCCCCGGGGCCGTGCGAAGACGACTCGGGAGGAAGAGCTCGCCCGGGGGGAGGGGCCCCCATGGGGCCCAGGGCCCGCTTCCCTCGAGCCCCGGGGCCGCGCGCAGCCGACCCGGGAGGAAGAGCTCGCCCGGGGGGGGGGGGCCCCCATGGGGCCCAGGGCTCGCTTCCCCCGAGCCCCGCGTTTCCCCCGTGCTGGCTCGCGCCTCTCCCAAGAGAGTTTTGCACCGTGGCCTCCACTTTTTTCTTAGCCAGGCCGCCAAGCGATCCCGCTGAGGCGTCAGTCGGAGCCTCCTAGGAGGCTCGGCAAGGCGGAGCCACGACCTCCCTCAACAGGATCGCGGAGGTCGTGGTACAGGTCGCCCCCGATAGGGAGCGATCAAAAAGGACAAGACGCTCCAGGGCTGGCCTCGAAGAAGGGGAGAACTTCCTGGGCCTCGAGGGTCCTGAGCCTTGGGGAGAAAGACGAGGCCAGCTGGAGCCAGTGCCAGGACGCAGGTGAGCTCGCCCCTGGTGGCACGCCGCCAGGACGACGAGCTCCTGCTCGCCCCTGGTAGCACGCCGCCAGGACGACGAGCTCCTGCTCGTCCCTGGTGGCACGCCGCCAGGACGACGAGCAACAGCACAGCAAGGGCTTGGGGGACGGGGGGGCTTGGGGTGGCGCTCGACGGTTTGTTTCACCCGCCTTACCACTTGCGCCTCCCGTGCCCTCCCCGTCCCCTGCGGGAGAACGCCTCGGCCCCCTCCTTGGTCGGCCCCCCGATAGCGCATCTACTCCTTGGTAGCGCAGAACACGAGTATGACCTAAATACGGGGGGCCGCCAAGGAGAGGGACAGATACAGTTCCTCCTCCGCCACCATCCAGTCTCAAAATCCTCCACCACCACCACATCTAAAACCTGCTCAAATATCTACTCGTCTCCGATGGGAGATCCACGACGTGGTCGTATACAGCGCCCCGATCAGTAGACGATGCGTACCTGGACGAACCTGTAGCCGTCCAGCGCGAGGCCCTGCACCCTGTGGAGCACGAGCCAGAGCCTCCAGATTCAAGTGCGTGTTGATCAGGAGGAGGTGGTCGAGCGAGCCGCCGTCGTAGTCGTGCTGGTCCAGGATCGTGAACTGGATACCCATGGACTCAAGCAGCGTCAGAATGTCGGTACGCGGGGACAATGCACGATGAAGTACGTGCTTCTCGCCTATCAACGCAGCAGGAACACCCATAGCACGAGCTGTGGCAATCAAATACAAGGCCCGTGTGAGGGTTTCGTTCTCAAGGTAAAGGTGGTGCTGCCTTTTTGCCGTCGCCTGCGGGCGCCATTGGTCGTCTCTTCGGAGTTGCTGGCCTTGCTCAAGAAGATCGAGATCACGGGACCACTCTGGGCAGTCAATCTCAATAAATAGGGCGAATACCCCTCCATGCATCATGTCCACGTATAAGGCATCTGAGGTGTCATCCGTGAACTCATCAACCGTGATGCACTGGCATGGAATAAAAAGCACTGAAGTCACCCACGATGTGAAAGTAGTTGTCGTGCCCGTAGTAATATACACTACTTTGGCAGGCTCCCCTTGCTTCCAAAGATGTCGCCGTAGTACTCGTCCCAAAGGAGGCTCCACATCTACCAGCACTGAAGGGGCCTCCAACGGAATATACTCGAATGGACTGAGGCCTTCCCCGCCATGGCATGCAGGGGTCCTGACACGAGTCCGATGATAACCTTGACGGTCCAGAGCTCGCTGGTGAACCAGGTCTTCCTGATGTAGTTGTGCAGCTCTTTCTTGATCAAGAGGATCGAGCGCTTCCAACAGCCAGTAAAAACAACGGTTGCCTGGGCGGCGCAAATGTCTGATGAGATTGGCGCGATCACTGAATCTAGTCGTACAACACCGACACATATTGTCGAAGGCGAAGCGCTGTGCAAGGTCGAGCGGCTGATGGCGTAGCAAATGAATCCTCCAACTGGCTTTTGTAAAAAGAACAGCCCCACACTGGTAACATATGAATCCTGTAGAAGTTGTCGCCGTCTTGGAATTGTCGAGCACCCGCTGAAGGTGACGAAGTAGTGCAGCCTGACGTAGTCTGTCAATTTCAGCAGCACGAAACCTACGCCAAGCACGACCTATTCGAAGCCGAAAAGAGTGCGGGTCGCTCTGGATGTGCTGAAAGGCTGACTGCAATGTGGTAGGCTCGGTCTGGTTGTCGTATTCATCCAGCCACTGGAGGTCGAGCTGCAAGAGGGACGTCCAAGAGCCAGGCAGTCCAGCTACGAAGTCCACCATGGCGAATAAAATCTTGGGAGCATTTACAAACAATGTGCAAAAGTAGATAAGGCGCCGACGCCTAACAACCGTATGCAACGGAGTACGCATAGCTTTAACAAGAACTTCCTCATCGAAGAAGTGACGGAGGCTACCTGCATGGTGCTTGCGAGCTTGTATTACCCGATAGGATGAAATACGCGGTGAATCCAGCATCTTGAAGTCGTTCGCAGTGAAGTTGTTCCACACTTCAGTCGAGTATAGCAAATGAATATTGCACATCGAGTCGGTCAAACACGTGTGGCTTATCGCTGTCGTCGACGGAAACTTCTTGATCATACGCTTGATAGGACCAAACGCCTGGGCTTGCTTTGCGATAGCGAACTTAATCTTATGCGAGTTCTTGGCCTGAGCATCGATGGGGGTACCTAGGTACTTGTAGGACTCTGTGAGATGCACTTGTAGATTCCAGTATGATGTCTGAAGTCGTAGCTCTCCTTCTTGGCTAACCAGTCGAAAAAGTTCGGAGTCTCGGCGATGCGGGATGAGCATGACATTGGTCTTGGAACGCTTGTAGTTGACTTGGAAGCCATGGGAAACCATGACGAGGTGGATGTCGTCGAGTAGCTGGCCAGCGATGTCGATGGTGGTGCTGTCGGAATGGTTACAGCCCAAGAAGATCGCATCATCCACGAAAGAGGCGTCCGCAAGCTCGGCCTGCTCAGCAGATCGCGAGAAAATCAATTCATTCTCGGCCATCGTAATCGCTGTAGAGAGGCGCAGGTCCCGCATCTTGTCACGAGCGAGTGCAAGAGGGGCAGCGAATCCAAGGTTGAATATGGCATCAGCGAGAGCCGAACCTGGGCGGCTTCCCCGCCGCGAACGAGCAACTAGATCACCTTCACGAGTACCGAAATGTGTAGCACGGTGAGCTTCGATGAGTAGTGCAATTAGGTGTGGTTCGTGCTCGATCTTGTCAATCGCCGCCGGCTGAGAGAGAACAAAGGTCACCATCGGTAGCATGGCGATGGGAAAGTCATGGTGTTGCTGGAAATAGTCTTCGTCATCGTGTAGATGTAAGGCAGGAAGGACCTGATGTCGAACCGTAGAGTAGAAGGCAGAAACCAAATCGAGGAACACAATGATGCCGTCCGCACGAAGTCGAGGGAGCCCTGCTATATATGAATGCACCAAGTGAATAAGTTGAGTCGGACCATGCCGTACTTGACCACCACATTGAGTATCATGAAGGAGGTGATGAAGGTAAGTCGCCAGCTGCCTCCTGATGAACTTATGCCAAAGTTTGGAAATAATCGGGTTGAGCAGGATCGACCGAAAGAAGGAAAGATCGTGGTCAGGACCAACACCTTTATGGAGCGGGTGTACGATGCCGTGCTTCCACGCGTAGGGCTCCTGCTGGTGGAGGGCGCACTTTACCAGGATCGGATGGTAGATGCGTGCGAGTGTCCTAGGTGCAGCAAGGAGAAGCTCAGGAAGTATACCATCCCGACCTGGTGCTTTCCGACGCTTGAGAGTAGTAAAGAGCTCTGATACCTGACCAATACTCGGGACAAGATCTGGCTTCAGCTCGACCTGGGTAGGGTTGTGGTTGAGCTTGGAATTGTAGTAAGTGATGAGCTCCGTGTTCGTCATGAGCTCGGCATCTTCTGTGGTGGCGAAGTGCTCGATGATGATACGGCTTTCGTCCTCGTCCGTAATGGCAGGTCGACCTTCGGAGTCCACCAGCATAAGGTTGCGCTCCTTGCGTCCCTTGCGCCCACCGTAACGTAGAATGGTCTTCAGCGTGCGCCATTCGGACAGGTGGTCTCCCGCTTCAGCATGCTGACGCATCTGAAGTCCAAGCCGTTCCAAGAAAGCACGACGATCTTCTCTAACACACTCGCGAACTATACGCTTGGTGTTGCTGAGGAAGAGAGAGAGCTCATCTACGAAGTCGGTCGTGGCGAGATCATGGCAAGACATAGCCTCCACGGCCAGACGTAGGCGTTGGAGCTGGGGTTCCCAGGGGACATCCGTCAATAGCAAGATACCATCGGCCCTATGTGCCAGAAGATCAGTCCAAGGAGGTCGCCGTTCGTTGTGACATGGAAGCCATCGCCTCGCACGAGCAACATACCTGCGAAGCCGAACAAGGTACATCGTAGTGGCCGAGACGTACCCCTTGATAGAAGTGACGCGGTCCATGCCAAAGCACGCTCTGGCTGCATTCAGGACAACGGAGTCAGCTAGTTGCTGATGCAAGTTCACGTCCATGCACCAGGAAGGGATCTCAAGAGCGTCTAAGATCCCAACGTACTTCGCTATCAACTGGGGGTCTTGCATCTTGCCGCGGTCGAGCTTGGCACCAGGGCAATTGGGCTTGGGTTTCATCACCTCCCATGCCAGGTCAAGCACCACGGGATAATGGTCGTCGGCGGCAGCGTAGGAGTCGAAAGCATAATCGACAAGGAATCGCGAAGTATGTCCGTGATGATCTCGTGATAGCATAATGTAGTCCAGTCGACGAGGTCCATCCTTACCGACAAAGGTGTGGCCTGCTTCGTGCGGGTTGAAAGTGTTCTCGATATACAGTCCCGTGTCGGTGGCGAACTGCAGGCATGCGCGGGCAGCCTCATCTGCGGCCGTGGGCGCACAGGCAGGGTGCTCATGGCCAACTACGGTGTCCTCCAAAGTCTCGGAGTAGACGGTGTGGTTGGGGATGTTCGCATTGCAGTCCCCGAGCAAAATGGTCGGAGGCCACTTCTCAGCAAGACCGCTAAGGTCTCGCCACCAGCTAGCAGGTTGAATTTCCCTATGGCCTTTGTAGGGGGCATGTACAACGTAAACCATCTCGTAGATGCAGCAAGTCTCGATCTTTACGACAAGGATGCGAGAACATCGGTGAAGCACACGGATGTCCCCACGTCTGAAGTACTTTGGTCCTCTGGGTCCTGTAGCGTAGGCCTTGGTCATGTTGATGAGAAGGCTGACTCCCAGCTGGTGCTCAGGCTGCCCTCCGCCTACAATAAGAAATCCATCTCTGAGGACTCCATCTTCGACGATCGGTGTCTCCTGACACCCAATTAGATGCGCTCCCATGTCCTGCAGCTGCAGGCGGAGAGCACGTGGACGGAAGGTTCGCGTCTGGCTTGTAGAATGTCGCGGCACAGGTGCCTCCATTGCGATGTTAGCCTTCTGAAGATTGACCGAGATCAGCGACAAAGAAATAGAGTACTTGGCGGTCATACGGGGCTGCGCCGCCAGAGGAGCCGGGTGCAGGCACTTTTGAAGTCGCCATTCAAAATGTAAGCCATGTTGATCAACAAGAGGGTAGGCATGGGCGTCTCGATGGAGGTGGTCGCGGTAGCTGGCCCAATACCATGCAGAAGAATTCGTAAGCTTCACGATGAGATTCTCAGGAAGCGAGGGCCCACGCTGGTGTCGCATGCTCTTGGCGATAACGTCGCAGCACTCGTTCCATGGGTCTCCTTCGTGACCGTGTGTATGAGCAATAGTGATGTAGCGGTGGGTCTTGAGGAAATCGTAGAGGTGGCAGGCGATCGACACAAAGGGGTCCGATGACCCCCACCTCCGTATGACAGCGTCGATGGCAGGAAGGCAATCGCAGATGACCTCCAACTGGATGCCCTCGTCCACCTGCAAGCAGAACAGTAACGCCCATACCAATCCTGCCATCTCGGTGGAGACGCTGGTGATGTAGTCGACACATTCAAAGTTGAACGCGTTCTCGACTAGGCTGGCGAAGAAACCCTCGAAGGAAATCGTCTCGCCGTCGTCAGCCAAAACCACGCAGGCAAAGGCTGAAAGATGCCGATCGTCAGGCCAGTAGCTGCCGTCAGTGTAGATCACCATCCGCTTGGGGCGTCCACGCAGAGGTGCAACAAGACGCAGGGCTGCTTGAGTGTGCTCGTGAAGAGAGACTGCAGCAAGATCTCGGCGAAGCCGTATGTACCATGGGTTGTACTGGTACTCTAGGCTAAGCGGAACGGGTACTTCAAGTGGACAGTGTAGGAAGCCCTGATGTACACTCGTCCAAGTAGGGGCGTCGTCTCGAAGAGAGTCGACTTCACTTAGTGCTTGGCCGCCAGCGGGGTCCTGTCGTCGACCACGCTGCACTGGGCAAGAGGCAGAGGGGCTACTCAGTATGTTCACCACCATGCCCACGGGAGAAGCTAATGGTACAGGAGCCGCACGTTCCAGGGAAGGACTGTGCGCGTCACATTGCAGCCGCAGGGGCCGAAGAGCCTGAGGGACGCTGTCGACTTTGTCAGAGTCCTTGTTGGCTGGGATGCCCTCGGGGTAGAAGAGCGAGTCACTACCAATAGGGATGGAGAACGCAGAATCACGCACACGAACTGTTCGAAATTCGATGACTTCAAAAGGGTCCATCATCTCTGGGACAACAGTCAACGTGTCGGAATCGCTGATCGCCACGGGCTCCTCCACACTGTGTAAGAAGGGTACATAGAGAGGCACGCTGCTAGTCGCGGAGGGACCAGGTAGCGCGAATGTAGGGGAACAAGGAGACATCGAGCATGACTGATGTCCGTGTTCAAGTAGTTGGGCGGAGACCAGCATGTCATCTTTATCCGCCGCACCGTGGTAAAGCTCCTGGTCGGGCTCGGGCGAGCTGGAATCGAGGAGCACTGTGGCTTGTGCACGATTTCCCAAGGTTCGCGTAGGCAAAAGAGGATCCACCTCATCTCCACCATCTCCTCCTCCCCGAAGCCGTAGCACCTCAAGATAACCGTCACGGCAAGGTGAAACTTCAGATCCTTCGCAGTCGGGATGCGCCTGTGGATCATGATATGCTCTTATGTGGCTGCAATAGTTCTTGTCCAGGGATGTAGCCAGCATGAACCTGGACGGCGCCTCGGCGCTTTGATCAGTCGTGTCGGGCCCCTCCGTCAGGAGGGGCCCATTCCCCTAAAGCAGTGGGGAGTGAGCCACGCGCTGCGGTACGCCTGGTGCGTGCACTGGAGAAAGGAACCATGCTCGGCGGTGCACGCTGGTATTTCCTCGCAGGGCCAGGAGGCTCGGTGTCGCCGCCTGTGTCTGAGCTAAGCCCTGTTCCTGGAAAGCCTGGAGGATCAACGTCATCTGGTACTGCCTGGTGTTCGTCGGCGAGGTCCGACTCAGAGTCCTCAATCACCATTGTACTGGGGTTCTCGGATCTGGTGGCGGCAGGGGCAAGAGTATGATCAGCATGATGTTCACCCGTATCACCTGGAACTGCACCATGGTCATGGGCATCTTCAGCATCAGCTTCCAGCAGATGCGATCCAGGATGCCTATCATGATGGATGATCTGTAGCATGCGCCTTTGAGCTTTCTCCAGCTCCTCGACAGAGTCACTCGCTAGTTCTCCACCAAGCTCACGACGTATGCGATCATGACTATCAACTTCAGGCGTTGCGGTACCCTCGACCTCCGTCTGCACATTTTCGAGCAAGGTGAGCTCCTCCACTACGTCGGCCTCGAGCAGGGCTTGTTGGCTAGGGGGCAGGACGAGCTGACTGGGTAGCGGTTCACGCAAACGCTCATCTTCTTCGGCATCGTCATGCGTGGGGACCAACACCGTCTTGTCACCAGTCAATTCAGCGAGGCTTGGATTAGGAGGGGAGCTCAGAACGAAATCGTGGAGGGGTATGATACCCTTCTCCTGCCTGCCGATCCTGCCAACGATATTGCTGAGGTTGGGTGTTGCTCCAAGAGATGCCAGAGAGCTCGTGAGGGTAGGCGCCCAAGTAGCTGTCGACGAGGCTGGGGTCGAAGGCGAGGAAGCAGGTGCCGCAGTCCTTGGCTGCGGTACCGTATAGGTCGAAGTCCGTTGGGCGTGGCCGTCGTCTTCATGTACGGTGCCCTCGTCGGGCGGGGCAGCGAGCATGGTAGAAGATGTAGGGCCATTTGCATTGTTTTCCTCAGGGAAGTCAGAGCTCTTCAGGTCGGCCATGTATGCAGCTCCATCCAGATCATGATATGGGTCCTCAACAGTGTCATCTGCTCCAAGATCCCCAAATTGTTGGAGTTCGGCAAGCTCCGAGTGAATACGAGCATCGAGAGCTTCTGCCATCATGGAAGCCTGACGAGCTGCCTCGGCTCTTTCCTCACGGACATCATGAAGCCCCTTGCGGAGAGCAGCGCGTTCAGAAGCTTGGATGCGTTCACTAGCTTGTAGGTGTTCACGAAGCTGCTGCACTTCAAGTTGCTGACGTCGTAGGAGCTCGGTGTCCTGGTCACGGGCCTCAGCAAACTGCATCCGCATCATCTCGTAGGCTTGTTCCTGCTGGTACCGATGTTGGTGCTCCATAATGATCTTGAGCTGCTGCATCTCTGCATCCTGTGCCTTGAGCGTCTCCCAGTACTCCCTCTGGTTGCGCCTGGTGGACTCGGCCTGCTCCATCATGACATGCGTCTCGGAGACCTCCTGCTGGTAGGTGAAGGTCTTGTCGTGCTCTCTGCGCTGCGCCTCGTAGGCTAGCTTCTCGGCCAATTGTAGCTGGTGACGTTGCTGGTGCTCGAACTGCTTGTAGGACTCCTCCCTGATCTTATGTTGACGAAGTTCGGCCTGTTGAAATGTGTACTCCTCCACCAACTGGTTACGTTCGGCAATGGTCCGTTCCAGTTCAGCCTGTTGTGCACTGTTGGCTTCATGAGGTCGTAGGTCAGCAACTGCCGAGCTCGCAGGTTGAGCTTGGCCGGCGGGTGGAGCTAAATGGGCGTGGCGATCATCGCGTTCGCGAACTTCCTTCTTGATCTGCTGAATGGCACGGCCCTGCATCGTCATCTGCTCCTCAAGCCATTTTCTCATCATGGTGATCTCACTGGTCTCCGTGATGACTTGGGGCGAACGCGCTGGAGGTGAGGCAACTGGTGTCCTCAAGATCTTCGAGGGTGTCTTCGGCTGCGCAGGCGGGGGCGGAGCTGCAGTAGCAGGCATTCCCATGTTCGTGCGGCTGGAACTCGCGGCCGTGGAAAGTTGGGTCGCCTGAAAGTCCTCGGTGGTAGGAGCATGGGCAACAGGAGGAGGTGAACGCGGCTGGACAGGGGCAGAAGTAGTGATGCCACGTATGTGCCTGCCATCGACCACTGGGGCATTTGGAGACGAGGTTGTCGGCGGTCGGTGGTCACGCTGAAGACCAGGCTGAAGAGGAAGACCAAGTCCTCTGGCCGAGTGCTGAGTAGGCTGTTGTAGTGGCTGAACATCATCACGAGGGGGATGCGGGGCTCGAACAGCTGGGGGGTCGCGCGCAATAGAGATCGAAAGAGCCTTCCTTCGATCATGACCGTACTCGTCGGAGCTGGGAGATTCGGGCGGCAGGTTGCGCGCCTCTGTGAGGAGGTCGGTCCAGTACCTCACGTTCGCCTCCTGCAACAGGATCTCTATCTCAAGGTCCCGCTGTTGGCGTCGTACTGCCTCCATCTTCCCGTTGGCCTTGCTGATCCCGTCGAGCGCTTCCTTCTCACGGACCGACTGCGGCTTCGCAGACCAGGCCATGAACTTGAGAACGGCCAGCTCCTTCTCCTGGTGCGACGCGTCTAGCTGGGATACTCGTGCTCGTGCAATAAACTCTGCAAGCACCTTCATCTTGGAAGCCACGTCCTCGCGGTAGCGCGCGAGACCTTCCCGAGCTGAGGGGGGGCCTCGGTAGTAGGGCGATGCCAAAGCATAAGCCGTCGTGCACATGGTGGCCGAAGCGATGATCTCCTTGGCCTCCGCACGAAAGTCAGGGACCGCGTCCTCTGCACGACGTCGCCCTTGATCACGATGCCCTCCCTGATCACGAGCATGCCCTCCCTGATCACGACCTCCCTGGTCACGACCTCCCTGATCACGAGCATGCCCTCGTTGCTCACGAGCATGCCCTCCCTGGTCACGCCCTCCCTGATCACGAGCATGCCCTCCCTGGTCACGAACGTGCCCCCCTCCTCGAGACCCAGCACCACGTTGAGCCATCGCGAGCAGCTCTGAGATGGCTTCTAAAGGTGGTGAGCCCGCACTGTGATGGAGGTCCAGAATGCTGCGCGCCTTGAGGACGCGGAGCAGGGTCCTCGCCGCCCCTCGCTGGCGCCTCAAGCGCCGGTGCCAAGCTGGGGACCGAACCCGCTTGGCCGTGCTCGCCCCTGGTGGCACGCCGCCAGGACGACGAGCAGCTGTCCAGGGTCAGCCGCCCAGCGGCCGCGGGCGATGGCCCCGCTCGCCCGAGCCCGCGCGCGCGATGCCCCCTCTGGGCGGGCGCGGCTCGGGCCCAGGCTCGTGGCCTCCACCTCCTCCTCCTCCTCCTCCTCCTCGTCCTCCTCCTCCTCCTCCTCCTCCTCTCCCCCCTTCCTCCGCCTCCCCTCCTCCCCCTTCCTCCTCCTCCTCCTCCTCCTCCTCCTCCTCCTCCTCCTCCTCCTCCCTCTCCCCCTCCCCCTCCGTAGCCATTTTGGCTCAAGATGCTTTGTTCCGCAGGGGAACAAGTGGATACCGCTAGTCCGCGGCCAGTGCCAGGGCGTTTCTGCCCGACAGTTTTGTTTCTGTCTTTGTGTGCCTCCTGCAGCCCACAGGGGGGTGCTCTCGCTCCTCGGCCGCGGCCATGGCGCCCCCCTTAAGGCTGCTAAGGAGAGGCTCGCGAGGGCCAAACGCTGGGTCTGCAGGTATTGCAAGCATGCGAAGACGGGTGAACCGTGGCATAACCATCCAGATGCTGTTTCTTGTTTTCTGTGTGGTGGTGCCAAGAGTCGTGTGTACAAGTGCGATCTGCCGCCGTCCACCCCAAGCACGCGTGCTTCTCAGCCTGCTGGTGGGGTGGCGCGTGCTACGCTCGATGCCAAGGACAGAGAGCTCGCCGCTTTCCGCAAGCAAGTTCAACAGCTGTCTCGGCCCAAGATGCTCGATGCCGACACGCAGTCACCGCCTCAGCAGGATGGTGGCCCGAAGGAGTCGGACTTCCAGAAGAAGCAGAAGGTGCTCGAGGCTGCGGAGGCTGCTATGGCTTCTCTGGAGAACGTTGCGCAGGTCCAGGGAGTCGCTCCGAGTATGGTCCCTGGATATGCCGATGCTGACAAGACTGTACGGGATCTTCGTCAGGAGACCCATGCGGCCAAGCCGCTTGGAGCTCAGGTTCATGGAATCGGCAACAATATTCAGAAGGCGGACCAGCAGATGGCGAAGTTGCAGGCCTCTATTGAATCTGAGGAGAAGGCTGTGGCTGATAAGCAGGCTCTTATCGTGGATCTCAAGCAACAGCTGGAGGCCAATCAGATAGCCAAGGTTCAGCTGCAGCTCGAGCAGATGGACCTTCTTCGGCAGCGCGCGCCTGAGCAGGTTACTCAGGCCCCAGCAGGCAGTGATGCAGCCATCTTCGAGACTTTCTCCGCCACCCTCGAGCAGCTCAAGTCCTTTTGTGCAGCAGCTGGGGGGAGGGGAGCAGCTTTCTGAGGCCTGTGCGCAGCATGTGCAGCCATGGCCGGAGCAGGTCAAGAAGCTGCGAGTGGAGCAGCAAGAACGGCAGCGTGAGCAGCAGCAGCAGCGGCAGCAACAGCAGCCGCCACCTGCAGATGGCCCTGCCGCTTCGGCAGCACCTGAGGGCGTTCGTGTCAATATGCCTGTACCTGACGATATGGATTTGGAAGATTTGCGAACTTTCATATCGGACAATGGTGGCGCGCCTGCGGAGACCGAGGACGAGATTCACGCGCAGGCCAAGCGGCGCATGGAGTCTTACCAGGCGCTGCTCGCCAAGAGGCCACGGAATAATGCATAGATTTGGGAGGATCGTTTTAGCAGTGGTTGGCATCATGGTGTATACTACTCACATGATCGACAATGGCGGCGACGGCCTTGACGAGCTGTTCGCAGATCCAGGCATCGACCAGGATGACTTCATAGGCCCTCCTGAGGAGCTCAGTGGCCCACCTGCTGACATCTCGCCACCACAGGGCGGTGGGGGGGTCGGGATTCAGCCCCGAGAAGTCACGCCCCCCCCGCCCGCATGGACTACACCCGCAGGGTCGGGCACTTCGGCGACAGCCAGAATTACCGCTCCGGGTGGCCAGGGATGTTTCTCCCCTGGGCTGGAGACATCGTCGGCTTTGAGGCTGTCTTCTCCTTCGGCTGCGACGCCCGAGCCCCAACTGGCCCGCCCGTCGGGGTTGGGGGCACGAGCGAGCTTGAGGACATATCGTCACAGTGGGCGGCTGCGCCTTCTTCGAGCGCGTTGCCCCCCGAAGGCGCGCGCTGCTCGGCCCCCCCAGGCCAAGCCTGTGAGGGAGCCAGAGGGCGCCGACTTTCGGGGAAGGCAGGCGGCTGGAGAGCCGCCACATCTCCCCCCCACCTTGAGTTATACGCAGCTCACGAAAAAACAAGTGTCAGGTCGCGACAGGAGGACGGATGAGCCTCCTGATTGTAATATTCTTGTCGACGAGCGAGTTCCTGATGTGGCTCGGGGATCGACTGCAAGTGGCCTTGCTTCGGCCGGGTCTACCGATGGGGTTTATGATGGCGGAGTGGGGATTTCTCATATGCGAACGCCGCTTTCGACTGCGGTCAAGTACAAAGGAGAGGTGGTGACTGCCAACGTCAGTTCTCATGGATCTCTGTTTGAGCACTTGCCAGGTGTGGATTTGGGGGCCAAGGTGCTTCTGGCGCAGGAACACCACCTTTTGCTTGATCGGCTCCCGCTGGCGCAGTCTCAGGCCAAAGATCTTGGATGGCATGGGATCTGGGCGGCTGCTACTCCGAGTGCAAATTCTGATGTCGGCACGTCTGCTGGTGCGGCTGTGCTAGTGCGCTCTGGCATTAAGAGCACGGCCCATGATTTGCCTGAGAAGGAGGTTGTTCCAGGCCGTTGCCTTTTTTGAACAGGTTCATTGGGGGGTGTCTGGTGGATTCACAGTGGGCAGCATTTACCTTGATACTGAAGATATCTGAAGATGGCATGGGTGCAGTCAACATGGCTTACCTCTGACAGACTGCGCAGGCGTTGGCTAAGCTTAACAGCGCGGTCATAGACTGGATGGTCGGAGGCGACTGGAATAACCGGCCTTCGGAGATGTTTGGCACGCGATGGGCGGTGGCAGCTGCGGCGACCCCCTTCTACCCGACTGCGCCCACCTGCCGCCAGGCTACCGCTGGGGCTGCACTGGATTACTTTATTGTTCCCGCCAACTTGGCAGCAAGAGTTGATTCTGGCATACAGGTGGATGAAAAGTCCGCCCTTTACCCACGCTGCCCTGTGCATCTTCGAATCACGGCACAGGACGATCCGCTCTGGCTGCTGGTGCCTAGACTTCCGACGGAGCTGCCACAGGAGGCGCCTATCGGCTGTGCCCGATTTCCTTTGGAATGGGATCAAGGCCTGTTTGAAGCTGCCGATGGTGCTGCAGGCCTGGCTGCTGGAGTGGACGCGCACATGTGTGGCATCGAGAAGGAGCTCACCAACCGATATGATCATGCCGGCCCTGCCGCTAAGCGTTGCGCTGGTGGGGCGGGGGGCCCTGAGTTTGTTTGGAGGCAGGTCAAGTGGCAGCCCCCCCTCAAGCGTACGTATAAGAGACCGATAAGACTGCACCCAGATGGATGATGCACATTTAGAAGGAGCGCGATAGGTTGAATACATAGGTTTCTCAGCTTCAGGTGGCCAATGCGTCATGCAGCATCGAGCCTCGGCAATGTACGGTACTCATTACAGGCGTTCAGTGAGGTCAGCAGATTTCTGCGCAACGCACAGCGAAGCCGCGTTGTTCTTCAGCAGTTGCCATCTGATGTCCAGAGTTTGCGTTGGATCAGGCCTCCAGGTTTTTGTTGGCACTCGCTTTCAGGAGCTCATGACTACCATTGGTGAAGAGTCCACCAGACTTCGTAAGGAAGATCAGCGAGACTCTTATCAGGCCTGGACGCGGTTCCAACGCGCTGCGTTTAAGTCGGGAGCTTCGATAGCACACCGCGTCTCCAAGGTGCGGCCGACGGACCAGATTGCCCCGTTCAACCGACGGCCAGGTGGTGCACAACCCAAGGCGCTCGCGAACCAGAACATGCAGACGTGGAGGGAGGTCTGGACTAAGCACGGCTGCTTGCCGATCGACCCACCAGCTGACGCAGACAGTTGGCCTCCCTTGCCTGGTATTGATGTGGCAACCATCAGGAAGGTGATTCTCACCTTTCCGAAGAAGACCTCCACGTCTGTTGTGGCACTTGCCAGATGGGGCTCTAGCGGTGCTTATTTGTTTCTCCAGACTATGCGAGGAGTTGCTAACTTGGCCGGCAGAAAGGTGCCGGTCGACGATGTGTCGTACCCCGGAGGCTGACGAAGGTCATCGCTTGATCGCCGTGGTGCGCACATTCCAGCGCATATGGGGTCGAGCCAGGCGAGAGATTTCTCGATCTCGATCTTGGGAGGAGCGGACTCGGTGTGAGAATGTCTGAGGGAATCGGGCCCGCTACACTTCCCCCGGCAGTGCGTTCAGCCGCAACTTGGAGTCCGAGATTGCGGTGCTGCGGGGACACTTCAGCGCTACGGTACTGCTGGATCTTACCTGGTACGGCCATCGCAGTTGTTTCGTGAAGGTCTCGTGCTGGGCTACCCTCCTCGGATGCTGTAGATGTTAATCCAGATGTATCGCCAGCCGAGACGACTCAAAGGCTATGGCACCTTCTGGTCCGCTGCAGGTGGAACAGGGAATCCTGGCAGGCTGCGCCCGCGCGGCTTGCATGCTGGAGGTGCTGACATTGCGAGCCCTGCTCCGTGTTCGCGAGGTGCATGGGGCGCTGGTGCCTCGGGCTCTGGTTGATGATGTCTCGGTGCAGTATGTGGGCCCTGACCCTGCAGGTGTACGGGCGCTTGGGGTTGCAGTTCGGGCATTTCAAGACGATTCGACGGTGCTCGGCTCCTGCTTCAACCACACGAAATCAGGGGCTGTCGCGGCCACTACCTCGCCACGCAGGCTGATGCGGGGCTCGAAGTTCCAGCAGAGGCCTTGGATGAGGAACTTGGGCCACGAGACCATGGGGGCACGGCCGCTACGCTGGCTGGAGACGGGGCGCTTGCGGGAGCTGCAGAGGAGGCGGCGACGGATTCGCATCTTTCGGCAGGTCGCTGGACGCAAGAATTCGGTGCGCTGTGGCGTGCGGGTGCTCAACCAGCTGTTGCTCATGGTGCAGGCGTCTCTGGAATGAGTGATGCTGCTCTGGCTATGGCAGGGTCTCTGGCTGCAACGATGGCCGGGGCGCCGCCGCAAGCGCACAAGACGGCGTACTTGTATTGTCAGTGGCAGGTGAGGTACGATCCTATCTTCGATGCGACGACTGCGTTTCTTTGTCGGCTGCATTGTTTTATCTGGGACAACCGAGTCTCGCTCAGCTCGCTGCGCCGTGCGTGGTCCAGGTTAGCTGCGCGGGCGAGTTCAACGGGCTTTACCTGGGCTGCAGTTTGAAGGCCACTTGGTGCAGCCTGGCTGACGCTAGGCCGCGTCGGCTGGGCATTCATTGGCCCTCATCACTGGCGGGGCGATCAGTTTCATGATTATGATTTGCTCCGCGCGGCTCCTGCCGACATGAAGGTGCATTTGGAGGGGTCCATCAAGCGCTGGCAGGTGCAGAGGCTGACGCACCATCTGCCGGTGCAGGAGTCCACTCATGATGTTTGGGAGCGCGCACTCCGTCTCGGCCCTCGCGATTTGAGGCCAGCGCAGCTTGCTGCGCTGCGCGGGCTGTGGGCTGACCGCTACCCCGCGCCTGCACGTCTCGCCGCCTGGGGCAATAACATTCGCCCACACTGCGCTGCCTGCCAGTCGAAGGACGGGCCCTACGGGCACGCGTGGAGCGATTGTCCTGCTCTGCTGCACCCCGATGAGAGCGAACTGGCGGGTGATTTCGATGTTTTGGGCGAGAGACACGCTTCTCATCGGGATGGTCTGCGGGCCATTGGACACCGCCCCCTGTCGGGTACCGACTCTGAGGGCCTGTATTTAAGCTATGGAATCCCGAAACTGTCCATCCAGCTTCCATCCCCACCTGACGTGTCTGAGGTTTGGGAGTGGGGGGGCGTCGGGGGTGACTGGGGTCCTGTGGTCTTTGGGGGTGGAAGCGCCCAGAGCCCAGCGGCGCCTGAAGTTAGGCGTGTAGGTTGGGCAATCGTCCAGCTAAACGAGGAGCTTCTACCTGTGCGGGCGGTTTATGGTTCCCTGGAGGGTGCTGTCCAGACTGTTGGCAGAGCTGAGAGAACCGCCCTTCTGCAGGCAATGAAAAGGCACCCGACCATGCAAGCTTTCGTCATGCTGAGCTGGCGCGCGGCATGAAAAAGTACGCTGCCATCTGGAGGAGTTTTTTTTGTTCGCAGGCCACACGCTGGCCTCCTGAGCACCCCCCTCCCACCTTCGTTTGGACCCCCGCTCGCCTCACTCTTGAACAGGTTTTAGAAAGAAGACTGGATCCGACCACCTGGATTGGCAATGCATGGGCTGACCTGTATGCGAAGTTAGCTTCGACCCGTGCGATGATCGCTCAGACGATGGCGGAGGCGATCGCGGGGGAGCTTACGTTTCATCGTTCCACAATTGAGTACTTCTCTTGGGCTGCCGCCAGACTAGCGAGGCTAAGGCGCTGGACGGACCTCCAGCCTCCTCCGAGTGTAGCTCGGCAGCAGCCCCCTCCGAGACTCAATCTTCATGGGCACAGCTTTTACCTTGATGAGGTTTCGGGCGAGGTACGTTGCGTGCCATGCCTTGCTGGGGCGTGGACCCCCAGCACGCTGACCCACTCGTGCAACGGCCCCGCCAAATTTTGCCGGCCCACCGCCCTCTCGGCCCTGAAGGGCCAGGAGTGGTGCCGTGCTCGTGTTCGGGCGAGGCCTGTGAAGGCTGCTGCGGCGGCAGAGGCAGACCAGGCCCACGTGGCTGCTGCCCCGCCCCCGCCGCCCCCCTTGCCTGGAAACTCCGCGGGGGGCGAGGGCGATGCGGCCATCCATGAATTCGCCGAGCGTGGTCACGCGATTGAAAGGTACGGTCGTGTTATGATCTGCTTCTTGCGTGCTGGATGCGTTGTGGTACCGCATGGGGTTCCGCGGCCGCCCCATAACACTTGTCTGGGGGCGTCCAAGGTGCCATCCACGCGGGACAAGCAGCTTCGGAAGCTCCCGAGGGCTTCGAGAGGCCTCCATCCGACCACGGGTGTGGGTTTCGGGGAGCCTCTCCCTGCTGCCCCCTCTTCTCCGTCTCCCCCTAGCCCGTCTCTCAGCTCTGTACAGAGGGCCCTCCGATTTGAGGAGGCTGCTCTTTCGGGGGTGGGAGTGGTGGCGGTGGAGCGGGTGGGGGGGTCTCTCGGGGGAAGGTGGGCTATGATGGGTCGGATTAATTAATGAGGTCGGCCATGACGACGGGTGTCCCGTGGTCTCGGCCGACGCTGTGGCCACCACTGGGGGCAGCCATCGCCTCAGCCTGTGGGTGTCCGTTACCCTGCGGACGCTTTCCAGTCGGCGCCCACCCCCTCTCCCCCTCCCCCTCCGCCTCCTCCGCTTCCTCCGCCTCCTCCGCCTCCTCCGCCTCCTCCTCCTCCTGCGCCTCCTCCCCCTCCGCCTCCCCGCCTCCTCCGCAGCGGAAGTCCACGGGGGTTCTGGGCGATTGCCGACCGCTGGTAGTCCTCGCTGAGCGCGCTTGCCTTCACGGTTTCACCCCGCCTGCGGGGTGCCCCCACCATTTTAGTTTTTTTGTAAGTTTCTCCTCGCCCGGACTCTCAGTCCGTGAGCCTCAAGTGTATATGTGTATATTTTTATTCATACATATATACGTATATAAAAATATATAAAACATAAAAAACATCACGTGTATATATATATATATATATATATTCATATATATGTATGTATATATATATATATATGAATATAAATATATATAGCCTGCCCTTCTTGCCTAGGCGGGTCCACACGTATTCCAAAGGGCCCAGTATGGCCTAACACAGCCTCATAAACAAAGGCTCCAAGAGGGCCCAAAAGGACACTAAGATGCGCCCAGGGCGGGGCGATTTGGCCTGCGTGCGTCCGTGCGACTTGATCTGGCTCGCGCGCGCCCATGCCACGGAGTCGTCTCACGACTCTGGGCGACGACTCGTGCGGCGAATCTGGCCGACGAGTTGGCCGCACCAACTCTTCCGATAAAATTGTCCGACCAATTTCTGGAAGGCCCCGGGTATTGTAACCTACCAACCCAAACCGCCACGCCGCCAGCCAAACGCAAATTGGACGCGTCGGGTCGGCATCCCAGTTCGTTCTTGGATTACATGGGTCGTCCAGGATGATTTGTCGTCGAGTTCGAATTTGTTATCTAAGATTTCCGTCGTTGATTCCAACCTCGTCGTCAGTCAAAGTCGTCGTCGGTTCCAAATTCGTCGTCCAAGAATTTGCCGTCGATTCGAAAGTCGTCGTCCGTGCAATTCCTCGTCGGTTTCAAATTCGTCGTTCATTTGATTCGTCGTCCATCCGATCGGGTATTTGCGACACCTGGTGCGGACGTGAGGCGTTCTCTAGCCATCCTTGCTGCGCTTCGCGTTGCCACGGTGTCTCTTGGTCATGGCCAGGGCTGGACCTGAACGGTGTTTGGGCGATTTCGTGGGCCGTTTTCGTTTTGACTTCGCTTTGCGGTACAGGCGGATTGTAGACAAAACGAGGGCAAACGAAAACAAAGCGAAAACGAAAAACACCGTTTAGGCTCAGCCCTGGTCGCGGCGTCGTCCTGAGGTGTCTCATTGGCCCTGCCGTGAGCCTCGTCCATATAGCGTAGCCTGAGGACCCGTTCCCTTCAGGACCGGCCTTGGGCCCGCCCAGGGCGGCCCAGGGTCAGGAGGGAAAAATGCACACAGACACAATGAAGCTTCGATTCCCCAGAAAATATGGGACCATCTAGGAATTGGGGGGGAAGACAAACAACAACCCAGAACATATGGGAGAATACGGGGAGTCCTGTTATTTGTGTCTGTTGATTTGTGTGTCCCAGGGCCCCTGCACAGGGCGCTTCTCGGGTCGGACGAGAAGAGGATGGCGAGCCGGCTGTGTTCTTCACGCCCGCTTCGGCGCCGGAAGCGCCAGCGTGTTACACGGGGCCGAAGACGGTTGCATGCCGCAGAGTTCTCCCCCCCCCCCGGGCAGGCCCAGGATGCTTGAGGATAAAAGTCTAACCCTCGGGACGACCGACATGGGTACGAAAAGAGTGGGTACAATGCCCGGCAGCAGTTCTTGTTCATTTTGAACAGGATTCGCTGTCGGCGTCGCCGCGGACTGTGCCCATGTGAGACAGAAGGCCGCCCGTCAAACAGCGGCCGCTGTTGATTCGGGAGAACATTTGCTGTTGGGTGTTGTGCCCATCATTTCCGTACCCATTCCGGGCGTCCAAATTAGCTTTAGAAACACGATGAAGGCGTGGCCTCGTTGAGGCCCCCGTCGTCGCATCAGGCTGGGCGGCTGGGCCCGACACGTCTGCAGAGACGACCCTTTGCCCCGAATGTTCCAGGTCCTCCTCACTCAGGTCGCCTCCCAACGGGGTAGGGGTCCAGTTGTTGCTGCAGTGGGGGCCCATGTCAAGCAACACCCTGCTAGCCTCCAGCGTGCCCCGGGTCTCTTGCGTCTCGATGGCTTTGCTACATGGAAGGCGTGCCGTTCCCACACCAAATAATCGATGGACGCCCTGGGGCCTCCGGGCTGGGTTTCCTGTGGAAGGCTTCTTGTGGTCGGGCCCCCACTGTACTCGGGCATCGAGGGTCATGTGGGCCATCGTGCATGGCGTTCAGAGATTGTTGTTCAGGGTCCGGCGACATCCCGGATTATCGCGCCCGCCCGCCCCCGTCCCTACGTATACTGTAATCCCAGACCCCCGACGTAATGACCTTTTCATTGCGTCTTCCTCCAGAGGTTTGGACCTGTTCCCCGGGACCGGTTTCTCATCCCGAGTCGTGTTCTGATGCTCCCGAGGCCCTGCGAGGGCCCCCGGAGACCGAAAATTAAGAATAACCTCCCGTCGTGATCTTTTCATTGCTCGAGGGGGTCTGGGATCTAGGCCTCCTAGATGGGGTCCGAGTTGATGGGGTCGGAGGATCGCGCCGCATCGCCGATGCATCGCCGATGCGGCTCGATGCGGAGCCCGACTTGCTTCACGCGGACGTCGCCGATGAGCCGCCCACGTCGCGGATGCATCGCCAGTGCATCGCCGATGCATCGCCGATGCATGGCCGATGCATCGCCGATGTGGCGCGGTCCTCGGAACCCCATGTGCTTCGACCCCACCTGGGAGGGAGAAGGAGCATGCTGCCCAAAAAAATCCAGACGTCTAAAAGATGTTTCAACAATGATTTAAATATGTAAAAAGCATGTTTGAAACATTTCTACAACATGTTTTACACATGTTAAACAGATCTTGAATTCAATGATCGGATTGTTAGGTTTGTCCATGGTCATGGCAACCACAACTCTACAGGAGGAATATTATAAGATAGTCAAAATATAGTCAGGGGACGATGTTTCGCAGAGATAGTCAAATATGGTCAAAGATAGCCAACATATAGTCAGGATATAGTCGAACGATAGTCAAAAGATAGTCAACAGACAGTCTTGGGGCGATGTTTCTAGTATTTTTGTTGGCGACTGTTGGGTATTTGTGTTTTTTGTTATTGTTGGTATAGTTTTAGGCCAGTTTTGCGTTTTGTTGGCTATTATGTTTGGGCCATTTTTGGAAGAAGAAGAAAAAGCCATTCTCATAATCTGTTGGCGCTCCGCGCGGAATTCTTGGATCCGCACTGGGCCTTCCCGGCGGCGCCTCCGGCGCCTTGGCGCGCTCCGCGCGCTTTGGAAGGGGGGTCCAGCGCAGATCCAAGAAATCCACGCGGAGCGCCGACAGTTTATGTGTATTGCAGTTTTCTTTTTCGCATTGGTTTGACAATTGTTGGGTAATTTTTTGGGTATTTTTTGTTGTTTCATCGAACATCCGCCTGTGGGAGGAGGACAAGCCCTACCTGAGGCTGACCCCGGGGGTGGGTCCAGGGCCGGTGAACCTCGGGCGGGTGGTGAGGGGGGGGACCCAGATGGTCTAGGCCTTCCAGGTGGGGTCGGAGTAGGTCGGGTCGGAGGATCGCGCCGCATCCCAGATACATCGGCGATGCGGCTCGATATAGAGCCCGAGTTTCTCCACTCTTTTGTGTCGCCTATGCGTCGCCGTCGTCACAGATGCATCGCCGATACATCGGCGATGCATCGCCGATGTATCGTCGATGTAGCGGCGATACGGCGCGATCCTCCGACCTCATCTAGGAAGCCTATGAATGGGGAAGAATAGGGCCCCCTTAGGTCCCTTTACTTTACCCCCCATTGATGGTCCCCACCATTACTACCCGCTCGAACCTCAGACGGGTGGTGATGGGGGGTGACTTCTCTGAGATCCTGGCGTTGCCATTTTTTCACAGCGGGCGCTTTGGCTCCACGTCGGGCCTTGGGCCCTCACAGATGACGCAGAAAGATGATGTCCGGGGCTCCGGTCGTAGTTTTTCGCCACGTGTTAATTTTGAGACGTCGGATCTCAGGGTTAAAATGGGGGGTCAGGATAAGGACCCTAACAGGGAACTTGTAAGTAGGGCCTCTGTTGAGCTTCCGCTGGCTCCACAAGGGGCCCTAAAGGGCCCCTGTAGGGTCCATGCCTTCACCACCCCTGTAAGCCCCCCCCATTACCACTCGCCCGATTGCCGCATGCTATGCAGTCGAAATCGATGATAGGGAAGGGCCACCTTCCCAAGGATGCCCTTGTATCCGTGCTTCCCTGGTCCATCCTGGACTGATTTCGATGTCTCGCCGCGCTCAAGAATCTTCGTTCGGTATGGGCATCCAAAGCCCTTGCATCCTTATCGTGCATCCTTACTATCAGTTTTGACTCTATGACGCGTATCGTTCCCCAGGTGAGCACTGCAGGGGGCTCCGCGATCGCGGCCGCCAGCATCGTGGAGAAGCTGTCTGGCGCCTGGGGGGGACACAGCGAGGGAAGCCATCAGCTGAGCGCTGAGCGTCAGGGTCGGAAGCGTGCGAGTCAGTGGCAACGTTGGGGGGGGATGGGCTCTGAGGGGGACGCGTCGACCCCCGAGCGCCCTGTTATCGCAGATGTAGGCCCGATAGCCCGCCCCGCCACGGACCGCGCGGATTTTGCCATCGGTGGCCTCGCGCCGATCAATCGGCGATGTATCTCCGATTCTGAGCCGATGTTTCCCCCCTGAGCTTTGCCCATCCCACCCCTCCCCGTTAACATTGCCCCTCGGCGACACTGTGCCGAGTGCGGGGGCAGTAGTCAGCGTGCGGGCATCGTCGCCCCCGCCGCTCCGCGGAGTGCCGTGTGGCATCTGTGCTGAAGGCTGTGGTCCAAGGTCGTCATCTTGTGGACGGCTCGGATCCGCTTGGATGCCAGGGGCTGTGTTTGCCAGGGGGCATCACGCAGGGAAGCAGTGGCCGGCGTTGTACGTCCATGGTCGTGTCCTCTCTGCGCTCCATTGCTCCAGAGCTGGCCACTTTCGTCACCGCACGTGCCTGCTCGTCCTCCACGCCTCCTTCATTGCACGCGCAACCGGTTCGGCGGCCGCATTCACATCGACACCTGTCCGGTGGCAATTTCTTTTTACCAAGGGCGCCCTCGAGGGCGCGAAGTTATTCGCGCTTCGCGCTTCGGCTCCGATTCCTCCTCATCCTCCTCTTCTCCCCCGGGAGGCGGCGCGAGAGCGCGAAGTTATTCGCGCAGCGCGAAGCGCGAAGTTGGGAGCCCTTGATTTCTCTTTACCGCGTCCGCCATTTATTTCAGCTTGCTGTGAGTAGACCAGAAAGGGCTTTTTGTGGCATCGCAGCACTACGCTGGTGCACTCGCACGCGCGAGCTCTTTAGGGGTCTTCTTGGGTCAATATTCGAGGTAATCGATGCAAGACGGGGAGGAAACTAATGAAGCCCCACCCCCTCAACATCGCCACTTGTGGCGCTCCTGGGGCGCTCTTGGGCACTCATGGTGCCGTGGGGGGACCCGTATGGGCCCCTCTTGGGGCTCTGTTGGGCCAAAATTTTGAAGCCAGCTTGAGGCGTAAGAAGCCCATCGGAAGCGAACATGACATGGCAGACACCACGCTGGAATGCCGTAGGTTTGGACCGATGTTGGCCGCTCGGGGACGTCTTTGGGAGGCTCCGTGGCCTCTTGGAGCCATCTTGGGGCGGTCTTGGAGCCTCTTGGAGCCATGCTGGAAGCTATTCTGAGCCATCTCGTGCGATCTTGGATTCCATGTTTGCCAGCCTTGGGCAGAAATGAAACACCTCGTGATGCAGTACCCGAGTCGCAAGGGTCACCATTGGATGGCCAGCGAGTGGGAACATGTGGGAAATTATTGACAGGAATGACGGGCCCGCACACACCACACTATGCGGACACCCCACCCCTGACAAACCATAAGAGTGCAAGCAATAGAGTAATACTGGTACGGCATCGCCGCGCATGGTCTAAGACCTTGCCGCAACGTGCACTTTGCATGGGTGCGTGGCAGGAGTGGTGGGCCTGCACACGCGGAGCGATATGCTTGCACCCCAGCCGTCCACTTCAAAAGGCAGTACCACGTGATCGCGGGACACCTGGACATGGTCCATGTTGCCACGATTTGCACGTTGCATTGTTTGTTGAGGAGATTGGTGTGTGAGGGAGGGGGGGCTCGGCAGTGACCTTGGTTGGCGCCCAAACGAGTGGGGGAGAGAACGTTTGTTACAAGAGCAGCGGGGCACCCCCACCAAAGGGGAAGAAAGGGGTCGGAAGAATGAACGCTTTCAATCACCCGCTCCCTAAAGGACTGGTGGGAGTTTGGACTTCCTGGGGCCATCTTGGGCCGTCTTGTAGGCATATTGGGCGAGATTGTCGGCATTTGTTGCATGCCTCGGGCGTAGTGGAAGTGCGACAGCGCGGATCCATAGTTTTGTACGAGCAATCGTGGCTTCGGGAGCGCGGATCCATTGCTTTTTGTGAGGTAGCCCCAGGAGCGCGGACCCATTATTTCTATTATGCATCGCCGGTTCTGGAGCGTGGACCCGTTGTTCTTGTATTGGGGCCAGTGGCTCGGAAACACGCGGACCCATCGTGTGTTGTTTTAGGAGAGGGGGGAGGGGACGAGGCATGCGGCTGGACGCGGCACGCAGGGTGTGTGGTTCAAGTCAAGTCAAGTCCAGTCGAGTAGCTTGTGGAGGCACCTCGCTGCGCAAACGAAGACGGAGGGCGTGGGACACTAGGGTAACAAAACGACGCGCATGCAAGAGAGAAGCATTGCGGTTAGGGAAGCATTAAAGCTTTACATAACATCAAGAATGGTTACATTAGGTATTTTGCATCAGGTATTGCGTAAGGTATTATGCAGATGGGTGGGTGGGTCCTTCCAAATGCTGACAGAGACGCTACCAGACGGCCCTTGGCATGTGATCGTTTTTTATGACTTGCTTTGCCGATCGGCGCGGGCCCTCGTGCCCCCCCCTCTCCCCCCTCCCAAATGGAGTAGATCTGTTTTGGGCGCCTTTTTGGAGCAGGTGGAGCCTCCCCCATACAGTACGGGCGCGGCCGCAAGAAACCCTCGCAAGAAACCCAACCCTGAGAACCCGTGCGCGAGGTGCACTTGAGGGGACACCGGGAGCACCCTGAACCCTGAACGCAGCAGCTTCTTCAACGGCTGCGGGAAGTCACCGCGCAGCGCGAGGAACGAGGAATCCCACGAGAAGCACATGGTTTCTTGATGCGTGCCCGCACTGCAGGACGCACTGCTGCAAACAGTCGCACTAAGCCGAGGTCCGGAGCCAGACCCCCCCCTCCCCCCTTGATGGGCCTGTTTTCCACCACCACCACCAGAAGTTTGAGGGGGGAAGGAGGTGGAGGAGGAGGAGGAGGATTGAAGAGGACGGCTACGATCTTGACGCGAAGGCTTGATAACGAACGAGCGGATCGACTGGATGGATACGCTGAGTCCATCAAGGAGAATGCCCTGCTTGGTGACCATCGTCAGTCATGGCAGGCGGCTAAGCGGCTGCTTCGGTGTGGAGGACGCCAGCATCCGCGGTACTCTGATGGATCGATCTTGCCATATCGGGTCAATGACGATGGTGAGGTTCTCGCGACGGATGAGGCGATGGGCAAGACTAGGATGCAGGTCTACTCGAAGCTGGAGGATGCGGAGGTGATGGATACGGCTGAGTATTTGCAGCGATACTCCCAGCATCCGAGCATGGCATTGCGTACCACGGAGCTTAACATTGCGAATGTGCCAACGATAACCGACCTCGAGCGCCGTTTCCAACGTGGACCTCGTCGTAAGGCAGCAGGCAGCGATGGTATCCAGGAGGAGCTACTTCAGGCGGCGCCTGATCAGTTTGCTCGGTTGCTGCACCCATTGTTTGTTAAGATTTCCCTTGCAGGCAGGGAACCAATTGGATTCAAGCATTCACGTTTGGGTGAGGTGGCCGAGAGCGGTGGTGATCCATCACAAAACAAGGCATACCGTGCAGTGACAATTTGCAATATCGTGGCCAAGCACCACTACCGATTCCTACGTGAACGCTTGTCTTTCACGGTGGTTTTTTTGTCACGTGACTCGCAGCTTGGTGGGCGGACTGGGCGCTCACCGACGATGGCATCCCACCAAGCACGACTGGTTTCGGATATTGCGACTCGGACTGGACGGTCGGCAGTATATATATATATAGATTTCTGGATTTGAAAGCTGCATTTCATAGAGTGGTGCGTCAGTTGGCCAGCCGTCTTGAGCATCTTGAAGGTGAACCGAACAGAATATTGGATGATAGCGACGTCCCCATTTGTCTCATTCCATTGGCCACCGAGATCCTGGCGAAGCCTGCTTTACTTGACAATGAGTACGTTGACCCTTACTTGGCGGCATTGGTGGCGGAATCTCAGAGAATGATTTGTTTTGGAGTAAGCCAGTGTGACAAACTGGCAGTCCCCACGCGAGGGGTGCGTCCTGGGTGTGCTACTGCGGACTACCTCTTCAACGTAGTCTTTACTCGTCCGTTGCAGATGGTGGAAGAAGGGCTTCGTGACAAGGGGATGGTTCTCACTTTTGGTCACGATGAGGTCCTGGTTTCTGATATTTTGAAGCCGACGGACATTTTAGAGCTTATCACGGATGTGACATTCGTCGACGACGCGATGCTGCCTATGATTGTTCCCAACTCGGAGGTTTTGAACTATATTGGTAAGGCCATGGATATTCTACACATGGTAGTTGTTTCTCATTGTATGGGGCCGAATTACGGGAAGGGTAAGACGGGCGTGTTGGTACAACTTCGTGGACAAGGTCGAGAACAACTTAGCCATGTGCTATATGGGGAGGCAGGGTTGCAGCTGAAAAGTGCGAGATATGGTTTTCAGTTTTCGGTGGAGCGCCAATGCAAACATATGGAAACATGGTGTCATTCGATGCGTCGATGCGGCCAGAGATTAACAGAAGGGTGCAACAACACGAATATGCGATGGGACCCATGCGTAGGGCTATATTCCCGAGACGTGGAATGCGACTTCAATCAATGATCAGGTACATTGAGGTTCTTGCATTCTCGAGGTTATTTCAGCAGATGGAGGTGTGGACGAACATTGGAGATCAGAATGAGCGGCATATCAATGCGACTTACTTGAAGGCGTTGAGAGCCGTGGCGGGCATGACACACACCATTGCATCGGAACCACATTTTTCTGATATGCAGGTCATGCGTCAAGTGAGACGCCCTCACTTGTCGGCGATGCAGCGACAACGTAGGTTGCGATATTTCGTGAGGGTTGTGAATAAGGGGCCGGCTGCACTACGGGTACTATTGGCGGTACAAGGTGATGATGATCAATGGTTTGGTATGATACGTACGGACTTGGAATGGTTGTCGTCAGTGGGTGCCAAAGGTGATCAGTGGTCCCTTGAGCAGTGGGTTTCTTTCAGTCGGAACGAGCCGAAAAAATATCTCATTATGTGTTCCACTGCACGGGTGCGATACTCGGATATTTATCATGATTGTTGCCAAAGACAGGTTTGGAAGGAATTAATGATCGCGATCAATCAAACCGAGAATGGTGAACCTGTCGAGCGACAGGGCTACATTTGCTATGGATGCGGGGCGGTTATGTGTTCTCAGCGAGCGTGGCGACATCACCGTACAAAAGAACACGGTGGGCTAGCAGACGCACGGCTATATGCTGAATCTGGATACTGTTTTGGCTGTGACACGAACTTTCACACGCGAAAGCGCTTGTTGTACCACCTGAAGTATAGAGAGACGGGGTGCTTGGATTTCATGCGTCTCACGAGGTTACCCCTGTCGGAAGAGCGGGCAGATGAGCTGGACCTGGAGGATACACGCGGTGCTGCGTGTTTACGAGTGATTGGTTTTTCGGAGGCTAAGGCCTTATGTCCGCCAGTGCGTGGTCCAGATTATGTTCGTGGAGGTGGCTTTCAGATGGAAACACTGACCCCTCCGATGGTTTCGGTCCCTGGTGACATCAGGGCGCATATACATATACCAAGGCTGACGCTCCAGGCGGATGCTGCACTTGAACGGATTGCGTTTCATGATGGTGATTCTGGACGATATTGGTTAGACACAGATGAAGTACAATAACTTGGCATGAGACGATTGGATTACCATGCGAGCTCGTTCGACGACAATGAAATTATTGCAAAGGGAGTGCACCGCAATGTCGTTCAACGTATATTGACAGGACGGGTTGGTGCAATCACTGGACATCTACCAACGGTGAGCTGGCAAGATCGAGAGTGGCGCAGTGACTCCATCTTTGGTGAAGGACGTCGGGCGAGGAATCGGATGGCGACAGAGATTAGAGCAGTGGTTTTTCTTTATCATATATGCCGTCATGCTGGCATCTGTATCTTTTCAAGGCAGCGGTCGTGGCATGGCCGATCTGCTGTGAATTATCCGATGGTTGTGTCGAAGGAGACTGCCTTCGAACTACGACAATTGCGCCGACGGCATGGACGCGGCGCATGATACTGAGTGGTGCGAGCCCGTGAACCTGCTCGCGCTGCTCGTGGGCACGCAGAGCGTTGCCGTCTGAGTGACGGCGCAGCTGTCAGCCTCCCTGGAGGAGCGGCGGGGCCCCCCCATGGGCCCAATGCCTCCAGGGGGGCTGTGACGATGTGTCAGCCCCCCGTCCAGACCACAGCATGGCGGGGGGCTGGTCGTGTCGATGTCGCCCCTCGTTCGCCCTCCCTGACCCCCCGACGAGGATGGGATGACGACGCAGGTTATTGTTCTTTGGCGACGAGGTGGCGGCGATCGGGCGCGGCCGCGGGCGAGCCGCGGCCGCTTGACACTTCGGACGTGTGCGCCCGCCAGCGGGAGCGCAGCAGGAGGAGGAGGAGGAGGAGGAGGAGGAGGAGGAGGAGGAGGAGGAGGAGGACCCCTTCCCCCTCCTGCTTATGGTGGTGGTGGTGGAAAACAGGCCCCCCCCCCCCGCCCAGTGTCGAGACGCCGAGCAGGGAAACGCTCACCGTCCCACCACGCCTCCGCGCGCCGTGGGGCACGGCGGCGGATGCGGGCTTGCCGCGCGCAGTGGCCGCAGCATGCCTCTGACGACAGCCCGCGGCGCGGCGCTTTCGAGGAGCAGGAGGCCGGTGCCCACCCGCGGGCCAGAGCCACGATTATGCTTGAGTCGGGCCTGCCCCTCTACAGGAGACAAAGTTTCAAGCATGATTTCTGGAACGATAGTCTGGGGGCGATGTTTGAGTTTTTGTTGGGGGGATTGTTTGAGGATTGTTTGGCTATGTTTTATCTCTCGTCCACAGTCCGCCTGTAGTGGGACACGCCCCACCTGAGAGCATGCCCAGTACACACACACGAGTGCACGCCGGCCGTGGAAAGCATGCAGTTTGGGATGCTCATGTCCCAAGCTACGCTGGGCGCCTTGCTGCCTCAGGAGTCGAGCGGTTGTCCCTCGATCCTCTCGGAGGTTGATAGACCTCCGATCTTGACACGTCGATTCGCGAATTGGCCGTTCTCGGTTCGCGAGAGGGCGTCGCGGCCGTCTTTCTTGCGGGTCCAGGTCCGTCGGTTTCGGTCCTGGGCCGTTTTCACTGAAGGGAGGTTTACGAAAGGGAAATCTGTCCACCGCCGATCCTCCTCCTCCTCGGGGGGCGGGCGGAAGTCCAGTGTGGCTCCAACGATTTCCTGCTTCGTGCCTATGCCCACCTCTTCCGTCCGAGGGGTGCACCTCTGGAGAACATCCTCGGGGCTCCGACCCAGAGCTCCTCGTCATCTGTGCCGGTCTGGCAGCCCAAACCGAGATGAACAGAGCAGAAGAAGTCGGATAACTCGTTGTTTCATCAGCGCACGTGGCGTTCGTTCAGGGAGTGCCGGCTTCGTGCCAACGGCTGCGGCGAGCGGACGAACGAGGAAACATGCACGAGCGGAGACAGGAGGCAGAACAGTGGGGGAGGAGAGGGACGACACTCATGCCACACCATGCTACTCCTGGTCGCCATCCTCCCTCTCTTTTGCCCGTGCTGCTCTGAAGCCAGGAGGCTCCACGGCTGGTTCGCCCCAGCACGCCAGAGAGGCCAGGGGTCTGCCGCGACTGGTCTGTGCCAGAAGAGTTGCGTTGATGCGAGCCCTCCAACGAAGCTGGTGGGCACGATGACCAACAGTTCCTCCTCCTTCTCCTCCTCCTCCTTCCCCTTCTCCTCCTTCCTCTCCTCCTCTTCCTGCTTCCCCGTAAGAGCAGGGGTCGTCGCTTCCCCTCCACGGACCACCTTCTGGACGATGTGGGTCGGAAATGCCTGCGTTGTTGGGGGTCCGCGTCCGTGTCCCTGGTCCGGGCTTGGAGGTCCACGGGATGTTTCAATTTTGTGCTTGTTGACGGTTCCCTGGGAGGCCTTCCTGAGGGCGCGAGGATGCACATTGCTGGGGGGTGGGCCCACCCTCCCATAGCATGCGCTTGCATATGAATCTCGGGGTGTGGTTCTGCGCGTCTTGCGGGATGTTTGGGGATAAGCAATTCCTAGGGCTAGGTAGGAAGTGCCCTAAGGTGGTCACCCCCACTCATCGTGGGTATCTGAATCGTCTGGAGCGGGGGCTTTCCCCCAAGGCCTTCAGTAAGGCCGAGCTCCAGCGCAGGGACCATAAGGGGTCCTCTTGAGGCCGTTTCGGACATCGTTCTTGAATTCCTGAACTCCTGAACCCCTTTTCGTCCTCCTCCTCCTCCTCCTTCCCATTCTCCTCCTCCTCCTCCTTCCCCTCCTCCTCCTTCCCCTCTTCCTCCGCCTCCTCCTGCTTCCCCGTAAGAGCAGGGGTCGTCGCTGTCGCTATTGATTTCGCTGTGGACGTTAGCTGCTTGTGACGAGCCTGGTTCGCCCATTGTGGCCGCAGTGTCTGTTTGACCACATTTGCGGTTGCGCGTCGCCCCCTTCTTCGGAAATTGGAGCGTATACGTTGCGAGTGGGGGGCTGTTGTTTCAATCCCAGGACTCTTTCAGGGTCGGCTACGACGTCGGGGTGGTGTGGTGTATACTTGTTTCACCGTCTTCATGGAGAAGCAGCGACAATTGTATACACTAGGATCCTGTATGCAGCAGGATCCGCTTTCCTGTGCGAATTTCAGTGCGGGTCCGGAAAAAGCGTCGGTGTATATAGTTCGGTTCCTTACTTCTTCTTTGTCGCCCCTCTCGTATGTGCCGCACTGCCCATGCGCGGGAGCAGTCAGGCCTGCGCAGGTGTGTCCAACATGTCGGCCCTTCCACCGCACAAATCGCAGGTCGGGGGGACTATGAGGAGCCATGGGGGACGGGGGCAAGCGGAAGTAGGGCACGTCCGAATCTCTGGTGGCAATTCATGGGAGCTTCCCGTACCATCGTTTCGGCTCTTGCGAATCGACGCTACATCGACGCAACATCGATGCAACATCGATTCTAAACGACGCTAAATTGTCGCTATCTGATCGACTTCAGACGCTAAACGACGCAAAAGAGACGGAATGCAGAGGGTAGACCAGGATCCCATGATTTGCTACCGAAGAATCCGACGGCGGTTGGCAGATCATGCCGATTCGCTCGGATGAGGAATGATTGGATGCTCGTTTGGGGGACCTTCCTGGGCCCTCCTAACGGACCTGTTCGATTCTAGCTCGACCCCAGTTCGTCTCAAGTTCGGCTCAGATTCGACTCAAGGTCGACTCAAACCGACGGACGTTCGACGCAGCTTTGACGCACGAATGGAGCGAGTGCATGCAGGAAGGTCCCAAGAATGAGCATCCAATAATGACCACTACGAGCATTCCAGGCTCCGCTGACTTAGCTGTGCGAGGGTGCCCATTGGGAAGGTGATGACATGGCTGGCATGTACGGCAAAGGCGGGCCCCTTCCCGCCGGAGTTCTCGATTGTTTTCGTCTCGTCATCCACGTCGTGGGCTGCACGATAGGATGAAAGTGCATGTTTCAGTCATGTTTCAGTCATGCTAAGTCGCATCAGCTGTCCAGCGACAGTGCGCTGTGCTAACTTTTGATTTGCCAATGCGCCGTTCGAGCGCAGGGCTTGACTGACTGACTGTGCCTGTAGGCTGTGCGATACCACTCGCGCCCGGTTGTCAGGTTCGGACATGTCATTGCCAACGTCGTACCGTGCGAGGTCCGTCGGGGAAGAGGACGAGGAGGTCCCGAGGGAGGAACAGAACGATGTGGAGGAGGATGTGGAGGAGGCGAGAGGATCCTATACGACACGGAAGCGATTGGGGCCAAGTCGTCCGAAGTCCTCCCTCCAACTCCGAGCAGAGGATAGGAGAGGAGAGGAGGGATGGGAGCATAGGGGCGGACGAGGGCAAGAGCGAGAAAAGGCTGATGCGGAGGAGCCGTGCGAGAGAGGATGCGGGGGTGCGGGGCGGGGGTCGAGTGCGGCTGCGGGAAGCGAGGGTCAGGCGATCGCAAACATGGATTAAGGGGGCGTGGATTAGCGACGGGTCCAGCTTCCATGGGAAAGCGCGGATCTCCGCCGCCGAGCGGGGCGGCACCAGCCGCCTTTTGGGGAGGGCACCTCTCCCGATCCATGGATTCGGCGACCGCGCGCCGAATCCTTGGATCGCTAATCCATGTCTGCGCGCCCCCAAGAGGGGGGCTGGAGGCGCTGGGCGACGACGAGGGGGCCCGAAGTACCGTCGGCCCAGATTCGTAGGTCGACCCTGCCAATTCAAGGTTACCCTTGTGTCCTGTGCCTCGCGAACCGTGCCTGCTGCACTCCTGTGGCGATGTGGCCCTCAGAAGGGTCTCATGTCCTCTCGCGTGTCCTGTCCAAGCGTGCTTTGGTGCGGCGGAGGAGGAGGAGGAGGAGGAGGAGGAGGAGGAGGAGGAGGAGGAGGGAGGAGGAGGAGGAGGAGGGAGGAGGAGGATGAGGAGGAGGGGAGGAGGAGGAGGAGGAGGAGGAATAGGAGGAGGAGGGGGAGGAGGAGGCGGAGGAGGAGGCGGAGGAAGGGGAGGAGGGCGGAGGAGGCGGAGGAGGCGGAGTCGGGCTCTTGGCCGTCTTGGGCCGTCGTCGTCGTCGGAGGAGGAGGAGGAGAAGGGATGAGGAGGGATGGAGGAGGGATGGGGAGGAGGAGTGGGAGGAGGAGGACGGGGCGGAGGAGGAGGAGGAGGAGGGGAAGGGGAAGGAGGAGGAGGAGGAGGAGGAGGAGGAGGAGGAGGAGGAGGAAGGAGGAGGAGGAAGGGAGGAGGAGGAGGAGGAGGAGGAGGAGGAGGACAGGAGGAGGAGGAGGAGAGAGGAGGAGGAGGGGGGGGAGGGGGTGGGGCGACGACGAGGGGGCACGAAGTAAGTGCACGCCCTGCCGCGCAGGGCGGGGGGAGGCCGGCGCGCCGCCTGGGCCGCTCGGCTGCTCTCGGCGCCGTGGCGTCGCCCCGCCTTCGGCCTCGGCTCTGCTGCCGAGCTGCCCCCCCTCCCCGCTCCTGCCCTCAGGTCGGAGGTTGATCGACCTCCTACCCTGACACGTCGATTAAGGAATTGGCCTTGGCCTTGTAGACCTCCTACCCTGACACGTCGTTGATAGACCGCCTACCCTGACACCTCCTCCCCCCCGCCCCTGCCATTGGGTCGGGCATGTCCCCTACGGGGGGATTTCGGACGAAAACAAGCAATAGCCAACATATATTTTGTTCGAACATACAATCAACCCGCATAAGAAGGATGGGCAGCCTTCCCAAGTGTACCCTTGCATCCTTGCCCCCTCGGTCCATCCTTCGCCACGTTCGTTGGCCGCGCCCCGCTCGAAGAGCTTCGAATTGGGCGTCAAAGGCCCTTGCATCCTTATCGCGCATCCTTACTGCACGGGTTGACTGTATGTCTCGCCCGCTTAATCGTCCCTGGACATGCCCGACTTGATCCTGCCTTGCCGTGACCCGCCCGCTCTCTCCTCGCGGGGGCAGTCGCGGTGCAGCCTGTCATCCCAGCTCGCCTCGGTTCGAATCTATTCGTCTCAATTCGCTGCGCTTTCTCCGTGCGCTCCGACATGCCGATGCGAGTCGACTGGGGATTCCGATGTGGGCTCCGATCCCTTGTCATGTATGGAGGCCTTGTGAGCCTGCCGATGTCCGCCGATCCGACTCCTCCTGGCTGGGCTGCCGGGAGTTCCGCCGATCCAACGCATGTCGATCGCTCATCCGACTCGTCGATTCGAATCTGGGCTCGCTTGCCTGTCTCGATTGATCGGCTGGGTGGGGCGCCGTGCCGTCTGACATCTGCGCCGCAAGCGTGGGGTACCCTCCCAGCGGCCGCCAGGCTTCCGCCTCGCGAAGCTCATGGGCTACAGCGCGGGCAGTGGGCTGGGTCGCCAGGACACCAGCCGGGCCCAGCCTGCGAAGGTGGGCAGAGGCCCGAGTCTGCTGCGGAGTCCAGGAAGCCCGTACCAGGTGACGACCGTCACCTGTGCCAGGGTGGTCGGGGGCAGCCCGAGTGGGATAGGGATACAGTCAGCCCGCATCGTAAGGGTGAGCAACTTTCCCAAGGTTACCCTAGTAGTCTTGCCACTTCGGCCCCTCCGTGGCGACTTTCGCTGGCCAGCCCCACTCGAAAAGTGTCGGCATGGCCTTCCAAGGCCCTTGCATCCTTATCGTGCGTCCTTACTTTTCAGGTTGACTGTAGGGATCGGTAGGGATAGGTTCCACGGGGGGTGCAACCCGAGGGGGGGGCCAATCCGAGAGGGGGATAGGTTCCAGGCTAGGAGGCCAGGGATATGCCCATCATAGGAGTGGGGGAAACCCGAGGGCCAGGCCTTCGTGGGTCGAAATTTGAGGATCCAGCTTCGACCTCCTCCTCCTCCTCCTCCTCTTCCTCCTCCTCCTCCTTCTCTTACTCCTCCTCCTCCTCCTCCTCCTCCTCCTCCTCCTCCTCCTCCTCCTCCTCCTCCTCCCTCCTCCTCCTCCTCCTCCATCTCCTCCTCCTCCTCCTCCTCCTCCTCCTCCTCCTCCTCTCCTCCCTCCTCCTCCTCCTCCCCTCCCCCCCCCTCATCCGCCTCCTCCTCTCCCTCCTTCTCCTCCTCCTCCTCCTCCTCCTCCTCCCCCTCCTCCTCCTCCTCCTCCTCCTCCTCCTCCTCCTCCTGGATCCTCCTCCTGGATCCTCCTCGAAGTTCGGCCACGATGGCCGCGCCGATTCCCCCCTGCGGCGCGGAGGCCCTCGGGGTGGCCGTCAGGAGGACGACGCGCGGGACGAGATGCCAGCGCCAGTCGAGCGACGAGGCGAGGGCTCCACTGGGCCAGCGCTTCGAAGAGCTCGAGCCGCCGGAGGTACAGTCGGGTCGTTGACCTAAGGAACGAAAAATAAGGAACGAGGCCCCTTTTTCCTGAAGTTGAACTTCGATGTTCGATCCAACACCGAAGGTAAACCGAAGGCAAGCAGTAAAACAACTAAGGAACACGGAGCCCCTCCCAAACGAGAAGGGTTCCTTCTTCAGCGCCCCGACTGTATGGGGAGGTCGAGGCCAGGAGGGGGTTTGCACCAGCTCTGCAGCACGAGCAGGAGGAGGATGAAGAGAGCATGCCCCAATGGAGGTCTAGTGCAGCGAAGCGCGAGAGTTCCACAATCTGTTTGCCATGGCGAGCAGAGACAAAGGCACACAGCTGTCGGAGGAGACAACGCTAATGCCAGAATTTGAGTAGGTGGTGCACCGTCGGTGGCAAATTACAGAACGTTCACGCGAAGAGGACGATATCAGCTGTCGCCAGGACCAAAAGTATCGACTGTTTGTTCTGATCAGGTTAATGAACAGGCCAACCCAAGTGCTGTTGGAGAACATCTTGGGCCGACAGGCCAATGGCGGATGCAAACAACTATAGGGGATGGAGTGCCCAGCCAGGCCCTTTGGTGAGAGAGCCCGATCGGATGATTTGCGAAAGACGAGCGTGCCCAAGCTGTTTTATGGTCAGGCCGAAGGGGGCGTTCTCGCCTTTCTCGGCCTTGCGGCGCTCCAATACGGGCCAAGATGCACCCAAGATCGCCCCAAGACAGCCCAGGAGGCTTGCAAGAGGGCACGACGGCCACAGAGAACCCCGAGAACGGTCTGTAGCCATTTAGGCTCAAGTGTTGGTAAAGTAGTTTGCCGTACAACGTTGCCAAAACATATGCATCATGCCCACGCTTTCCCCCCCGATTCTGAACAACTCGCCGACGAGTTGAACCCGTCTGCTTTACTTTGGCATGCCGGCGTGCATCACCATCTTGGGCCGTCTTGGGGAGATCTTGTGGGCCTCTTGGGCCGTGTTGGAGCGTCGAGAGGCCAAACTCTGCCAGAAACCTAAGGACAATCAATGAAGTTTGCCTAATGCTCTTGGAGCCTTCTTGGGGCGTCTAGACGGCTTCTTGGGCTGACTGGAGGCTATCTTGGGCGTCCTGGACCGATCGTTCGGCGATTCGTGGCCCTCTTGGACCGTCTCAGGGGCTTCTTGGGGCACTCGGGGCCAGTCCGGGGGCTTCCTGGGGCTCCAGGACTCCCTGGGGGGGATGGCATTCTGACCCAGGACCCCACCGCCCCCGGCAGGGAAAGGATCAACGGGGGAGATTTCGTCGCACTGCACCGCCTCGGGCGCTCGCTGCTCCGGCAGCTCGCACGTGCCACGCGGGTCCTCGGTACTCCACGGGCCCAGGGCGCCCTGAGCGTCTCTACCACTCGGGAAGGGGCTTCCCTTCGACTTGATCATGACGCTCTTCGATTTCCTTGTTCCTGAATTTCCTCGGGCTTGGTGACGACGACGACGACGATGGAACATTGTCTCACACATGCCGATGGGCCGGCGGATATAGAACCCTTTCAGACAGGCTACTAGGTAAAGACTCGGGATCCGAAGCGCTGCGAAAAGAGTCACGGCCGAAGATGTCTGCCCCCGAGGCCTCCGGAGCCGCCCAGAGCTTCAAGAGAGGATCAGACGTCGAGAAGCCCCCGATACTCGATCCTCCTCCTCGATCCTGAGCCACGTGCCCTGTGGCTGAAGCCACGCATCCTCCTCCTCGATCCTCCTCATCGTCCTCGATGCGTCGTCCGTCGGGGGCTACGGGCTGCGTCAGACGCTTGGGCCGGCGGCTTTCACTTTCCCCCCCTCGGGGTTTCCCCGCGTCGCTCTCGATAGACGGCAGGCCGTCAAGCGACGAGCAGCAGCGGACGAGCTTCCACAGGCCCGATCCCGCTCCTCGATCCTTCGCTTTGGTCCTCCTCCTCCTCCTCGATCCTCCTCCTCTTCGATCTTCCATCCTGCTCCTCGATCCTGCTCCTCATCCCCTCCTTTGCGATCCCCCTCCTCCTCCTCCTCCTCCTCCTCCTCCTCGATCCTGCTCCTTTTCTATCCTTCGTCCTTCTCCTCCCCCTCCTCTTCTGTTCTCGGCGATTCTCCAGCCTTGTGATGCGTTCCAGCCGCTGCGCCTCGCCGAGAGCGTTCCGGGGGTGCCCAGATCGTCCCGAACGGCCGCAGGAGAGCGAGCTATGAGGGGGCATCGCTAGTGGTGGATGGGCTGGTTCCCTCCGCATCTCCTCCTCCTCCTCCTCCTCCTCCTCCTCCTCCTCCTTCTCCTCCTCCTCCTCCTCCTCCCCATCGTCCTCGTACTCCTCCTCCCCATCCTCCTCCTCTTCTCCTTCTCCTCCTCCTCCTCCTCCTCCTCCTCCTCCTCCTCGTCTCTCCTCGTCCCGTCCCCGTCCTCCTCCTCCCTCTCCCCTCCTCTCCTCCTCCTCCTCCTCCTCCTCCTCCTCCTGCTCCTCCTCCCTTCCTCCTCCTTCTCCTCCTCCTCCTCCTCCTCCTCCTCCTCCTCCTCCTCCTCCTCCTCCTCCTCCTCCTCCTCCCCCTCCTCCCTCTCCTCGATCCTCGATCCTCCTCCCCGCGTGTTTCCTCCCTCCCGCCGCCGCCGCCGAGGAGCAGGGCATCGACAAGCCCGTCTCCATCGACGGCGCTCGTGCCTCGACGCCCGCCCCGCCCGCCCCGCCGCCCCGCCAGCGCCTCCTGCTCCTGGGGAGGAGGAGGAGGAGGAGGAGGAGGAGGAGGAGGAGGAGGAGGCGGAGGCGGAGGAGGCGGAGGCGGAGGCGGAGGAGGAGGAGGAGGAAAGAGGAGGAGGAGGAGGAGGAGGAAGAGGAGGAGGAGGAGGAGGAGGAGGAGGAGGCGGAGGCGGAGGCGGAGGAGGAGGAGGAGGAGGAGGAGGAGGAGGAGGAGGAGGAGTAGGAGTAGGAGGAGGATGCGGAGGAGGAGGAGGAGGAGGAGCTCACTTCGATCCCTCCGATTCGATTCGATTTGATTTCGATGGCCTCCGATTCCGATCCGATTCGATTCGACTTCGATGGGTCCTGGGGGGCCCTGGAAACGACCCAGACACGCAGTGGAGACCCGTGCCAAGAAGCACCCTGCTTGCCTCCAGGGTGCCCTTGGTTTCTTGGGTGTCGAGGGTCTTGCTAGATGGAAAGCGTGACGCTCCCACACCAAACATCGACGGACGTCCTGGGGTCTCAGGGTTGGGTTCCTTATGGAAGGTCTCTTGTTGTCGGGCCCCCTCTATGCTCGCGACGTGGGCGACGCAACGGCACGAACGGAATGGGTACGGAAAGAAAGGGTACAATGCCCAACAGCAGTTCCTACTCATTTTGAACAGGATTCGCTGTCGGTTTCGCCGCGGCCTGTGCCCATTCGATACAGAAGGCCGCCCGTCCAACAGCGGCCGCTGCTGGTTCGGGACAACATTTGTTGTTGGGCAGTGTACCCGTTCTTTCCGTACAGCCAAGACGCTGAAATAAGGAACCGTTCGAGTTGGGAAGGGGCTCGACGTTCCTTACTTTCAGTGGGTCCTTCCATGACTGTTTCTCTAATTCCCGTTCCTCGTCCACGCAGGCGGGTTTGAGGTCAAAGAGGGGGCTTCCTTCTTTATTTAGGATTCTTTAGTTCAACACCCCGACGGTACCCATTTCGGGCGCCCAGAGCAGCAACACCGGGGTCGAATGCGCCGACGTCGGCGCGCGGCAACTGCTCGCGCACGCCTTCGCGTGGGCGCCCTCGCCTCCACAGTGGCCGCGCCGGCGGCCCGCGTGCGCCGCCGCGCAGGGTCGCTGTGCCATCTCGCGTCGGGCCCGTTCTCGATCGTCGCCCACGCGAAACATCGGAGGCCTGGAAATGGGCACCAACACCAGCACGAGGGGGTTGCCTCCGAAGGGGGAAGATGATCCCAGATTTCGGTGTTGGTGGTAACAGGTTGGTCACCTTGGCAGCCAGAATATTATTACCATCACCGAGATCGGGATCCTCTTCCCCCGGCCCCCGGTGGAGGCACACCGCCGATATTTGTGTTGGTGTCAACCTCTGGGCCTGTAAAAAAACAGGGCCCAAAGATCCAACGTATTGAAAAGATCACGACGGAGGGTTTTCGCAAAGTTCGGACCCTAGGGCCCCTCGCTGGGCCTCGGGACCGTCAGAAGAGACTTCCAGGGACCGCGCAATGAAAAAATCACGACATCGGATCCCTGGGGAGGAAAAAGGCTCCCATACCGCTACCCGTCGTCCGGTCTCCCTTTGTGCGCCCTCTTGGGAGGCTCTCGTCGCCACCGTCGGCATCACTTAAATTTTCTTTGTCAGAACGCACCCCAGGGAAGGTCCAGAGAGTAGCGGTATCGTACCTTCTAGTTTCCCCCAAAAAATTTGGACGACGGCGACGACGACGACGACGACGATGGCAGCGGCGGCGGCGGCCGCGGCGGCGGCGGCCACGACGACGACGACGACGACGACGACGACGACGACGACGACGACGAGGGGGGTTCAATGGCTGGATCTTGCAGGATCCTGCGCAGCCAGGGTTGCATTGACCCAGGCTGGCGCGCAGGATCCTGCAGGATCTTGCTCGATCTGGCAAAGCCCGGCTCACCAGGATTTGCATTGACCCCGGTCAGTAGATCCTCGAGTGGCCTTGGAAACGACCTAGACAGGCTGGCGACGTGAAAGTCGACGACGACGACGAGGGCGGCGGCGGCGGCGGCGACGACGACGACGACGACGACTCTCCGGCGGCCGCTCGGAGCCATTTGGGCACCGCTGGAGGAGGAACAGGGATGGAGGAGTTTGGAGTAAGTTTGGGAGGTTGACCAGCAGCAGGGAGAGGCAGCGGAGGCGAGTGATGCCGCCAACGACGAGGAACGACGGCGGCCCGTCCACCACCTCATCCTCTTTGTTACTGCTCATCCTTCTCCTCTTCACTCCTTTTCCCTTGTCCTCCTCCTCGTCGACCCCCCCCCCTGCTGATCCCTCCTTCTCCCGCCCGCCTCACCTTCCCTCCGCATCCGCCTCCCTCATAGTCCTGCCCCTCCTTCTCCTCCCTCCTGCTCCCTCTCCTCCTTCCTGCTCCCTTCCCCAGAAGCCCGAGGCGCACTGGGTGTGGATATAAAGACCTGGCCACCGGAGGCTCGAGCTCTATCCATCCAGGACGCCTCGTTCGTGGCGCCTCTTGCAAGGGAGTCCAAGGCACTACGCCACGACGACGACGACGACGACGACGACGACGACGACGATGCGACCACGACGACGACGACGACGACGACGACGACGACGACGACGACGACGACGACGACGACGACGACGACGACGACGATGCGACCACGACGACGGCGGCGGCGGCGGCGGCGGCGGCGGCTACGACGACGACGACGACGACGACGACGACGACGACGACGACGACGACGACGACGACGACTGTACAAGTCTTGCCCGTGCTTGGGCTGGCCGCCAGCACGCGGCGGCGCCAGCCTCGTGCCAGGGGCCGGCCCAAACGGTGTTCTGGCGATCTCCTGGGCCGCTTTCGTCTCGACCTCGCTCTGCAGCAAGGGCGCACCGAGGACAAACGAGGAAGAACGAAGACACGAATGAGAACAGACAAAGGGAGAACGAAAGCGCAACGATAACGAAACACACTGTAAAGGACGATCCCTTCCTCGCGCCGCCCCGCCGCCCCCGAGGCCCCACGCGTCCTCCCGCCTGCTCGCCGCCAGCACGCGGCGGCGCTCCTCCTCCTCCTCATCCTCCTCCTCCTCCTCCTCCTCCTCCTTCTCCATCCTCCTCCTCCTCCTCCTCCTCCTCCTCCTCCTCCTCCTCCTCCTCCTCGTCCTCCTCAGCCTCGTGCCGCCCCGCCGCCCCCGAGGCCCCACGCGTCCTCTCGCCTGGGCCTCGGCAGCGGCGCGGGCGAGGCTCCTGGGCGTGCCGCTCCGGGCTGGCCCTCCCTGGGGGCAGCGCCAGGCTTAAGTCGGGCCTGCCCCTCTACAGGAGGAATATTCACAAATAGCCAAACATAGTATGGGGACGATTCTTTTTTTCGTTTGGAGATCTGATTGAACTATGTTTTTGTTCGTCCAAAGTCCCCGTAGGAGGACAGGCCCGACCTAACGTTAGGGGGAATTCAAGTCCGGCATGTCTCTCTACAGGAGGATGAGTCAATAGTCAAAAGATCGACTAGCCATGATTTTTCGATGACTTTTTGTACCATTCTAGAACCTTCTGAAACTATTTAAATTCAGTTCTCTAAAACCTGCGTGTAGGGGGGCATGCCCGACCTAAAGGGGTAGCGTTAAGGGGTGGGCAATTACTCGGGGGAGGAGCAGGTGTACATCCGCTACACTTCCCTCCCCAGAGATCCAGAGTATTGAAAACATCAAGCCCGAGGTTTTCGCCGTTTTCGGCCTCGAGAGGCCCTCGCAGAGCCCCGGGTCCGTCAAAAACGGCTCGGGATGAAAAACCGGTCTTGGGGAATGGGTCGAGATTTCCGGAGACCCCCTTTTCAAATATACATGTATATATATATATGTATATATATAGATACACATATATATATATATATATATATATATATATATATATATACATGTGTGGAACCAGCCACGACATCAGATCTTTGGGTCGTTTTCACCCTTTTGTTGGGCCTCCTGGGGGGCTGGGAGGCCCTCGTCTCCACCGCTGGACTCGCCCGGAGATTCTGATCAGGGCGCAGACGCACGCCGGGAGAGGTCCGGGGAGCAGCAGTATCGGCAGCGCTTGGATTCCCCAGCAACCCTGAGATCTTGGCGACTCAGTTTTTGTTCGAGGAGCGATTTGCGCCCATATTCGGGCTCCTGGGATCCTCTCAGATCGATCGGGCTCGGAAAATGTCGCAGGAAGATGGGGTCCAGGGCTCCAGCCGGGATTTCTCGCGATGTTTCAAATTGTCGAGGCGTCGGATCTCAGGGAAGGATGAGCAATTTTCCAAGGTTACCCTTGCATCCTGCCCTGGGGCCCATCCCATCTTTGGCCGCTGTCGCTGGCTTTTGCAGAGTGTCGACATGGCCTTCCAAGGCCCATGCAACCTTATCGCGCGTCCTTCTTATACGGGTTGACTGTATACATATCCGCGCCCTCACGGTCCCAGGGCTCGATTCGGTTCCTCCGATTCGATTCGATTCGACTCCGATTGCTTCCGATTCCGATTCGATTCGACTTGGGATTCCGATTTGGGTGCCGAGTTCTTATTGGAGGCGAAGTAGCCTGCCGATTTCTGCCGACTCGACTCTTTCCGACTCGGCCGCCGATCTCCGCCGATCCGATTCCGTTCGCTCGCCGATCCGACCTATGGATTCCGATTCTGGGCTCTCCTGCGGTCCGGATGCCGGGGCGCGATCCCGCGGATTGCTACATAGGCATAGTTGGCCTAGGTAGGGTGGGTGGGCAGCCGGGTTTTTTTCCCCCCGCACTCTTGACCCCTTGCAGCCTTGCTCGCGCGCTGCACGGCATGCGCGTGGGACACCGCAGCCTTTTGGCCCAGAAGAGGACCTATCGGAGGTGGATAGACCTCCTACCCTGACACGCCGATCGAGGAATTGGCCGTTTTCAGTTCGCGAGAGGGCGTCGCGGCCGTCGTTTTTGCGGGTCCAAGTCCGTCGGTTTCGGTCCCAGGCCGTTGCCACTAAGGGGAGTTTTACTAAAGGGAGGCTTGTCCACCGCCGAGCCCAGAGTCCGAAACGCGTCGCCAGCCAAAAGTGGTTGAGATCGGCAAGGCACCACGTGCGGTCGCACGGTGGCGCGCCGCGCTCGGGGGGGCTCGCGGCCGAAGGGCCCCCGCGGGGATCCGCGAGCCGAAGGCACCAGAGCGGCGGGGATCCGCGGGCCCCCAGGGGCCCGGGCCCCCGAGGCGTCGCGGCGCCGCACGGGTGCTGCGTGCCGCCCACGGTGGTGTGCGACGAGCCCTGGCCCCCGCGCGTCGCAGAAGACCCGGACCCCCTCGGGCAGCGAGCAAAAACCACGGCGGGAGGATTTTCCGGATCTTCGGCCTCTGGGGGCCCTGACCGGGCCTCGGGGCCATCAAACAACGGTTCAGGATGAGAAACCGTTCCTGGGGGAGGGGTCGAGACAAAAATCATGACGTCGGGGGTCTTGGTGGACTCCTCGCGTCGTAGAAGACCCTGACCCCAACGTCATGATGTGTCCACAGCGGCGACCCACAGAGGCCTCGACTCCTTCCTCAGGACCAGTTTTTCGTTTGGACGGTCCCGAGGCCCGCCAAGGGCCCCGAGAGTCTGAAGATGGCGAGAGGCCTTCCGTTGTGATCTCTTCCTGGCTCGAGGGGTTCCAGGGAAGCCACCCTGTGTTCGGATGCAGCTCCTGGGAGGTAAAATTCTGATTTTGCCCTGGTCCGAAACCCGGCTGAATCCGGTTCAATCCCGCTGAATCCCGCTTAACCCCGCTTAATCTGGCTCAGCCCTCCTTAATCCGAGGCCTACTCTGGCGTAACAGCTTCCAAATGGAGCTTTATCCTCCTCAATCTTTCCGACGAAAACCTCCCAGTAGTTGCCTCCAAACCTGTGGCAGGCGTTTGGCAGTGGTCTGCTGCGAGAGGGGGGCCCGTCACGCCGGGCCCCCGCGGGGGGGGCCCTCATTGGAGGCGGCGCGGGGACGGCGGCGGAGCTGGTCCCTGGGGAGGTGCGCAGAGCCCTGCAGGGAGCCATGCTCAGAGGAGGCAAGGGTACCCGCAGCTCTACCCTTCGACCGTTTTCCCCTGTTTGGGCCTCCTGGAAGGCCCTCGTCGCCACCGCTGGATTCGCCTCGAGATTCTGGCCAGGACGCACCCCAGGAGAGGTCTGGGGAGTAGCGGTATCGGTACCTTTTGGCTTCCCCACATGCGGTCGTCAAGAGTCGTCGTCAAAAGAGGCGAGATCGAGCCCCAGGGGGGGGGGGGCGGGGCGATCAGCTAGTCCAGGCCGCTATGGACAGCGTGACGATAGTTTTCGATGGTGTTCGATGGTTTTCGTTATCAGTCAGTTGGGGGCTCGGTGTGGTCTTGCTATGGGAAGAGCGTGACGTTCCCACACCAGAGCGCAGTGAGCTTCCTGGGGTCTCAGGGTTGGGCCTCTTGTGGAAGTTTTCTTGTGGCCGAGCTCCTTCTGTAGATGGGGTGCGAGCAGGTGGGGTCGGAGGATCGCGCCGCATCGCCGAGAAGACTGGCGATGCGGCTCGACGTGGATCCCGATTTTCTCCACGCCGGCGGGGCTGGTGCATTCGCCGATGCATCGCCGATGCATCGCCAATGTTATCGGCGATGTTGCGCGATCCTCCGACCCCATCTGTCCGGAACCTACCTAGGATTATGTTGTTCCCATCGCACTTAAGGACCACATCCCAGAACCCATTCCGAGCACCCAGAAAAGCATCGGAGCACTGTCGACCGAGCATCGCCTCCCAGGGCCCGACCCGCGAAAACCCTCCAGTTTCGGTGCTTGCCTGGTGCTCGAAATCCTTTCTGGTGGTCAAGGCGAAAGTCGGTTGGAGCCTCATACATCTAGGATGCCTCCAGTTTGGCGTGCGGAGGGCGAGGGCCCAGGCCCTTCTCGGGTCATGGGCAAGGGCACGACGAGGGCCCTGGGCGCCGTGCAGGGCCCTTGGGAGGCCCTCGCTGGGCCTCGGGACCGCGAACAAAACGACTGGCAGACTGGGGATGAGACGCCAGTCCTGGAGAACGGCTCGAGACCTCTTTTGGTTTATGTTCCACCGTTTTGGGCCTCGGAGGCCATCGCTGGGCCCCCCCGGGGCCGTGAAGAAGAGGGCCCGGGGATGAGGAGCCGATCCCGGGGTCTGGCTCGAGACTTCTGGGGGGCGGTGACCTCCAGCAAGAGTGGCCTCTGTGTTGCGGGCGCGCGGGTTCCCCCGACGGCCGAATGCGCCGCGATAGCAGCGGCCCGCGCGCCCCGATGCGGCCTCCCCGCGCTCCCCGAAAAGCCGCGCGCGAAAGGTCACCCCTGCCTGGGGCCGCTCTTGCGTGTGGGCGGTCGGCGTGCGGAGGGCGACGGTGGGCGGTGGGCGAGCGGGGAGACGGGGCGCGCGTGTGCGAGTTTCTGCAGGGACGTCGGCGGGCTGCCGCGCGAGGCCACGCCGTGGCTTCAGGAGAGTGACGATCCCCTGCGTCAGAGGCTCGGCAGCCTCAGAGCGCACGCGACCTTGGCAACGCACGTTTCTTGAACTCGAAGTCGTCGGGGGCGCCCAGGCCGGGGAAGGTGGGGTTCACTTTGCCCGGGCTCCTCAGAAATCGCGGGTAATTAGGGTTCGCACGTGGCCTCCCAAGGCCGCCACGCGGATCCTCCGCAAGCTCGGCGCCATTGGCCCTGGCGAGCATTGCCCAGCACCGAGCAACATAATGTACCAAGTTGACGGTTGGAGTTGCGGCCTCTGGGCAAGTCGCTGGATCGAGCGCGTTTTGCGCGAGATCCGCGGCGAGGGCCGCCAAATGCCAGCAGCTCTCTACGCCGTGGTCGCTCGAGGGAACGAGTTCATCCGTAAACTCAAGGAGGCGAGCGGCAACGACGTGGCGATGGCCAAGGCCAAGGCCAAACACAAGCACAAGTCCAAGCCTTGCAAGGACCCCACGGCGGCCCAGCCGAAGTACGCCACCTACGAGGAGGCTAGCGCCGCCGCCCAGTTTGGCACCAAGTTTCTCCCATGCAAGGACGGCTCCAAAGGATGCCGTGCTTGCATGGGACAGTGGTTCGAAATCCAGCGCAAGAGGGGCTCCTTGGCCAGATCGGCCAAGGACCTCTCTGCCGCTGGCGCAATCTAGGCGCCCAGCCACGAGCCTCGAGATCGCTCGAGTCAGCCTTGTGTCCTGCGCCTCTGCGGGCAAATAGCCACGAGCCTCGAGATCTCCCGAGTAATCTCTGCGTAGTGCGCCTCCGCGGGGGGCAAGTGGCCACGAGCCTCGAGATCGCTCGAGTCAGGCTTCTGTCGCGCGCCTGGTTTTACCTCTTCCTCTTCCTCTTCCATCGTCGTCGTCGCCATCATCATCATCATCATCATCATCATCATCATCATCACCACCATCGTCATCATCATCATCATCATCATCATCATCATCATCATCATTTACCTTCCCTGGGAAAATTCTTTATTGAATCGCTTCGCTCATTCCGCCGGCCCGTATTGTGCCATCGCGGGGTCTTGGGGGGTTTGGGGGGCCTTTGGAAGCTTCGTGGGAGCTTCTTGGGAACTTTGGGAGGCCTCGTGGATGGCTCTGGGTGGGCCCTCTTGGTGGTCTTTTGGGGGGGTCTGCCTGGCCTCTTGGGGGCCTCCTGGGAGCTTCCTGGTGGCCTCTTGGGGGCCTCTTGGGGCTTTCTTGCGGCCTGTTGGGGGCCTTTTGGGGCTCTCTTGGGGGTTTCGTGGGGCTACCTGGGGGCGTGTAGGGGCATTTCGGGGGCGCGTTTGGGCGGGAGGCTCAAACTTTCCGTCCAGGTTGCCCCTGTGGACCTCAATCATGGGGCCGTCTTGGGGCCTCTTGGACCGTCTTGAGGGTTTTTTTGGCCTTTTTGGAGCGCTCTTGGGCCGTCTTTGAGCGGTCTTGAGGGTCTCTCGGGCCGTCTTGGGGTGGTCTTGGGGGCCTCTTGGACCGCCTTGAAAGGTGGGAGAGACGAAGAGGCGGATATGTTAAAAAATGCACGCTTTCCGAAGGGAGTGGGACGATTTTTGCTTGTGGGAGCCCTCTCGGGACGCTGCTTAGGGACCTCTTGGGGCGTCTTGGAGGCCTGTAGGGCCGTTTTGAGGCCATCGTGGGCGCTTGGGGGTGATATTTCGGCGTCTCCCGGCTCTCTTTGACCGTCTGGAGGGCTTTTCGGGCCCGTCTTGGACCGATTTGGAGCCCTCCTGGGCTCCGAAAGAGAGTTCTAGAGTGTTTTTTGGGCCTTCTTGGAGCCGTCTTTGAGCGGTCTGGAGGGACTCTCGGGCCGTCTTGGGGTGATCTTGGAGGCCTTTTGGACCGCCTTGAAAGGTGTGAAAGACGAAGAGGCGGACATGTTGGGACGATTCTTGCTTGTGGGAGCCCTCCTGGGACGCCGCTTGAGGACCTCTTAGGGACCTGTTGGGGCGTCTTGAAGGCTTGTTGGGCCGCCCTGAGGCCATCGTAGGCGCTTGGGAGTGATATTTCGGCGTCTCCCGGCTCTCTTGGACCGTCTGGAGGGCTTCTCGGGCCCCTCTTGGACCGATTTGGAGCCCTCCTGGGCTCTGAAAAAGAGTTATTGAGGGTTTCTTGGGCCTTTTTGGAGCGCTCTTGGGCCGTCTTTGAGCGGTCTAGAGGGTCTCTCGGGCCGTCTTGGGGTGATCTTGGGGGCCTCTTGGACCGCCTTGAAAGGTGTGAGAGACGAAGAGGCGGATATGTAAAATATGCACGTTTTCCTAAGAGAATGGGAGGATTTTTGCTTGTGGGAGCCCTCTCGGGACGCTGCTTAGGGACCTCTTGGGGCGTCTTGAAGGCCTGTTGGGCCGTCTTGAGGCCATCGCAGGCGCTTGGGAGTGATATTTCGGCGTCTCCCGGCACTCTTGGACCGTCTGGAGGGCTTGCCGGGACCTTGCCGGCACCTGGCCACGAGCCTCGAGATCGCTCGAGTCAGGCTTTTGTCGTGCGCCTGGTTTTACCTCTTCCTTTTCCTCTTCCATCGTCGTCGTCGCCATCATCATCATCATCATCATCATCATCATCATCATCATCATCATCATCATCATCATCATCATCATCATCATTTTCATCTTCATCTTCATCTTCATCTTCATCTTCATCATCATCATCATCATCATAATCATCATCATCATCATTTACCATCCCCGGGAAAATCCTTTTATTATCCCAGCGGGAACCGCGAACTTTCTTATCCCAGGGGGGTCAGTATCTTACTTGCCAGATTTCGTGCCCCGTTCTTTTCCTTCAGCACATCCCCTGACCCACCGCTTCTTGCCCCCCCTCATCGGGGCGCCCGAGTTTAGGAGTCGGGCGCGCTGTCCTTTTCGCCGCGCCTCGGGCGTCTTGCTCTGGTCCAAGGGCTCGACCTGCGCGCTATGTGTTCTTGCCCGCGATCTCGTGGAACGCTTCCGCTTTTGGTCGTGCTCTGCAGCAGCGGCGGGGCGAAGACAGAACGAGGGGGAACTGGCGGACACAGAACGAGAACGAACACACACCGTTCGGGGCGAGCCTTGGACGACCACGACCACGACCACGACTTCCTCCTGCTCCTCCTGCTCCTCCTCCTCATCCTCTTTCTCCTCCTCCTCCTCTTCCTCCTCCCCCTTCTCCCCCTCTTCCTCCTTCAAGGCGATAGCGAGACACACCGTTCAGGTCGAGCCCTGGACGACCTCGACCAAGACCACGACCTCCACCTCCCTTTCCTCCTCCTCCTCCTCCTCCTCCTCCTCCTCCTCCTCCAGGCGTCCAGCTCCGCGCGCGATGCCATATATACACGTCTCACCTTTCCTTACCATACGTTTACTCTATGCGCCATGTTTCCCTCTTGTTTTTATGGAGCCCCTCGCCCCCACGCGTAGAAAAAAAAAGGGTAGTGGGATGGTGGAACATCGCAGCCTCAATCTTGTCACGCATAATGTTTGCTCTGTTGTTCAGCCAGGCCGACATACGGAGGTCTCTCTTGCGTATACTCGTAAGGCTATCGTCTTTCTGACTGGCACCAGACTACGGATGAAGGCGACAGACATTTGTTGTAGCAGCATCGCCGATCCAGATCTCCACATCCTGAGTTGGGGGTGCAATCGCGGTGCCTTCTCGGATGCCCATGCAGGAGTTCCAAGTAGACTTCGAAAGGATCTCTTCAGGATGCGCCACATCGCCGCAGTAGGTTCACCACCGGCCGCTCTTCAAGGGCGTGGAGGCGCCGTGCGTTTTCGTTCTGGTCGTTTCCATATTTTGGCCATCGCCGTGCCGTCGACAGCGAAACAAAAGAGTCTCTGCCAAAAAAGTGTGGATGCAATGCTCAAGTGGATGACGGACATCTCTAGTGAGCAACCCGCCAGATGCTCTATCGTTTTCGGAGGCGACCTGAATGACCATGCAGGCGCGCCCCCCAGCTGAACATATCTCGGATGAGTTCGCCCCGATAGGCAGTCTTTTCCCACGACCCGAACATTACTGCATGAAGAAAGTGCGTACCTATCTTGAGCAGTTTGGACTATGTCTCATCAGCGCGTTCGTAGGTGGGGAGGACGCGTTCTTCGGGAGGCAGAACAGTACGCGTGTAGATTACATCGGGGCCCTTCGTACTTGGCGCTCATCGGTTACACAGCGCAGGGTCCTCCAGAAGCTCGGCAGAAGGCTCCAGATGGTTCCCGCGGTCCGACGATGGGACCATTGGCCCCTCCAGGTCTCGGCGAGGTACCTCCTCAGCTTCCCCGCGGCGCCCCACGCCAAAGCTGAGTCTTAGGACAATGGTCGAATGGTTGCTGGAGTCGTAGACGGACTCTGGCGAGCCAGGTTTCTTCGCGAGGTCGCCGGCATGTGCTTTCGCACGTTTCCCGCCTGGCACCGACCCGAGGGGAAGGCGACTCCAGATCAGGCCTGGGAACCGTTTATTGGGGACATTCGCGACATTGCCTTGGGATATTTTGCTAGATTTTCGGAAGAAGATTGCGGGCGCGCCCGCGATCGCGAGGCCCAGCGCACTCTCCTTCGTCAGCGATTTGAACTTCGGGAGAAGCTTGCTGATATTCCTGCCGTCTTTATCGCTGACAGTGTATACTTTCAAGAACTCACTCAAGTCCAGGCAAGATTGTTCGCGGTCGCTCGCCAGATCAAAGAAAAAAGAGCGAGATGAAGATTGCCAGTCTCGCATGGAACCGCTGGCCGATCAGATCTGGGACGCTTGGAAAGCGTCACGCTGGGCTCTCATTCACCGCTTGTGCCGCCGATTAGCATGCGCGGCTGTGGGGCCAGGTCGGCGCTTCTTCAACCAGCCGCTCAGCGTGCGCCCGGCTGTTCAGATGCGGGCTGATTCTCTCGCGCGGCGTGGGCCTCTTGGAGGCCAATCCGCCACGCAAGTTGACCCCGCTAATCTGCCCGCTGACCGAATGGAGGATTGGATGGCCTACAGGTTCTATGCGCCAGGCTTCAAGGCGGAGAGGGACTTCAGGGGTATCTGTCTTTCGCTTCGGAAAATGGCATATCGAAAAAGTGCCCCCCCGCGCAGCCTACCCATGGAGATCTTTCGGAAGATGTTGCCCCCGCGCATCGGCACCCTAAATATAAAGATCAACAAGATGCGTTTGCCCAACCAATCCTTAACATGGAATGGTTATCGTGTCGTGTCTGCGGGTTTCTGCGGGATGTTCGAGGCAGGGCTCGCCCATCGCAGAATTGGCATCGGTCTTGGGGCTGCAGTGTACCAAAGCCTGCGGCTACGTCTCCTGGGCAACGCTCTGTTCGTTTCGCGCATCGCACGTGCCCCTCCAGCAAGGCGCATAGTAGATACCTCGGTCAGCGGGGCGACACTTGTTATCCTGAGCGAGGCTTTGCTGATCACCTCCATAGAGGGATCCACCGCAGACGCCGCGAAGCAGCTATTAAGATACAACTTATTGCAGGCTGGCGCCTTTTACGTTTGCATAAGTTTCACTGCGCGCTGCTTCTTTGACCAGGCCAATTCCTTCGGAAGCATTGCTGCCGACAATCTCGACGATGCTGCTTATCTACATACGCATCCAGACGATATCTATTTCGGTCATCATAGCCACCGCCAGAGTGTTATTACATTGGACTGTTCAGACGGGGCGGGCCACTTTCAGGTTCATGAAGGGGGTTTCTCCAGGGGCGCCAATCTGCACCAGTCAAGTACATTCGCAGCTTCGATCGCAGTGTGCTTGCTCCGTGGCTTTTTGGAAAGGCAAGCTACCTACGGTGGGCGAGACCTTATGCACGCTAGCCCGATGAATGATATTGTTGAACAAACTATCGATTTATCGACCACGGTTTATCATGATGATACTGCCCATAAGGTCGTCGCACCCACCGCGCAACGCCTGGCTGATCAAGTCTGCCCAGCTACTGCAAGTCTATCCCGTCGCCTTGCATTGCCTGGTGGCGCTTTGAATGTAGACAAGCAGGTCGCAGTGCCTCGTTTTGTTGGGCCTGGCGCTTTTTGTGAGTCTCGCTCGTTTACTGATCCTGTCCGTTGTCTACCAGGGCGTATCAGCGCGCATGCAGAGTATCTAGGTGCACAATATCATGGCGCGGGTACCACTGCACAGCAGCGGCGCGCTATACAAAAGAGTACGAGGAACGCATGGTATGCCATGGGACGGTTCTGGTATGTTAATCATGTTCCACTACGTATACAGCTTCTTGTATTTCAGGCGCGCGCGCAGGCAGCAGGACTCAGCGGCCTCGAGGCCTGCGTTCCATCGGCGAGCGACTAAACGCTTATAGACGGCCTATTGTTACAATGGGGCCGCACGCTGCTGAAGGATGCTGCAGTTTTGAAGGTCGCGCAAGCCGGCGGCAGCATCAAGCACATTTCGCTCTCGGCTGTGCGTATCTGGACCAAGCTTGGCTCAGTCCCCTCGCAGCTAGAACTCCGTATCCGACGGCTGCGCTGGCTGCGAGAGATTGCCGCCCACCGCTCCGAGAACAAACAGCTACTAGCAGCGATCTTTGGGCAGATGCGTGGCGAAGAATACGCTACCTGTGAAAATGGTCTTCTTACTCGGGACGATGCCGGTCGGGTTCGTGGGCGCCCCTGACCTCGAACTTCTGGTGCATGTTGAAAAGGGCCCCGAGTTGCTCACCGCCATGGGACACATCCATCTGAGAGTTTTCACCGACGAGTTCAGCGCGAGGCTTCACAACTTAAACTTTGGCAAGCTCCGCAACAGGTTCTGGGAGGGGGAGATCGACGAGGCGGGGGAGAGACGGGTGGAGGGCGGTGGAGGAGCTGCTGCTGCAGGAGAAGGAGGCGAACAGCACGATCTTGACCCAGCACCCCCTCCGCGAGTTTGGCGTTGCAATGAGACGAAAGCAGATGGTTCAGAGTGCGGGTTGGAGTTTCATGATCAACAGGGCTGGCACGCAAACATGCGTTTGTGCACGGAGGGTAGTCACGGTCACCGGGCCCTCTCCCAGCTCCTCACGGTCACGAATCAGCGCCCCTGGTGCATGAGCACGCACTCGACCGTCGCGATCTCTCGTCAGCACGTTCGACGCCTATTTCTCAAGCGCAGCTGTCAATGCGATCGATCCCCGATTCATCGCGAGCCGATTTAACCACCCACGTTTGAGTGCCCAGCCTGCAGCAGGGATCATCCGTCGCTCGAGGCTCTGCAGAGACATGTACGCACACATATAGATTTGTCCGACGCCACCTTCTCCTTCGCCGCATCTCATGTCGTGGGCGATGCCAGTCGGCCAGACGGAGCTTGACCAGGCGAAGAAGCGCTTAGCCGATTCTCAGACGAACTCGTTCGGCGCTGAAGGCAGCGGCAAGCAGCGCGAGCCGCGCGACTCCAAGAGCCGCCGCCAGCACTCCCCCAGGGGGGCAGCCGACACGGCCATGGCGTAGGACAGCGACACGGACGGCGAGACCGCGACCGAGATGATGAAAGGAGTTCTCAACAACGCACAGCGTCAACGAGCAGTCGAAGGATGCCTCTTCAGCACGCACTTGCTGCCGAAAGAACACAGCATCAACTTAGCCGCCATCGGAGCCGCTCAGAAGTACTCAGACACGGTGAAGGACAAGCCCGCGGACCACGGACTGGGCCCTCCCAGCTTGCAGGTGAGCTTGGCGGTTCTCACGTCGCTGATCAACCAGGAAGCGCTGAAGCAGAACCCGAACCTGCAGGAGCACGCGCAGTCCGTGACGAAGCTCATCCAGCACGTGAAGGCGCAGCCGGTGGCCGTGGCATGCGAGGCGCTATGCTACTGGAAGGCGAGGACCGCCTTCGTGAAGGAAGGAGCTCCGCCTCTCGTCCGCCGCACTTTCGCCGTCAACTCGTGGGTTCAGGGACCTGGAGGCCTGATGATTCCTCTGAATTCGGTTCTCACGGCCCTGTTCATGGCCCTCGGGGGCACGCCGAAGCTGGGCCCCCCACCGAAAACCACCCAGGAGCGCCGAGTTCAGAATTCGCTGGAGAAAATGCTTCGCGGAGCCCACCACAGGAAGTCCAAGAATAATCTCGGCGGGCCCTGGGTTCGATCTCTGAGCGCGGGTTGGCGTAGTTTCAAGGTGAGTGGGGCCCGCTGATGCGCCCCAAAGGCCGAGGCAGACATAGAGGCCGTGGGAAAGGATCTGGAAATTCTAGGGGTAAGTAGTTCGTTCGAATGCAGTCTTTGGTTGAATTGCTGGGGATTCGAGCGAGGTAGTTCCTCGTCTACTGCCCCACTGGTGCCCCAGCCTAGGCATAGGGGCCTGGCTGGCCTATCTCTCCCCCTCTTGTCCTCTGCTGCTGCCGCCCCTGGCTGCCGCCGCTGTCCCTCTTGTCCGCTTTGCGTCTCCGAGATGTTGTATGTGTATGCACGTACAGGCCTCTCTACCCTGTGCTTCAATCAGGGAGTCCCCGAGCTGATTGCTGGGGGAGGGGCTCCCCTTGTGTTTTGACATCGGCGGGGGCATAGTGCTTCCCGAACGCCCTGCGGCCAACTCCGATTCACGAACTGCGAAACCTGGCCATGCGCAGATTGCGAGCGAGCGCGCCTCGTCCTCCTCCTCCTCCTCCTCCTCCTCCTCCTCCTCCTCCTCCATCCTCCATCCTCCATCCTCCATCCTCCCTTCCCCTCCTCCTTTTCCTCCTCTTCCCCGCCACCCACTCGATAGCGAAGTGCACCATTCGGGTCGAGCCCTGCTCGGACCTGCTCCCCGCGCGTTTCTCTTTTGGTACCGCTCGAGGGCGCTCGAGGTAGGAGGAGTCGGCTTGCAGGGGGGGGCCGGCGCGGGGGGGGCGCCAACGACCGCGCCGATTCCATCGCGGCCCGCTGCGCCATCCCGGGACTCTCAGGAATCCTCTGGGCCCGGTCGGCCTCGCAGTCGGCGCCGGCGTCGCGTCGCCCGCGAGCGCCAGCCGGCGGGCGGCCGGCCTTGTTGCGCATGTTTGGCGCGAGAGACCCGCGCGGGCCTCGCGCTGTGCCCGCGCCCTAGGGCGACGGCCCAGGCCCTTGTAGCCTCCCGCGCTGACGCGATGGCCTCGCGCGCGGCGCAGGAGCGGGCGCCGCCGACCGTTCGGTTCGGTTCCGCGCACTTCTCACGCGAGAACGCAAAGCCCCCCATGCTGCGCGCTTTGCGCGCTGAGCAATGCGATGCAGTTGCGACGGCCGCGCGTTCAATTGGAAACCGCAACGCAAGTTTCCATTCCCGCGCGCGGGACGGGTTATGAACTTACAGATGCGCCGACGGTCGAGAACTCGCGCGCGCGCCCGCGCCTGCCATGTTGGGCGTGCGCACTGGGCCTGGAAATCTGTGGCTCGGCCGCCCGATGCGCCCCAAAAATCGCTCCGCCTCCCCCCCCGCCCCCCTCCCCCTCAAAACTTCTCCCGCGCTCATGGAAAAACCACGCCGCCGAGGCGGGGGCTCGGGCCGCGGCCTGATGGTCCCCGGAGCACAGGGGAATCAAAGGAATCAGTACGGAATCAGTACAGAATCAAAACAGAATCGGCACAACTGCGACCCCTGATTCTAGCGGAATCAAAAGAATCAGTACGGAATCAATGCGGAATCAAAGGAGGAATCGGCGATGGAACCAGAATCGGCCAGAACGGGGAAGTAGGCCAGAATCGATGCCATAACCCATGGAGAGGCCTTTTTCCCGCGAGTTCATTGCGGCGGGTCCGCGGCGCGGGCGCGCCGCGCGACTTCGCTGGTTCAGCGAGGCGCGCAGTCGGCGTTCATGAACAGGTTGTTTTCAGGGCGATATCCTGGCGGCGCGCTGGCGCATTGCGCATTTGCGTATTCTTGGCGGGCTGTTTCAGGGCGACCCGGCAGCGTCGGCCGAATGGCCCGCAAATACCGCGCGGCCGATCGCGCGCCCCACGCGGCCACGTCGACCGCCGCGCGCCGCGACGGCCGCGCGCCCCGGACCGCGCCATTGCCGCGTTGGATTGGGCGGTGCAGCGCCCGTCTTCCAAAAGTCGTCACATGCATATCGCGCGTGCCGAGCCAGCAGCAATCGCTCCCAGAAGCAGCCTTGACAGGCGCCCCATGCCCGTTGTCGCCCGCTTCCGATCCAAATCATAGTTTCTTACGATGCGCTCGCGCGAATGTGAGCGCGCGGGCAAGTAACGCGTGCGCGCGCTTGGCGCAGCCTGGGAAATCCAACATGGAGCCCCCCGGGGGCGCTGGGCGCCGGCCACGCCTCCGCCCGCCTCCCGCGCGCCCGACCCCCCCCCGCAAGCCGACTCCTCCTAGCTCGAGGGCGCCCCACCCACCCTTGCGGGAGGCTGGCGCCGCTCTTGACCGCGCCTTGTGAGAAAGCCCGCCTCTTCTCGTTTCCCCCCAGGCTCGCCGCCGATGTCCTGTCCTCCCTCACTGTCTTCTGCCACCCTCTTCCGTGAGTGCTTCCATACGGATCGGTAGCGCACCTCGCGTGCGTCGTGGGCGTAGTTGTGGTCGTGGGTCGTGTGGCTATGCTCGGGATTTGTTTCCCGACTGCAGTCGCCACCTGTGCGGTGGTTATGGGTATACGTCGGCCGGTGAACGTAGGTCTTTCTGGACTCCCAGATCCCACATCCACTTCAAGCGCCTTCCTACTTCAGGTGTCGGTATGCTCTTGCTGTGTGGTGCTATTCTCTGGGAGGGCCCTGGACCCAGTCCACTCAATCTGCCTTCCTGCCTCATGTCTTTACCTACTTCATGATTTCACCGCCTTCCTACCTTATCCGCCCTCCGACTTCGATTCTTTGCCTGCTTCTTCCGACAGACGTGTGCGCCCATGTCTCTGCACGAACGAGATGGGCACGGAAAGAATGGGCACAATCTTCAACAAAAGTTCCCGTTCATTTTGAACCGCACTCGTTGTCCGCGCCGCCGCGGCCTGTGTCCATTCGACACAGAAGGCCGCCTGCGCAACAACGGCCGCTGTTGGTTTGGGACAGCATTTGCTGTTGGGTATTGTACCCATTGTTTCCGTACCCGCTTCGGGCGCCCAAAACGTCACCCGCGGGGTGTCGCGAGGATGATCGGTCGCGCCTCGCGCGCCGCGGGCTGGGCCAGCGTGGCCGCCCCTTCTCTCCAGGGGGGGGGGGGATGGCGCGAGGCCCCGCGGAGGTGCTCGCGCGAGGCCCCGCGCTCGCTCGCAGAGGGCGCGAACTTGAGCGACCCGGAACACGTGCGCGACGTGCACGCAAGCCGTGCGCGAATTGTACGGTTGCCTTATGTGGTCTGTCGTCTGCGTCGGACGTTTGTTGTTGTTGTTGTTGTTGTTGTTGTTGTTGTTGTTGGTGTTGGTGTTGTTGTTGTTGTTGTTGTTGTTGTTGTTGTTGGTGGTGTTGTTGTTGTTGTTGTTGTTGTTGTTGTTGTTGTTGTTGTTGTTGTTGTTGTTGTTGTTGTTGTTGTTTTTCTCTCTCTCTCTGTCTCTCTCTCTCTCTCTCTTTCTCTGTCTGTTTATATATATATATATATATATATATGTATATATATATATATATATCTCGCCATCCGTCTTTATGTTGTTACATGGTTTCTTTCTTTCTCTCTTTCTCTCTCTCTCTCTCTCTCGCTTCCTCTCTCGTTGTGCCAATCAAACTAGCGCGCGAAATGCACGCTTCCCTCCTCGCAATGATCGTGACGTCGGGTGCCTGCAGTGTCTGACGTCGGCCTCCGGCGGAGCCCCCCCGGGCGCGCCGCGGAGGCCTACCGGGTGGACGACAGCGACGAGGAGGGCGCGAAGGCGAGCGCTGCCCCCGCGCGGCGCCGCGCTCCGCGGTGTCTCGCCACGCCCCCTCTGGGGACGAGATCCCCGAATGCAGCCACAGGGGAGCGTTTGGGGCTCGCCTCCCTCCCTCCTCCTCCTCGTTTTCCTCCCTTCTGTTTTATTTGGGTGAGAGCGCTGCCTGACTTCACAGCTTCCTCTCATCTCTCGGCTTGCTGCCTTGCCGCCTGGGCGACCATTGCTCGCCATGGCACCTTTGTATTTCCTGGCGACAGCGGGCGTCACCGGCGGGGGGGGGGCGCAGGATGCTGGTTCCGTCGGAGGAGTGGCTAATACTTATTCCGAGACGGAGCTGGCGCGATTCTTGACGCTACCAGGGGGGGGGGGGGGGGGGCCCAGCCCGTAACGGGCAGTATCGCGAATAACAAAAACCTGGTCTCCTTGAAGAAAGGGGGTCCTGAGGAAGAAGGGCCCCCGGAGGTGTCTCGCCGTCCACGACTCTGGGACACCTGTTTAAAGAGCGATTCTGGATGACGATAAAGTGGTGTTGGAGGATAGCTCTTGGATCCAGGACCCGCTTCCGCCAGAACCGAGTCTTTCATCGCAAGTTGCAGTTTCTTTGATTTTTGACGCAAGGTGATCTGGCTGTTCGGGGGCAGATAGCAGTCCGAGCTCGAGGGGGCGGCGAGGACGTCGGCAGTCTGCGAGGCTCTGAAGAAGCACGCCGCAGGCGCCTAAGTTTTACAATTTATGAAGGGAGCCCGCCGCAGGTGCGGTTTTTTCGTTGAAGCAATGTGGTTGGGTCCCAGAGTGGATCGCGGGTGGGTCGCAGGGTGCGGGTGGGTCGCTGGCCGAGTCGCGAGGGGGTCGCGGGGGGGTCGCGGTGCGGGTCGCGGGGTGGCTTGCGGTGTGGATCGCAGGGTATAGCGAAATCAGAGCCGAGACGAAGAACATTGTTTAGCCAGAGCCATGTCCCTCGCCAGGCTACTTTTGTCATACGCTGGACGCGTAGTACCAGCATGTCCCTTTGCGCCCCGCTTCCCAGGCATCCGGCCGCTCCAATGTTTCCCGATGCGTCGGCCCCGCCGGACCACTTCCCTGTATAGCGGCCTCCCAGATGGGGTCGGACTAGATGGGGCCGGAGGATCTCGCCGCCTCGCCGATGCATCGGCGATGCATCGTCGATGCATCGACGATCGACAACGCTTTTGGCGGCGTCGGCGATGTAGCGGCGACGTCCACGTGGAGAAGGTCGGGCTCCACATCGAAGCGCATCGCCGATGCATCGGCGATGCGATGCGATCCTCCGACCCCGTCTGCTCCGACCCCATCTGGGAGGCCTAGACCATGGGGCCGGTGTTTCGTCCTGCCTCGTTGTCAGGCGCCCCCGCGGCCCGGCGAGGGCCCCCCCGGACGCCGCAAACGGGCCCGAGCCCACCGTTCCGATTTTTGGAGGAGCAGGAGGAGGAGGAGGAGGAGGAGGAGGAGGAGCAGGAGGAGAAGGAGGAGAAGGAGCAAGAAGAGGAGGGAGTTGGGAGGAGGGAGAAGGAGGAGGGACAAGGACAAGGACATCCGCATAAGGCGGTGCAACGTCAGAGCACCTACTCAGGTGACCTACGCGCTTCTGTCAAAATCCTCTGCGAGTGGTTGGGCTACGGCCCTGCCTTCTCGCCAGGGCCGAGAAGGAGGCGGGAGGAGGAGGAGGGAGGAGGGAGGAGGGAGGAACGAGGAGGCAGGAGGGATGAGGTAGGAGCGAGGAGGCAGGAGGGAGGATGGAGGATTTGGAGGAGGAGGAGGGCGGAGGAGGGCGGAACGTCGGCTCTCCGGGCCTCGCGGGCGGCGGCGGCCGCCTGCGGCCGCGCCGCGCCGCCGCTGCGCGCCCAGGGCGCGCCCGCCGGCGCGCCGGCCGCCATCGCCTTCCGGCAGGCGGGCACGCTGGAGCCGGAGGCGCGCGCCCGTGCCCAGCCTCAATCGACAAGACGTAAGAGTGACCTTTCGGCGGAGTGACCTCTGTTGCGGGCACAATGGGGTTCCCCGATCGCCGAACGCGATGCGACAGTAACGCCTCGCGCGCCTGTGTTTGGTCCCCCCGCGGCCCCCAAAAAGCCGCGCACCAAAGGTCACTCTTAACCAGGGTCACTCCTGCGTGTGGCCGACTCAATCAGGAGGGAAAAAACACACAGGCATAATTGATCGTCGATCCCCTGGAAGATATAGGAACATGTGGGAAGTGGGGGGGGAAGACAAAAGCCTAGAAAACAGAGGAAAACATGGGGATTGTTTTTGTTTGTGTGTATGTATTTGTGTGTCCTGGGGCCCCTTCACAGATGTGGTTTCCACTGCCGCCCTCGGGGATGGACAAAACCGGCTTTAGCCAAACATCCTGCAGGGAGGGGGGGTCATTAGGGAGGGGCCAGCTCAAGGGAGGGGAAGCACCGAGCTGGCATCGGCGGTGCATCGCCGATGGATCGGCGAGGTAGGCCCCCGAGCGCGAGACCGGACGGTCCTGGGCGTGGCTGGCGTGACGAGTGTTCGAAGAGCTTTCTGTGGTTCCCACGAAGTGTTCCTTGACCATTTCTGGCGGAGTTTGTCTTGCTTTACCACATCGGGTTTATGTTCCAAGAACATGGTTTCTTCTCAGAACACTTCTGGGGTCTAAGAACATGTCGTGGTAGGACCAGAGGAATGCCGGGACCGCCGGTCCCTGCTCAAAATGGGGGGGCGTTAAATGGGGGGGGCGTCGAGGGTTGCGCGAGAGGGGCCCCAAAGGGGCCCTGAACGAGCCCCCATAGGGCCCCGAAGGGGCACGAAGGGTGCACGAAAGATGCAATTTTCCCACCCTCTACAGGAGGGATACACAAAATAGTATTTTAAAAAATCCTGGGACGATTGCTTTTTAGCATTATTCTTTCATTGTTTAACTTGTTTTTGTTATTGTTTTGGCATTTTTTTACATATTTTTGGGGGGGGCATCCGTATTTTGAATTCTTCCTCCAAAGTCCGCCTGTAGGGGGACATGCCCGACCTCATCCCGCGGCCTCGGCAGGGGTCGAAGAAGAGAAAACGGAATAAGCACAGGGTCAGGGATCCATTCCCAGACCCCATCGGGCAATGAAGAAGTCACGACGGGCTTCCTGATTTTCGTCTTTCGGGGGTCCTTGCCGGGCCTCGGGGCCGTCAAGAAACAACTCAGGATGAATAACCGGTCCCAGGGAATTGGTCGAGAATTCTGGGGATCGACGCAATGGAAAAATCATGACGTCGGGGGTCTGGGTTCGTTGCTCATAAGTGCGTCCTTGAGCTTCACCCTTTGCTGTCTCCGCGCCCCCCCTTTGCTGTCTCCCCCCCTTTGCTGTCTCCCCTTTGCTGTCTCCCCCCCAAGTTTCGAAGACGAATAAGAACGGCATACGTAAACAGAAAGTGTTGGCGCTCCGCGCAGATTTCTCGGATCCGCGCTGGGCCCCCCCCGGGCGGCGCCTCTGGCGCCGCCCCTGGTGCGCTCCGCGCGCCAGGGAGGGGGGCCGGCGCAAATGCAAGAAATCCGCGCGGAGCGCCCAAAGTTTCTGCTTGTGCCGTTCGTCGTTCCTCTCGCCCCGCGCCCTCGGCGGGGGGGGGGTCCGAGGCGGGAATCTGCCCAGAACCACCGCCTGAGGCGTCGATCTTCGCGGGCCTCCACAGGCGGTAGATCTGGATCTCTTCGGGCCCCCGGGGGCCCGAAGATATCCATGTCCGCCGCCTGCCGGGGCACCAGGACGTCGGTTCCCAGGCAGTGGATGCGGGTAAACTCCCGCCTCACAGGGGGGGGGGGCGCTCGAGGGCGCCGCCTCCTCGGGGGGGGAGGCGCGCATGGCGGGCGGCGTGTCCTGATGCTCGGCCTCCGGGGGCGCCCACCGGGCCTCGGGGCTCCGTCGACAGGCGGCCCGGGAGGAGACAGCCCCTGGGAAGGGCTCGAGACCGTTGTGGATCTATTTTTACATATAGCATATCTACATGTATTTACTTATTTACTGACTTATATATTGATATATGTATATACGTGTGTATATATATATATATACACGAACAAGTCATGACGTCGGGGGTCTTGGGAGGGCGCCGCCTCTTCGGGGGGGTGCGGGCGCTCGTCTCGGCATCGCTGGGACGTGCCCCGAGACCAGGCGCCCCAGCAAACAAAAACATCCGAGCGGCGGGTTTCCGGGCCCTCCTCGGCGCCCCGCAACGGCAGGGCCGTTCCTCCACTGGTTTCGGAGACGTATCTTTTGAGCACGGAAGCGGTAACAAAAAGGCCGGCGACCAGAAACGCCAAAGCACCAGCTCCAGGATTGCAGCACGGATCGGATCCAGAACAAAAATTAGCGGCGAATCGGAATAGGTAAAAGGACGACCCCCCAACAAAAAAGTCGGAGCAGCGGGTTCTGGCCTGATTTCGGCGCCCGGGGGGCCCTCGCCAGGCCTCGGGAGCGTCAGAAACGATGCAGGACGAAAAGCCAGCCCTAGGGAAGTGGTCCGGTCGTCTGGGGCCCACGCATCGGAACAATCGGAGCAGCCAGATGTCTGCGTTCGTCTCGGTATCGTTCGGACGTGTGCAGTTGTTTTCGGCGAGGAGCATCTTGGAACATCTTGCGAATAAAGAAACGAACGAAGTCGAGAAATGCACAAGAAATGGACGTTCGAGCGATGGCGAGCCGTCGGCTGCAAGCGAGGGGGGGGAAGTGAGAAGGAGAAGGTTTTCTGAGAAGGCGGCGGGGCTTCTCAGAAGGCTTCTTGCCCTCTGAGAGGTTTTCGGTATCTTTGGGGAAGGTTCTGAAGACTTCTCAGAAGGGAGCCTACGGTTCGGGACGGTGTTTTGCCTTTTCGGCCTCCGGGGGCCGCTTGCACCAGATGGACCCCGAGAGGGGTCTTTGAGCGGATTTGGCTTCATACCCCCCTCCTGACCGCTACAGTGGAGACCCATGCCAAGAAACATTCTGCTTGCGTCCAGGGTGCCCTGGGCTTCTCGGGCTTCGATGGTTCTCCGATGGCCAGCGCGGCGTTCCCATACCAAAATCTATGCACGTCCTGGGGTCCCAGGGTTCGGATGCAACTCCTGGGAGGTCAAATTATGATTTTGCCCTGGTCCGAAATCCGGCTTCATCCCGCTTAATCCCGCTTAATCCTGTTTAATCCTGCTTGATCCGGCTTAATCCCGGTCAATCCGCGGCCCAATCCTGCGTAGTAGCCCCCCAGTGGGGCTTGGTTGTCCTTAATCTTTCCGACGAAAACGTCCCGGCAATTGCCTCCTAACCAGGGCAGGGCTTCTTGTGGAGGGTCTCTTTTGGACTGGCCCCCACTGCAACTACTTGGGCTCCAACCAGTTCAGAACCCCCGGTCGCCTCCCAGAGGTTGGGCATCTTGGACAGGCCTCCCAAATTCAGGAGGGGAACAAAAACACACAGACACAATGGATCGTCGATTCTCGGGGAAATGTGGGAAACTATGGGAAGTGGGGGGAAGACGAAGACCCAGAAAAAAATATGGGGAATCTTTTTACCCTTCAATCTTGGATAGGCCTCCCAGATGGGGTCGAAGCAGGTGGGCCTCCAGAGGATCGCGCCGCATCGCCGATGCATCGACGATGCGGATCGACGTAGAGCCCGATTATCTCCACGCCGACGCGGCAGATGCGTCGCCGATGCATCGGCGATGCATCCAAGAGGGAGGCGAGGTCTACCCAGGCATGCTCGCGCCGTGAAAGAAAAGAGCTAGGGCGGGAGGTGTTGGGCAGTTGTCGCCCTCTGGAAGCCCTGGCGGGCCCTGGTGCCGTCAAGAAGCAAGTCGGGATGGAAAGCCTGTCCCGGGGCAAGAGGCGGGACATTTGGGCAGCCCGTGTGGAAAGAAAATCAGGGCGTTCTGATGTTCCAGCCTATTTTAGCTTTCAGCTTTGACCACCAGAACGCATTTCGAGCACCAAGAAAGTACCGAAACTGGCGGGTTCACGCGTCGGGCCCTGGGAGGCGGTACTCGTTTGACACTATTGCCATCCTTTCCTGGATGCTCGCAATTATTTCTGGGATGTGGTCCTTAAGTTCGGATGCAACTCCTGGGAGGTCAAATTCTGATTTTGTCCTGGTCCGAACTCCGGCTTGATCCAGCTGAATCCCGCTTAATCCGGCTTAATCCCGCTCAACCCGGTTGAACCCTGCTTAGTCCGAGGCCCAATACGGCGTATACCAGCTCGCAAATGGGGCTCAATCCTCCGTGACCTTTCCGACGGAAACCTCCCAGTAGTTGCCTCGTCACTGAAGTACGATGGGGACAGCCTGGTCCGGGCGTCGCCTGTCCGGGCCACGAGCGGCGGCCACCCGAGTCCTCACCACCCACCAAACCACCCCAACCCAACCCGAAGGCTCGGATTTACCCTCGATTTCCAGTGGGGGGGGGGTCGGGAAACATCGACAAAAACACATGTGGAGCCCCTCCCCCCCCAAACCCGAAATTCGGGTCTTCGGGTTGGGTTGGGGTGGTCTGGTAGGTAGTCAAGTCCCGCCAGTCCTGCGGGACGTGGAGCTGCAGGGGGAGGGCTCACCTGCGGGGGTGCCCGCCCGTGGTCCCTGGACTCGGCTCCTTCCGGGCCCGCTCGCTCCTTCGCCACGCCGAGTACAGTCGGGGCGCTGAAGAAGGAACCCTGTTCGTTGGGGAGGGGCCTGGTGCTCCTTGATTGTTTTACAGCTTGCTGGGTGCCCTTGGTTTTCCATGGGAAATCGGAGTTTAACCTATCGGGAAAAAGGGCGCCTCGTTCCCTGTTTGGGGTTCCTTAGGTCAACGCCCCGACTGTATGAGCGCCAGGTTCTCCTCCCGTTCTGCTAGCTGCTGCTGCTAGCTGCTGCTGCTGCTGCTGCTGCTGCTGCTGCTGCTGCTGCTGCTGCTGCTGCTGCTTGCTGCTTGCTGCTGCTGCTGCTGCTGCTGCTTGCTGCTGCTGCTGCTGCTGCTGCTGCTGCTGCTGCTGCTGCTGCTGCTAGCTGCTGCTGCTGCTGCTGCTGCTGCTGCTGCTGCTGCTGCTGCTGCTGCTGCTGCTGCTGCTGCTGCTGCTGCTGCTGCTGCTGCTGCTGCTAGCTGCTGCTGCCTGCGGCTGCTGCTAGCTGCTGCGGCTGCTGCTGCTAGCTGCTGCGGCGGCTGTTGCTAGCTGCTAGCTGCTGCGGCTGCTGCTGCTAGCTGCTGCGGCTGCTTCTGCTAGCTGCTGCTGCTGCTGCTGCTGCTGCTGCTGCTGCTGCTGCTGCTGCCGCTGCCGCTGCTGCTGCTGCTGCTGCTGCTGCTGCTGCTGCTGCTGCTCCTTTTGCTCTTCCCTCCGCTGCTGCTCTCCTCTCCTTTGCCTGGCTGCGGGGCGACCTTTATCGTGCTTGTTATAAAAGTGAGCGCCAGGTGTCCTCGCCTCGTCCAGCAACAAGCAACGGGCCATCCCGCCACTGTGCCTGGGTTGTGGGTATGAAGCCCTTGATATTAGCTGGGATCTCGTGGGAGGCTCCTCGGGGTCCCTGGGCGGAAGGCTTGCATTTTCGGTTCGTGCTCCCTCTTTGGGGCCCCTTGCGGTACCGTCTTGGGGCCTTTTCTGGCCGTTTGGGGCGCCTCTTGGGTTCTTTTTGGGCCCTCTTTGACAGTTTTGGGGCCCTCTTGGAGGCTTCTTGGGCCGTCTTGAGGCGGTCTTGGGGGCATCCAGCGCCGGCCGTCTGGGAGCGTCGGGGAGCCGAAAAGACGAGAACGCCCAAATTCTACAAAAACCTTACGATGATAATTGGTTTTGGCCTCTTGGGCCCTCTAGGGAGGCCTCTTGGAGGCCTCTTTCGGCGTGTTGGAAGCCTTTTTCGGCGTCTCGGGGGCCATCTTGAGCGTCTTGGAGCGATCGTTCGGCGACCCGGGGCACTCTTGGACCGTCTTGGGGACCTCTTGGGGCCCTCTTGGCCCGTCTTGGGGCCCTCTTGGGCCCGAAAGATTCACGCGACATCACGCGCCACGCCCCGGGAGATCTGGGCAGAGGGGCTCCGAACCCTTTGAGATAACTCTTCATCAAGGAGCCCCATAGGGACCCGAGGGTCCAGGAAACGTGTCCCGTCGGTGCCCCCACCGTTTAAAATGCCCCCCCCCAGGGAGCAACGCCTGGTATTTCCAGCCGCACTGGGACTCCAGTCCTCCTAGATGGGGTCCGCGTAGATGGGGTCGGAGGATCCCGCCGCATCGCCGATGCATCGGCGATGCGGCTCGATGTTGGAGACGGTGCTTCCCCACGCCGACGTTGCCGATGCATCGCCGGCGTCGCCGATGCATCGCCGATGGATCGGCGACGCGGCGAGATCCTCCGACCCCGTCTAGGAGGCCTCTAGAGATGGCCCTGGCCCATTGAGGAACATTTTTCCCCAATCAGTGCTTGCACGGAAGGGGTCCTAGCGGAAGTTGAAAGATTTGGCGAAAGTTTCCCGCCGATTTTGATAGCAGGTTGGGCCAGGGATTCCCGGTTCCGGGTTCCCGGGTTCCCAGTTATTGGTTCCAGGCCGATTTCGGTGGGTTCTGGGTTTTTGGACTCCTGGGTTCCCGGTCGACCTCCTCAGCGAAAACCATCCACTGATTGGGTTTTTCTCGGATTTGGTGTAACTGATTTTGATTGCACTTAATTCGTCCGCCAAGCGCTTTCCTTCCCGCCGATCCTCGAACAGAGGAACTGCAGAGACATCAGCGTTGGGAGCTCCGCGTGGACGTCTTGGACTGGCGCTGGACGCCCCTCCCCGGCGCGCGGAGCGCGCCATGGGGCGGCGGCTTCCCGGAGGGTCCAGCGTCGACTCAAGCATTCCGCCGGAGTAACAGTTCATGCAGGTGTACAGTCAACCCGTGCAGTAAGGATGCGCGATAAGGATGCAAGGGCCTTGGACGCCCAATTCGAAGCTCTTCGAGCGGGGCGCGGCCAACGAACGTGGCGAAGGATGGACCGATGGGGGCAAGGATGCAAGGGTACCCTTGGGAAGGCCGCCCATCCTTATTATGCGGGTTGACTGTAGTTGTCCACGTGCAGGTTTCCGAAAGAGAAGCAGAGACCTCCGCAACCGAGCAGTCAGTGGGGGGGGCAACACCTGGGCGGTGGCACGCACGAGCGCCGTGCTGGTTGACGCCGTTGGATGTCAACTCAACCTGGGCAGTTGTGCACGAGGGGTCCCCAAGCACCCGATAGGAGTGCAAAGCGTAATATCGAACCTAGACGTCGGGGAATTGAACATGTAGCGAGCTCCCTGAGATCACAGACAGATGCCGCTGAACCACGAACGGGGCAAACGACGGCATCGCTGTTGGAAACAGCCCAGGGCCCCCTG
>CAUYUJ010014261.1:290688-303822 GCA_963575745.1 Prorocentrum cordatum | reverse complement strand
GACGACGACGACGACGACGACGACGACGACGACGACGACGACGACGACGACGACGACCACGACGACGACGACGACGACGACGACTACTACTACTACTGCTACTACTGCCACTACTGCCACTACTACCACTACTACTACAACTGCAACAACTATTACTACTACTACTACTACTACTAACACTAACACTAACTACTACTACTACTACTACTACTACTACTACTACTACTAACACTTACACTTACACTTACACTTACACTTACACTTACACTAACTACTACTACTACTACTACTACTACCACCACTACTACTACTACTACTACTACTACTACTGCTACTACTACTACTACTACTACTACTACTAGTACTTTTATTACAAAAAAAAACTATATTAGTACTACAATACTAATACTATTACTACTACTACTTACTACTTCATACTACTACTAGACTACTTACTACTACTACTACTAACTACTACTAACTACTACTTACTCCTACTACTACTGCTACACTACTACTCTACAACTACTACTTAATACTACTACTACTACTATATACTACTATATACTACTACTACCACTACACCACTACTACTACTACTAATACTACTACTACTACTTACTTACTACTATTACTACTACTACTACGAACTACTAACTACTAACTACTTAACTACAAACTTACTTACTACTAAACTTACTAACACTACTAACTAACTAACTAACTACTAACTACCAACTACTAACTACTAACTACTAACACTACTAACTACTAACTACTACTACTACTGGCTACTACTACTACTACTACTTACTTACTACATTCCCACTCTCCTCCTTCCTCTCCTCTCCTCTCCGCCCTCCTCCTCTCTCCTCCTCCTCCTCCCCTCCCCCTCCTCCCCCCCTCCTCCTTCCCCCTCCTCCCTCCTCCTCCTCCTCCTCCTCCTTCCTAGCCCCTCCCCTCCTCCTCCCTCCACTCCCATCCCTCCCTGCCTCCCTCCCTCCCTCCCTCCCTCCCTCCCTCCCCACTCCCGCCGCGGGAGGCGGCCAGGGCGGCCCCCGAGCTGCGGCCCCCGTCGCCCCTGCCGGGCGGCTCCCCGCCGCGAGGCGCCCGCCCACGCGGCCTCTTCGGGGTGCAGTCGAGGAAGAGCTACTGTCCTCCCTCCGAGCGGCCGTCCGAGAGCCGAGCTTCTGCCCCGAAGGCCAGGGGGGCCAACCACAGGAGCCAAGCAGGGCGAAGCGTCCTGGCGTGCCCATGGGCCTACGAAAGAATGTTCTCATAACCTTTTGTGGTTCGCACGGGATGGTCTTAGAACATTTCTGGCTGGGGGTCTGTTTTGTTTTAACTCATCGGGTATATGCTCTAAGAGCATTGTTTTTGTTTTTGAAACATTTCTGGGTTCTAAGAACTTGGTAGGCCTATAGGAATGCCAGGGCGGTCCGTCCCTGCTCAATCCTCTGAGTCGTGAAAGAATCACGACGGGTTGTCGGCCTCTGGGTGTCCTCACAGGGTCTTGGGGCCGTCGGCAATCAGCTCGGGATGGAAAGCCGGCCCGGGGCGGGGGTCGGGGGTCTGGGTTCTCGAAGGAAGAAAAGTACCCATACCTGTACCCTCCCCTCGCTTTCCCCAGTTGGGGCCTCCTGGGAGGCCCTCGTCGCCACCGCTGGATTCGCCTCGAGATCCTGGTCAGCGCACCCTGGGAGAGGTCCGGGGAGTAGCGGTATTGGTACCTTTTTTTGGTTTCCCTACCTTATCTTCCTGCTCCTCATCGTCGTCCTTCACCTGGGCGACGCAAACAAGCGGTGTTGTCTCGGGACCTCGCAAGGGGGGGTGCCACAGGACGGGGGTGAGTTCGGACCGCTGGCGCATCGAACCGTGAAAACTATGCAAAACGAGGTCTCCAGCCGCCGCTGGAACCCGATAGGCGTCGACAATCGGGGCGCGCGGGGGGCATGGTTTTCGGAAAGTCGATGCACCAGCGGATCGAACTCACTCCCCACCTCAGGGTCCCCCCCCTTTGGTGGACCCCGAATCCTCCTGCTCCTCCTCGTCGTCCTTCGCCTGGGCGACGCAAACGAGCGGTTGCTCTTTCTGCGGCCCGCGTTGGCAGAACGCTGCCCGTCTCCTTGAGCTCGCGCGTTAAGACTGTCCCACAAAAAATTATTAGTGCGCGCTGGCGGACCACCCAAAGTAATGCCCCGAGCTGCGTGAGGTCTCGCTGGTTCACCTCTAGCTGAAGTCTTTCGCTTGTAATTGGTGTTTGTAGTACTACGCCAGCTTTTGATCGTCGGTTATATTCTCTTCCGGTGGCAACTACTTACCCTCCCTCCCCCCCACCCTCTCCCACCTATACTCATCCTCCGTCTCCTACTACTCCTCCCCCTCCCCCTCCTCATCATCCCTCCTTGCTCCTCCTCCTCATCCTTTTGTTTTAATACTTACTCATCTCCTCCTCCTCCTCCTCCCCATCCTCCTCCGCCTTCTCCTCCTCCTCCTCCTCCTGCTCCTCCTCCTCCCCCTCTTCCTCCTCCTCCTCCTCCTCCTCTTCCTCCTTCTCCTCCTTGTGCTTCCCCTGATTATGTGTCGCTTCGCAGCAGCCTCCTCCTCGCCCTGCCGACTGCACCCCATTCTCGTCCTCCCCTCTCCCGCTTCCCGGGCTCACCCTCCCCTCGCAGCAGCGTCCTCCGCCTCCGCGTCCTTCCCCCGCCCTCCGAGGTGGCGCCTCTCTTGGCACGGCGGAAACAGGTCCTGAAGACGAGGTCGGCGGCGAGCGACGGAGGGAATGGAGACGGAGAAGGCCTTCTCAGAAGGTTCGGAAGTCTCCTGGCCTTCTGAGAAGTTTTCGAAGCCTTCCCCGAAGACACGCAAACACCTGTCAGAAGGCGGCAGGGCTTCTGAGATGTCCCGCCGCCTTCTGAGAAGGTCTTCTCCTTCTCTTTCTCCCCCCCTCGCTCGCCCCCAAAGAGGGCTAAGATGCTGTCGGCTTCCGTCGCAGAAGGATTTCTAGGGGGTTCGGGGGATTCACGGGGCAGCACCAAAAAAAAACAGGGCCCCTTACACGAATACGCGCGCGTGGAAAGGCAGACGAAGAAGAGGCACTTGCACGAACAAGGATGTATGCGCACTGATGCATACGCATATGGAGGAACACATGCCTGCGCCCCTCTCCCCCTGCGAGTCGGCGCGCCGTGTCCTCCAACTCCGGTACCCTCTGGTTCCTACCCTCGTGTGCCTACAGAGGAGCGGTTGGCCGGCCTCACCCAGGAGGAGGACGAGGAGGAGGAGTAGGAGGAGGAGGAGGAGGAGTAGGAGGAGGAGGAGGCGTTCCACTACTCGCAAAGGTGCCTACTCGCAAACATCCGACCAAAAAACAACAAGCACTTGCCCTCCTCGATGTGATGAATCGCGAACCTCCTGCGGCGGATCCAGGCCACTCGCGATGCGTTAGTTTGTGAGTCGTGGAGCGCGCGTGTCCAGTATAGGCGTACCTCATGGTGTTCTGGCGCCACCGCCGGGCTCTCGTGGGGCCGCGCCTGCTGGGGCGACAGGCCGGCGCCTCGCCTCGCCTCGCCCCCTGGCGACTCAATCGCTGGAAGTCTGGGCTTCTGTCGCCCGCCTCGCCAGTAGCTGGGGCTCCCGTCGTGAGATCTCCACAGCGAGAGAGAGAGGGTCATGATGATGATGATGATGCTGATGCTGATGCTGATGCTGATGCTGATGATGATGATGATGATTATCCTTCTCCTCCTCCTCCTCCTACTCTTCCTCTCATCATCATCATCATCAGCAGCAGCAGCATCATCATCAGCATCAGCATCAGCATCATCATCAGCATCAGCATCATCATCATCATCATCATCATCATCATCATCATCAGCAGCAGCAGCATCATCATCATCATCATCATCATCATCATTATCAGGGGGGGCTCCTCGACCCTCTCCCCCAGGGGGGGACGGGGGGGCAGCTTGTCACGCCGAGTCGGCATGGCGGCGGGGAGGCCCATAGCCAGCCCCCCCCTCAGGAGGCCCAAGTCGGCGCGGGAAGACCTCCGCCCAGTCGGGGGGCGCGCAAGAGGGGGGGGGGGCGATCCCTGCGATCATGGCGACTCCATTTTTCCGAGCCAGGCGTTTCCGCTCAATCTCGGGGGCCCCGGGACCTTCACATATATATATATATATATGTATATATATATATGTATATATACATATACATATATATATATATATATATATATATCGATCGATTTGGCTCGAAGAATGGAGCGGAAAGATGGGGTCTGGCGCTCCGGTTGTGATTTTGTGCGATGCTGTATGTGTGCAGCGTCGGATCTCAGGGATATGGGGAGCAGCGAGGGCTCCAGCAAAGGGGCCCAAGGGGGCCCGTACAGCATCCGGCTTGAATCAGGAAGACTTGCTTGTCAAAAGGGGCTCGGTCTTTCCTTCGGTTTGCATGCGGTCCGCTACCTTTTTGGCGGCGAGTCCCCATGGTGTTCCTTCGGACTTCCGAGACTTACTTGGGAACAAAAGGGGCCCGTCTTTTTTTTTCGTTCCTCATTTGTCGTCTCCTTTTATGGAACGTCAAATGAGGAACGAAGCCCCTTTTGTAAACACGCCCTTTAGGGCGCCCAAGAGGGGGGCCTCTCGGGCCTGAGAGGGGCACCTGATTGTCTTCACCCCCTATGTATCGCCCCCCCCCCCCCCCCCCCCCCCCCCCCCCCCCCCCCCCCAGTAAACAATCACACCATAATAAAACTCCAATCAGTGGATGGTTTTCGCTGAGGAGATCGACCGGGAACCCGGGAGCCCGCGAGGCCAGAACCCACCGAAATCGGCCAAGCCTACAGGATATTGCGCGGCAGAAAAAAAACAGGCTCGATATTTTTGCAAAACCTGCTCCAACGAAATGCCGGACACCGATCTTCATGCCGTGACAATATGAACCATTTATTTTTTTCAAAGGCTCCAGCGCCCGAGAGGGCGGAAGCTTGAAATGCTGGAAGCTTCCGCCCATGATGCCGCGGGGGCATTACTTAAACCATTGACTTTGCATTATTCTTTATTACAAGGGATCCAGCGCCCAAGAGGGCGGAAGCTTAAAATGCCGGAAGCTTCCGCCCATGATGCCGCGGGGGCATCAAACCATTGACTTTGTATATTTTTGTACACGGGATCCAGCGCCCAAGAGGGTGGAAGCTTAAAATGCCGGAACCTTCCGCCCCATGATGCTGCGGGGGCATCAAACCATTGAATTTGCATTTTATGTTTTTTGCCAGGGATCCAGCGCCCAAGAGGGCGGAAGCTTCAATTGCCGGAAGCATCTGCCCATGATGCCGCGGGGGCATCAAACCATTGACTTTGCAGTAGTCTTTTTCACAAGGGATCCAGCGCCCAAGAGGGCGGAAGCTTAAAATGCCGGAACCTTCCGCCCATGATGCCGCGGGGGCATCAAACCATTGACATTGTATTGTCTTTTCACCAGGGATCCTGCGCCCAAGAGAGCGGAAGCTTCAAATGCCGGAAATTTCCGCCCATGATGCCGGGGGGCATCAGACCATTGGATTTGTATTGTTTTACCAGGGATCCAGCGCCCAAGAGGGCGGAAGATACCGGAAGCTTCCGCCCATGATGCCGCGGGGGCATCCAAACGCTGATTTTGTAGTGTGTTGTGCAAGGGACCCAGCGCCGAAGACGCTGGATCCTTCAAATGGGGGAAAGCTCCGCCCGTGATGCCGGCAGAGCCTCCACGAATTGGTTTGGCAACCTCTTTACATAATTAAGTTGCCAAGAGGCCCGAATGGTTCATCGAAATGCCGGGCGCGGCATTTCCCGAAATCGCATTTCAGAAATGCTGGGCCGCGCGGCATTACATGCCGGATGCGGCATTCAAATGCCGGCGCGGCAAAAAAATTAGGGGATCCTGTTAGGGGAGCCAATAAACGAAAACCTGGAAACGGGAACCCGGGAGCCCAGCCTGGTACCAGCATATTCGCCAAATCTGGTTGTTCCGCTAGGACCCCTTCAGTGCAAGCACTGATTTGGGAAATTCGCGCCCAACTCTGATTTCTGTTCAGGTCGTTGAATGTCTGGGATCCGCGCCCTGTGAACCTCAGAGGAGGAACAGGATACCCATACTGATGGGCCTGTTTTCCACCACCACCACCACCATAAGTTGGCGGGGGGAAAGAGGTGGAGGATGAGGAGGAGGAGGAAGAAGAAGAGGAGGAGGAGGACCCCCTCCCCCTCCTACTTATGGTGGTGGTGGTGGAAAACAAGCCCACCACATACCGCTACCCTTCCCTCGTTTTTGCCTCCTGGGGCCTCCTGGGAGGCCCGCGTCGTCACCGTTGGATTCGCTTCGGAATTCTGGTCAGAGCGCACCCCTGGAGAGGTCCAAGGAGTAGCAGTATCAGAACCGCATGGTTTCCCCAGAACCTGAACCCCTGGACCTCTTTTGGGGCGCTTTGGCCAGTCTCGAGGCGAATCGGGCCGCGGCGACGGGGCGGTCCCGAACACGACAAGGGCTGGCAAAACCGTCACTCGAGTAGGAGATCGACTGCAGCGCGTAGAATTTACAGGTTCGACTCAGAGTTGACTCAAGTTCCACTGAAGTCGACGGACATTCGACGCCGTTTACATGCACTAGTGTTAAGTCGGGCATGTCCCTCTACAGGAGGAATCTTCAAACATGCTATTGAAAAATAGTCTGGGGAAGATGTTTAGTATATTTTTGCGCGTTGCTTGGATATGGCTTGGCTTTTTTTATGTTTCGTCCAAAATCCGCAAGTTGGAGGACATGCCCGACCCAACACTAGTGGAGCCAGTGGCTCCAGGCAGGTCCCCAGAATCAGCATCGGCCATGCAGACTTGTCTTCCAAACCTCGATTCCTGATCCCGGCCCCCCGCCCAGCCGCAGGGGCAACCCCAGGGGGGGACAGGCTCAGGGTGAAGTCGGGCGTGTCCCTCTACAGGACGAATGTTCAAACAGAGTCCAAACATAGCCTGGGGACGATTTTGTTCATAACATGTGTTTGCTAGGTTCTTATCTCTCGCCCAAAATCCGCCTGTAGGGGGACATGCCCGACCTGAGCTCAGGGGCCTCGCCCGGCCATCGCCGATGTGCATCGGCTCAGGGGCGCCGCCGGGTCATGGCCGAGGGCTCGCGGGCCCACCCCGCCCAGGCAGGAGCGCGCGGCTCCGCCGCCGCGCGCCCGTACACGGCCCACCTCTCGGCTATGCCGCGCCCTTCCCGGGCCCGCGCCTCCCCCCCGCCGATGCCGGCGCCCCCCCCTGCCGTGGCTGCGCACCCCCCCGCCGATGCCTCCCGCTCGCCCCCCGGGCCGCGGCCTCGTGGGCCATGCTTAATAGGCCTGTTGTCCACCACCACCACCACCACCACCACCACCACCACCACCACCACCACCACCACCACCATAAGTTGGAGGTGGATGCGGGTCCTCCTCCTCCGCCTCCTCCTCGTCCTCCTCCTCCTCCTCCTCCTCCTCCTCCTCCTCCTCCTCCTCCTCCTTCCCCCATCCAACTTATGGTGGTGGTGGTGGTGGTGGTGGTGGTGGTGGTGGTGGTGGTGGAAAACAGGCCCATCAATGTCACGCGCAGAGGGGGGGCGGGTGGAGGGGGGAGGGTTGCTTAGAAGCACCCCTGCTTCTTAGAAGGCTCGGGCCTGATCTGTCCATGTAGGGCTGGCGCCTTCAAAGAAGCGGCCTCCTTCCAAGAAGCCCTCCCCCCTCCCTCCACCCCCTTGCGCGCGCCGCCAAGCCTCGTGGGCCATGCCTCTGGGCCGCGATCCCGTGGACGCGGGGCGCGGTTGTCGCGCGTGCCCCGCGCGGAGCGCATGGCCGTGCGATCGCACGTCCACGGGGCCGCGCCGCGGAAGCCAGGCCGCGAGGGCGTGGATATGGCCAACACGTTCCCTGGTGCGAGCGAAGGGGGGGAGTGAGAAGGACGTGGGCGGACGTTTTGAGGTTCGAGTATCGAGGTTTTCGGACGTTCGCGTCGTTTCTCGGCGGTTTTCCAGCCGCGAGGTGCTCGCCAGCAGCTGCGCCTCGCCGAGGGCGTTCCTGGGGTGCCCAGATCGTCCCGATCGGCCGTTGTACGACCCGAGTTCTGACCCGAAAACCACACTCGGCGGCGCGCGAGGGGGGGGAAGTGAGAAGGAGAATGCCCTCGAAGCGGCGCTGCAGCGCCTCCCCCACTCGGCGCACCCCCGCGCGGGCGGCGCGGCCAGGAGGAGAAGGAGGAGGAGGAGGGCGAGGAGGAGGGGGAGGAGGAGGAGTTTGGGGGAGGCGGAGGAGGAGGAGGAGGAGGAGGAGGAGGAGGAGGAGGAGGAGGGGAGGAGGAGGAGGAGGAGGAGGAGGAGGAGGAGGAGAGGAGGAGGAGGAGAGGAGGAGGAGGAGGGGGAGGAGGAGGAGGAGGAGGAGGAGGAGGAGAAGGAGGAGGAGGAGGAGGAGGAGGAGGACCCCCCCGGCAGGCGGATCCCCCGCGGCCTGGAGGCCCGCCGGGGCCGCCGCGGCGCTGGACCCGCTGGCCTCGGAGCCGCCCTGCCAGGAGCGCGCCCACGGGGGGGATGGCGGGGCGGGGGCGACCGAGCCCGGACCCCCTCGAGTCGTGGCAAGACGACAGCGGAAGGTGTGTCGCGATGTTCGGCCTCCCCAGACCCCATCGAGCGATGAAGAAATCATGACGGGAGGTTTTTCTTGGTATTCGGCCTCCGGGGGCCCTCACCGGGCCTCGGGAGCGTCAAAAAACGACTCGGGATGCAAGGCCGGTCATGGGGAAAGGGTCGGGACCTTTTGGGGTCGACGTGATAAAAAGCACCATTACGTTGGGGGTGTGGGTCGGGGGGGCCCTTACTGGGCCTCGGGACCGTGAAAGACCGGCTCGGGATGAAGAGCCGGTCTCGGGGACGGGGTCGAGACCTTTGGGGGTCGACGTTGAGAAAAGATCATGACGTCGGGGATCTGGGAGAGAGCGGTGAGGACTGGCGGGAGGCTCCCAGGCGATGTAGTGACCGCGCTGCGTGGCGAGTCGTTGGGGTCTCGCGGCCACCGCACGGTTCTGGTAATTTCTGGCGTCGTTTTCCGAGGACGTTTGGGCGACCTGGGCCTTCGAAGACCAAGGACCATGCGCTGATGGACCGCGCGGTGAGGTCTCTCGAGATGTCGAGGTCACCGCGCGGTCCGTCTTCGCAGGCGTGGATATCATGGCTGGGGCCATTGTTTCCTAGACGCTTCGCGTAACCCTACCAGCCCATCCAGAAACGAGACCAAGACGAGTTGCCCTGATCGGGGATGCGGAGGGGAACGCAGTGGAATAAATGGCTGGACGAGACGTCGTACCCCAAGAGGGGTAGGATGGAGGAGGAGCAGGAGGAGCAGGAGGCGGAGGAGCAGGAGGAGGAGGAGGAGGAGGAGGAGGAGGAGGAGGGGAGGAGGGGAGGAGGACGAGGGGGCGGAGGAGGCGAGGCGGAGAGGAGGAGGGGAAGAGGAGGAGGGGAGGAGGAGGAGGAGGAGGAGGAGGGAGGAGGAGAGAGGGAGAGGGAGGGAGAGAGGGAGCTTTGGCCAAGGAGCCGTTCCCCTCCCGGGGGCGGGGGGCCTCCCCGTCCGGCCCTCGCCACACGGGCGGGGGTGTCCTACAGGGGGGGGGGGGGCGGGGGGGGGGGGACGGCAGGCCAGCCAGGCCGCGGCGCCGCGGCCCCAGGCGCAGGGCCCCTCCCCAGCCCCCTCGAGCAAAGAAGAGTCCTGAGTCCCCTCCCCAGACCCCCTCCCCCTCCTCCTCCTCTCCTCCTCCTCCTCCTCCTCCTCCTCCTCTCCTCCTCCTCCTCCTCCTCCTCCTCCTCCTCCTCCGCCTCCCTCCCCACGCGGGAGGCGGCCAGGGCGGCCCCCGAGCTGCGGCCCCCGGCGCCCCTGCCGGGCGGCTCCCCGCCGCGAGGCGCTCGCCCACGCGGCGTCTTCGGGGCGCGCGGGCCCCGGCCTTGGACGGGGCGAGCAGTCGAGGAAGAGCTACTGTACCTCCTCCTCCCCAGACCCCTCGAGTAATGAAAAAACATGACGGGAGGTTTTCCTTAATTTTCGGCCTCCGGGGGCCCTCACTGGGCCTCGGGAGCGTCAGAAAACGACTCGGGATGCAAAGCCGGTCATGGGGAAAGGGTCGGGGCCTCAGGGGGTCGACGTAATGAAAACAAAACAAATCATTACGTCGGGGGTCTGGGTCTCCAGTGCTACGCGAGCCACGGCGCCCGACACCATGCACGCTGAGCTGCGAGACTGCCAGCAGTGCTCCGCGCCGTCCGAGGCCGACCCACGAAGTGCACGGAGCGCGCCGTGGGGACCCACAGTGTGCTCATCCTCTTGGGGCTGGCGATCCCGGGGCCGCGGCGGGGCGCCGTGCGGGCCTGCGCAGCGCGCAAGGGCGAGGGCATCGCCGCGCTCACGGCCAAAGACTGGTTGATGACCTCGGTCCCCGGCCCGCACGGCAGCCGAACCCCTCGCGCCGATGCCGCTGCCAAGCGCCAGGGCGAATGCCCTCCACAGGCGCGCCCCGGAGCTCGCCCCGCCCAGGGCAGGCGCCCCGCGCCGCACGGCCCACCAAGGTGCTGGTCAACGCCAGCGCCTGCGGCGCCGCCAGCGCCGGAAGCAGGAAACAGCGGAGTTCCCAGCTACTGTCTAAGCCTCCCAGATGGTGTCGGAGTAGATGGGGTCGGAGGATCGCTCGGAATCGCCGATGCATCCGCGATGCGGCTCGATGCCGAGCCCGATTCTCTTCACGGCGACGGCGCCGATGCATCGCCGGTGCATAACCGATGCATCGCCGGTGCATCACCGATGCATCGCCGATGCATCGCCGATGTTTCGGCGATGTGCGCGGTCATCCGACCCCATCTACTCTGACCCCATCTAGGAGGCCTCTATACCACGCGGAGTGCCCCAGCCGCTGCATGGAATACCCCGCCATGGCGGCCGACGGCCACGGGGCGCGTCTGGGGGAGCGGACGGTGCTGCGACCGCCACGGGGACGCCCGCGGGGCCAGTACCGGCGAGAGCTCCTAGATAGGGGAGCAGCCGCCGCCCTTTTGTGTTAGGTCGGGCACGTCCCCCTACATGCAGATTTTGGAGGAAAACAGATAATACTCCAAACATATTCAAAACACACCCAAAAAGTGCGCCTCTGGGGCCGGTACCGGCGAGAGCTCCCATATAAGGGAGAAGTTGCCTTTGCCGCCGGTGGTGCGCCTTCGAGGGGTCCGTTCTGGCGAGAGCTCCTGGGGGGCAGCCGCGGCGGCAGGCGCTGCCGGGGCCCGCGCGCGGGAAGCCTGCCTTTCAAGCAGTGGCGAAGCGTCCTGGCTCGCCTATAGGCCCACCAAATAATGTTGTAGGAACGTCCTTGTGGCTAGTACGAATTTGTTTAATAACATTTCTGGTTGGGACCGTCTTGTTTCAATTAACACATCGGGCTTGTGTTATAAGAACATTGTTTCGTTGTTAGAACATTTCTGGGTTCTCAGAACATTTCGTGATAGGCCTATTGGAATGACGGGACGGACCTTGCCGCAGGCAAAGGACGACCTTGCGGACGGCAGCTCCCGCAGCGCCTATGAGGCACAGCACGCTGCCGCTCGCAGCGCTGACAGAGGTGGGCGCGTCGCAGCTCGAAGAAGAAATACCGGCATCAACATAATAACTTTTGGCGCTCCGCGCGGATTTCTTGCATCCGCACTGGACACCCCCTGGCGGCGCCTCCGGCGCCGCCTCTGGCGCCGCGACTGGCGCGCTCCGCGCGCCGCGGAGGGGAGTCCAGCGCAGATCCAAGAAACCCGCGCGGAGCGCCACAAGTTTATGTTCATGGCTTTTTTTAGCAGCAGGAGGAAGGCCCAGGGCATTCCCAGGGCTGCACGAGCGCCTCCAAGAGCGCAGCAGCCCCTGACTGCGGCACAGTCGTCCTGCACGGCCTCGTCCAGGAATGGAGTGACCAGAACCTGGGGTCCGCAGCGCGGGCTGGAGACCACGCAGCGGAGGTGAACGGAGCTCGCAACAATTTGCACGAGATAGCCAACCGATGCCGGGACAGCCGCTTCCTGGCGCTCCTCATCCATCGTGCCCGTTGATCCCGCGTCCTTTGTGCGCATCCAGATATGACCGCAACGGCCCGCGGGTCTCAACGCTGCTTCTGCTGCGCTCGCCTGCGCGTGCCGACAACGGGCAGTGCGCCCCCTGTCCCCTTTTCACCTCCTCGCGCGTGCCCCTCCTCCCTGCCCGCCCTCGCGTGAACCGCGGTGCCGCTGCGCGCGCCTGCTGTGCGTCGGGGCGCATCCTGCCGCGAAGCTGGACCTGGCCACAGCCGCTCTCTGCCGCCCCTCTTGCAGATGCCGGCCTGCCCGCTCTGCGGGCACTAGTTGGATCCACATCCAGAGCGTCTTGGAGTCTTGGACTCTCTTCCCCGGAAACCGGATGCGCACTGGATCTGGATGAACATCTGGCCCCAGAAGGCTCGGTTCTTATCCATATCCAGTGCGCCTCGGCCGTGCGGCACCCCTTCCCAAAAAGTCCAAGACGCTCTGGATGTGGATACGAGTATTGCCCGCACACTCTGCGTCCTCGCCAACTTCTTTCAAAGCACCTCGTCTCCCTCCCATCGGGCTCCGCCGGCTCCGCGGCCGCCCCCGCGGGGGCCCCATCGCCGGCCCCTCTGTTGTGGGGATCCGGCAAAGGGCGAGGCAGGGCGGAACACCGCCGGGTGTTGATGGAGAGCTGACGGCCGCCTTGGCTTCGTAGCGTCCTGTCCGTGCTTCTGGCCGTGGCAGAGGGGCGCAGTGGCTGCACTCTTCGAGTACGCTTCCTTCTGCACTTCAGGGTCGGCGGAGTCGGGGGGGCTTTTGGTATCTACGCGCCGGAGGAGGAGGAGGAGGAGGAGGAGGAGGAGGAGGAGGAGGAGGAGGAGGAGGAGGAGGAAGGGCAGGAGGAGGAGGCGGAGGAGGAAGGGGAGGACGAGGAGGAGGAGAAGGAGGAGGAGGAGGAGGAGGAGGCGCTCGACAGCTACAGCGGCGTTGGCGCTCTCTTGGGCCATCTTGGGCGCCTCTTGGGCTGTCTTGGGATCCTCTTCGCCCGTCTTGGGGGCATCT